>AP025069.1:25701234-26108707 GCA_036186865.1 Eustoma russellianum | reverse complement strand
GAAAAGGCATTACCCACAATCTTAATGAGTAGCAGAATGAAAATAATATGGAAACATAGAAAACATGTATAGTAATAGACATACCAAGGCTGCCTACACCAATTGATGGCGTAGGCAACCCCCAAAAGTGTAGGCCATTCCATCAGAGACGAAGATTGGATAGATAAGTATCCAGAATCAAAGAGCCTCGGACATCGCAAGGCAAAGAAGCAGTCGATGTATAGAGTTGAACACCTGCTGTATGGAGTCCATATCGTGCTAAGTAATGCGCAGCAGAGTTTGCCTCGCGTGGGCAGTAGCAAAGTGTAGAGCCATTCAAACGCAACATCATTGTAACCCTTTGGATATCCAAACGAATTGAGCCTGTGTAGAGTGAAGGATGACTCACCAATTGAAGCAACTGACAGCGATCCGTTTCAACATACAACCCATCATAAATCATAGCATAATAAAGCAGAGAGAACAACAAAGCCATCAATTCAGCTCGAACTGGTGGTACACACGGTAAGACATAACAGATTGTTGAGATAAAATTTCTAGATTCATCACGCAGTACAGCACCCGCTGCAGCTTGGTGCGGCCTACCGCAGCATCCACATTCAATTTCATTCGGTTAGATCGTGGCAAAGACCATTTTACGAATCTGTGACGATGTATTTTAAACTTTGGCAAAAATCCTTGTGTAACTAGCTGAGGTAGAGACTAAGCAAATTTACGACCTTGCATTGCGGCGCACCACGTAAATACATATGAACGGATTTGATGAAATAGATGGCTAGACAAAAATTTGCTATCACCAAACTTGATGGATGAATACTCTTTCCAAATCACCCAAGTAACTAATGCTGGTACTTACCGCCCTTAATTGGCCCTGCATCGTGGATGTAGAAGCTTGGCGCCACCAACATGAAAGATAAGCATATATAGTATTGTGAAGAGTCATAGGACCAGGGAACAATATGGCTACTTGAATCCACGTGGATTTGACTGCTGGACAATGTAAAAAATACATGATCTCGAGTATCCGACTGCGCCAAACAGAAAACACATTGAGAGGGATAAATTGCTTGCCATGCTCGAAGATTATTGGTCAACGGAAGAGAGTGACACCATAAACGCCACAAGAAAACCTTAACGCCTGGTGGTGATGTGGGCGACCAAATGTATTTTGAGAGAGCAAATAAGGGTGTCTGCAAATGGAACAGCATATAGGCCGATTTAATAGTATATTGACCCAGAGAGTCAGTAGCCCAGTGATAGCCATCTTGTGTAGAGTCTACATTATGCCGCATGTAGCTATGAATATCACAAATGCGCTTCCAAATAGAAGAGTCGTAAATGCGTGCATAAGTATCACTCTTGCGGCCATATTTTGCTCGGCTGAAGGTAGCCCATAGCGAATCAGATGTGTGATATTTCCACAATAAATGTCCGTCATATACTCTTTGGATCAGCTCTAAATTTCGGATACCCAACCTGCCATGCTCAAGGGGGCGACATATGTGGTCCCAAGACATCCAATGATGTCGTCCATTCCATAGGAAAGAAGCCATTTTTCTATTCAAGACGTTGATTACACTCTTGGGCAGTCTTGAGCTTGATATAATGTGTATGGGCATCGTAGACAATACATGCTTGATGAGGACTAGTCGTCCTGCCATAGACAGCAATTGTGATGATCAAGCATTAAGACGCTTATCAAAATGTTCTATCAGTGATGTACAATATGCCGAACGGTTTATCCCCTTGTGTAAATATGAGCCTAAGTACTTCATAGGCAAATTAACCAAACGCATATTAAGTTGTTGTGCCACTCGACGTCCTACCATAGTTTTCCCTACCACCAATTGACTTTTGTGAAAATTGATTAATTGTCCTGATGCTAACTGATAAATATCCAAAATTCTCGAAATTTCCCCATGTTAGATGTGCTGTCATTTAGAAAAACCACCAAATCATCTGCAAACCCCAAATGTGATACATGTGGTACTCGTCCAACTTGAAATCCACGTAAATCACCCGAAGTTATTAATGCATTAATGCCACGTGAGAATCCTTCTGAAGCCAAAATAAATAATAATGGTGACAACGGATCTCCCTGTTTGACCCCGCGTGAGACAGGAAAATAACCCACAGGTTTACCATTTATGAGTACCGATCATCTAGTCGCCGACAAATTGTTCAATATCATTCGCACAAGCCTGGCTTGGAAACCAAATTTCAACAAAAGTTGACAAAGGTATGTCCAATCCACTTTATCAAAAGCCTTTGCCATATCTAACTTAACTATAACATGTCCGCCATAAACACGCTTATCTAGCATATGAACCATCTCTTGGGCTAATAAAACATGATCAATTATACTACGCTCCTTTAGAAATCCAGCTTGTTTTGAAGATATTAATCTGAGAAGAAAATCCGATAATCGCGAAGCGAGTAGTCGCATGATAACTTTAGCTAGAAAATTAGTCAAGCAAATGGGACGACAATCATTAAATGATTGAGGATTTGATACCTTCAGAATGAGAGTAATTAGTGATGCCGCAAGCTGATTAGGTGGTCGTACTCCAAGAAAGAATTCTTGGACAGCTTTGTGCACATCAGTTTTAATGATAGACCAAAATGTACGATAGAAAGAACCGGGGAAGCCATCTGGGCCGGCTGCACTGGTAGGGTTAAGATCCCATACTGCCCTCTGTACTTCTTGAGTGTCTGGCAAAGCCATCAACACGTCATTATCTTCTTGTGTTAAGATAGATGGAACATATTGGAGTAGCAGAGATGCATCCATCAAATGTTCCGTTGCAAACAGATTTTGGTAGTAAGTTACTGCCTGATGCTCAATATCAGCTTGTCGTAGATATTCCACTGCAATAGGGTCAACTATTCGACTAATTGTTTGACGACGTCGTTTATCCTTCACTACTTGGTGATAGTATCGCGTGTTTGCGTCACCCTCCTTCATCTATTTCACATTTGCTTTCTGCTGTCAAAATAATGTAGCTCGATGTTGCAGTTTCAGCAAGAAGGCCATACTGCGATGATACCTTTCACGAGACTCGTCCGTGGACAGTTGGCATACTCTCTTTCCAATCAAAGTGTCCCAGATTCTGCTTGCGCAATAGAGTCAAAAATATTCCCAAAAACATCCTTATTACATTGCTTGATATGTAGTTTGAGCTGCCGAAGCTTGTTGTAGTACCCTCGCATCCCTCCTATTGTATCATAAGATTGCCAATGTTGTGAAACAAAATGATGAAAGTCTGAGTGGGTGGTCCAGGCATCCAGGTAGCGAAAAGAAGATGTATGTGCACGCTTGTCCGCTGAGCATTCAAGGTAGAATGGACAATGATCTGACGTTGTACGACTGAGGTGCTGATATGAGACTGTCGCAAATAAATCAAAGAAGCTAGATGTGCAAAGATATCTGTCCAATCTCCGCCAAACCCAGCCAAGACCTCTCCCATCACTCCATGTAAATACGGAGCCCTGATAGTTAATAGGCTGCAGCGAACATGATGACACACAATCATTAAAATCCTATAGCGTTCGAATAGGAGGGGAAGATCGTCCCTTGTGCTCATCTAACGTCAAAAAAGTATTGAAATCACCCCCCAATAACCAAGGGATAGTAGTCTTAGAATGAATGGCCAATAGATCTTCCCAAAGAGGACGACGAGAAGCAATTGTATGTAAGCCATATACAAAAGTACTGTAAAACTTATGCCCTGTAGGTATCCACTGAAATTGCTTGGAGTGATTTTGAATACGCAGGCGCTCCGCTTCCAAATGTAAAAAGGCTGCACTCCAGAAAATCCATAATTTATCATTGCAAACTGAAATTGCTTTGGTAAAACCAAGTTTTAGACGATAAAACATCAACGAAGAAGGTCGCAGTTTTGTCTCAATGAGAACTAAAATATGTAAATTGTAACGACGTAACAAAGTTAAAAGACGTTGCAGTGAAGTACGGACCCCCCTGATATTCCAAATCATAATCTTCATTGAGTTGATAAACAATCAAAAGAGTTCGAGAGGGTTGCCCTAGATCTTGTTAGCGGTGGAGAAGAGGGCTCTAATTGATGACGTTGTCGACGAAGGAGATGGGGTGGTGCGTGAAAAGGAATTTCTGAAATTCTATCCGTAGATGTCACCTGATCAGTATCAATACGATTTTGATCTGAGTGCAGAGCAGCCTGCACAATGTCATGAAGAATCTCCGATACAATTGCTACTGGGTTATTGTCCTCACCCAGCACTTCTGGCTGCGCCAATTGGGCTGACGTTATTTCGCTGTCAGATACAGAAAATGTAGGCGGGGGATGAGTGATATCAGCTAGGAAACTATCATCAACTCCTTGAAGTCTGGTAAGGTCCTGCACATACGAGACCATGTGCGTCGTTGTTAAATCTGGTGATGCAGACATAGGTATGGCTACCGTATTGTTCTGCTGAATCGTATCCTGTGGTTTTTTAGGAGTCCATCTCTGGTCCTTGGATGGACCAGTAACAGGTGCCTTGGATTTCTGCCTGTTTTCTTTTGGTTGCTGCAGAATATCTCTGGTTTGTTGCACAACCGTATCTCCTTCATGATGAGTTTTGCAATCCGCAGCTTTATGACCCAATCGATAACACTTCGAGAAATAGAAGGGCAAATCCTCATATATTACCTGCTGTGCAATCACCTTGTTCAATGCTTGTATAAATATTCTTGAGGGAAGATCTTGTGAAACATCAATTTCAACACACAATCGAGCGACGGACGGACGAATAGATTCTGCTGTTGCCGTATCCAGTTTCATGGGTGTGCCCAGCATTCTGCCAATTTGCATAAGTACCAATTTTTGATGATAATGCAATGGTAGCCCTGGAAATGACACCCAAACTGGCACAATCGGGACATCAACCGAGATATCATACGTTGGAGTCCATTTAGTAACCCTCATGTACTTACCTGCAATCATCCAACTTTGCCTTGCAAAACGTCTTAGATAATCTTGTTCATGCTGAAAGTGTAGTATCACATGTGAAGAGTCTAAAAGACCCACCTGCACTGGACCAGTGAATCCGATCCAATCAATAGTTGAACGAATGATGGCGATCGGCGACTTGCCATACCAGAATGTTCCAACCAAAGAAAATTTGTATGGTTCCGCTAGAGACGCAATTTCGTCATCTGTGAATGATATCATCAGACTTCCTTTGTATTTTTGGATGGTTTTCTGCGGGATGATAGTCGAAGTTGACGTCTAAAATAGTGATGCGTAGCTTTTCTTCTGTAACAACCCCATAGGGTTTGTGTCGTTTTCCACCATTATTGAATCGAAAGTTTGGATTTTTAGGAAGAAGATAGTAGTAGAATGGGTAGAAAGGGATGAAAAGCGCATAAAAGTCGAAGAAGACGCAATGTATACCGATGTTAGCACCGGCGGCGGAGAATGTCGCCATGATCGCCTAGTCGTCATAGCTCCATCTTTCATTGCTTATATATATATATATATATACATACACACCGCATAGAAACATATATTTTTACATACTTTTATGGTTAAAACTTGAGTATACTACAGGGATGATCCATCTTTGATAAGAACTTATACACTTATCTTTTGAAAATCCATGAATGATCTAGGAAGGATACTTGCTTTTATCATTTTTCTTACACTTAAAGTGATGTTTCTTCACTTGGTTTGGAAGAAAAATACCTTCTTCTCCTTCCTTGGGGTGCACAGATTTGAGGCAAAATGAAGGGGGTTGGTGAGCAAAAGTTAAATAGATATAAGAATTTAACTTAACCTACATGAAGTTCTTACCTTGTTCTTCTTTGATTCTTAGCCTTGCCACCTTCTTGAAGCACACTTTGATGATGGAGGGTTTTTGAAACTTAGCCTTGGATGTTGTGGGTGGGATGGAATGAAGAGAACTCTTCTTCGCTCACTTTGGGCAGCTCTCGGTTATGGAGAAGAAAAGGAAGAAGTTGGGAGGTTTGTGTATTGGAGAGGAAGGAGAGTATTTTTGATGAAGAAGAGAAGTTAAGTGTAAAATGATGACACGAAAAGGGGCTCTCCCCTTTTTTTTATTATTCTTTGCCGTAGAGGGGGTTTGGGGAAAAGAGAGATTTTTCTTGTGTAATGATGGAGGATTTGGCGGCTTTAGCATGGGAATGATGAAATGGAAGAGTGTGTAAGAAGGAAGAAAAGGAGGAGTCTTGTCTTCCTTTGGGGGCTAAATGGTCGGCCTATAGGGTTAGGAGGGGAAAAGTTGTCTTGTTTGCCATGTAGGATAAAGTGGGAGAAAATGAGATGATTGGGATAAAAGTGTGTGGGGTTTTGCTGTGTAGTGGAATTCAAAAAGAAAGAAGTCTTTTCTTCCTACATGGAAGGAGAACTCAGCCATGGGGAGTTTTTAGTGGATAGAATAGGACAAAATACTATTATTTGGTTTTTACACAATTTTCTACACTTGGTATTTTGCCGGGGTATTTTCCTAACCACAATTTCTTCTTTCTTTTTCTCCTACTTGGCCGTCCTATATATATGTGTGTATATATATATATTATTTTTCTTCCACCCTAATTATCTGTTATGTCTTGTTTTTATTTTTCATGTGTTTACGTAGTGGAAAACTATTGTGTCATGTCTTTTAGTTCTGATTTAATTTAATCTACAACTTAACTTGTTGTGACGAAATTTATCTAAATTTTATTGTATGTTCGACAACGTTTATTATCGAACTTGCTAGCATATCGACATACTGAAGGATTTAACACGCAAGCATCTACCGATGTTAAACAATTACGGTATTTAAAACGTTACGATGTAACGGAAAAATTCGGGGTGTAACATCTTCCCCATTTAAAATAAGTTTCGTCCTCAAAACTTATGTACCTTACATGAAGAGCTGCGGATATTGCTTATGCATCTGTTGCTCTGGTTCCCAAGTCGCTTCTCACTCGGTATGATTACTCCACTGCACCTTCATGAATGGAATCAACCTCCTTCTCACCGTTTGCTCCTTACGGTCCACAATGCGTATCGATACGTCCTCATAGGTAGCATCCTCTCAAATCATCACTAGCTGCTGCTCAAGGTTGTGGCATGAATCATGCACATACTGTCAAAACTTCGATACATGGAATACGTCATGTACCTGCGAAAATGCTAGGGGTAATGCCAACTGATACGCAACTGCACCAATTCTCTCCAATACCTCGTAAAGACCAAGGAATCGAGGGCTCAGCTTCCCCTTGATACCAAATCTTATGACGCCCTTCATCAGAGAAACCCGCAAGTACACCTTCTCTCTGGCATTAAACTCGATCAGTTGCCTCTTAGAGTCTGCCCAACTTTTACTCCAATCATGAGCCACCTTCAATTGGTCACATATCAACTTGACCTTATTAAGGTCTTCTCCACAAAATTCGGACCCATGATGGCTCTTTCTCCAAATTCGGACTCATTAAATTTCACATGTGTCATCCTTGACGATTCTTCTCCCTATACATGGACTTTATTTCTTGCAAATAAAGATGATAGTACCATTGAGATTGCTAAATTAATAAAACAACTTGAAAATGAGTATTTTTAAATGTAAAAAAGATTAGGAGCGATAGAGGCGGCGAATTTAAAAATAAGGACACGATTGCATTTTGCAAAGAAAAAGGTATTAAACATGAGTTTTCACCACCTAGAACACCACAAGTAAACGGAGTAGTAGAAAGAAAGAATAGGACACTACAAGAAATTGCAGGAACCATGCTACGCGAAAATAAGTTGCCTAGATTTTTGTGGCAGAAGCCGTAAATTGTGCATGCTATATAGTTAACTGTTTATCGATTAGAAAGAAAATAAACAAAACCCCTTACGAAATTTTGAATGATCGCATTCCTAAAATTGATTATTTTCGTGTGTTTGGTTGTAAATGATTTGTTTTAAATACAAAATATAATCTAGATAAATTTGAGTCTAAATCCATTGAATGCATTTTTGTTGGATATTATGTGAATTCTAAGGCATATAGATGTTATGATCCTATCATTAGACAAATTTTAGAATCTATTCATGTGAAATTTAATGATTTCGGTGAATATGAAATATATAAATAATATGACGATGATTTTGAACTAAAGTTTGTGTTAGATGATATAGAAGAAACTATCGTACATGATGAACATGGCACACTAGAAATGCATGATCACTTAGAAATGCATGAAGACTAAGAAAATAATAAACCAAGATGGCATAAGGATCACCCACATGACCTTATCTTAGGCGACATAACACAAGGTAACCTGTCATACCTCGTATTTTTCCGCGTCCAACATTAAATAATTAAGAGCAACTTAAAATACGATTTTATTAATTATATATGTCAATGAGGCTTAGCTAAATGAATTGTAGGTGAGAAAATAATCAAAAAGCTGAAATTAAGAAAATTAGGCAAAAATACCGAAAATGCCCCTCTCCTCTTAAATGCTAGGGAGTTACACAAAGGAGTATAACTCCCCATTAGGCCATTAGACCATCGGTTACAAGGCCAAAAGAGAGGGGAAAACGACTGAGACAAGAGAGAGAAAGGAAGAGGAGAAAAGGAAGAGAAAAGAGAAAAAAGAACAAAGGAAGAAGAAGAAGAAGAAGAAGAAGAAAGCGCGGCCACCCTAGGTCCTATCTTTCCCGAAATTCTACTATACTCGTAAGGCTATCTAGAAACAAAGGCAAGTGATCTTCCTATACGCTTTATACAAATTTTGGTTCAACAGGCCCTATGTTCTTATAAAGAGAAAAGTGGATCACACATTGGTAATCTTGATGTGTTTATGGTAAATGCTCTACTATATGTATTTGTTGTTGTTGATTGAGTAAAGTCATGTTCTTTGGGCCAATTTTTGGAAATAGTTATGTTGTGATTTGTTGTTATTAAATATGCCCATAAAAGTGTCATCCATGATGCGTTTATTGTCTCGTTATAAGTTCTTAAGTCTATTAATTGTACCTTAGATGTTTTGAGAGGATTTGTAGAAAGTTGAAGGGTGAATGATGTGTTGTTGTAGATTTGTTGTGTTGGAAATTTTGAGGATACATTGGAAGTTATGGGTGATAGAAGGCTTAGAGTGGATACGATTTGATATGTTTAAGCATCAATCCATGTAGATGTGTGCTATGCCTGATGGATTTAGGTGATAAATTGAATTTGGAGTGTTCAAGATGAAAGGGGTGAAGGAAGAAGATGAAGAGGAGAAGTTACTGTAGAATTTCAGTTTTTGGAAATCATCAGAACACTTCGAACACCTCATAAGGCGCTTCATGTCACATAAAGTGCCTTATGTAGGCGTTTGATGTGTCACATCACATTCCAGGATACTTCAAACGCCTAGTATAGGCGCTCTATGTCGCTATAGGCGCCTCCTGAAGGCGTTCCAAGTGTTCTGGAAGTCCTTTTTTACACATTAAGCGCTCCATGTGTGTGAGATACCTTTATTCTCTACCATTGCTCATAATATACAAGTGTTTTTGAAGTGTGCTTGAGTTGTAAACATTAAGTGCGAATGAGTAAGGTTGAGTATGAATTCGAAGTGAATTTGCAATACGAAAGGGCATGAAATGGTACGAATGAGGTGTGCTTGAGTTGTAAACATTAAGTGTAAACGAGTAAGGTTAGGCATGAATTCGAAGTGAATTAGCAATACGCAAGGGCATGAAAGGGTACGAATAAGGTGTGTTTGAGAAAGTATGAATGAGTAAGGCTAAGTGTGAACTCGAGATGATTTTTGTAATATGAAAGGGCATGAAATGGTACGAGCAAGGCGTATTTGAGGTTCAGGACTTTGTGCTTGATATGTAAAGTGTGTGCATGTGTACACATTTGATATGATGTTACATGACCATTCTGCATCAACACATGAACAATTGGCATTTCGACATGAGATTTGTTTCGGGAAAGAACACGTGTTTGCAAAAGAAGATTAAAGTTTTCGAAAGACAAGTAATGGCTACAGTTGATCGCAGGGTATAAAAGTCACGCCTGCTTTGGCAGGGTATAAAAGCGTGACCTGTGCATCAACAGCAGGGTATAAAGTTTATGTTATGGGGCTGTGGACCTTTCAGCACGGTTATAAAGTTCTGTTTTGCTGCTGGTTGATCGTAAGGTATAAAAGTCACGCCTGCTGTGGCAGGATATAAAAGCGTGACATGTGAATCAACAACAGGGTATAAAGTTTTATGATATGGGGTCGTGGACCTTTTAGCATGGGGTATAAAGATTGTTTTCTATGGATTGATCACCCACAGGATATAAAGTTCTGCTACGCGAAGAATAAGATAAGAAGAATTGTGAAAAGTTTGGTGACATGACACGCATGACATGTTTACGAAAGAAAGCATATGTATGGTTCTGTTTAGTTTAGTGTGTGGTTTAAAGAAGTACATGCATCATGTGACACGAAGCGTAAGATTTTACATGCAAGAAAGGACATTCGTATATGATCTGTTTATATAATACATTTTGCTTGGTATATGGTTGTTTCGTATTCGTTTATCATTTATGTGACTTAATTGGTTTTGATAAGTTGTTATAAAATGCTATTTTCTAACTGGAGCACCTTGTTTTGGCCATTGCTTTATATACTGGTGACTCGTTGTGTGTGGTCCGTATAGACGGGTTACTTGCTAGCGATGTTTTTGCTAAGAATAGATACTCCATCTGCTTTTCAAGTGAGCCAGAGTACGAGATGATTTTTGTAGAAGATAACGGCGAGTGGGTTCATTGGGATGATGGTCACCGAAGTGGATAGATTCACTTTCATTCTCATTTTAGCTGAAAGACTAATGTTTAGTGTTTTGCATTGGAGAACATATTAGACATATCCCCAGCTACATTTCCTTCCCGCTGTATTGCAGTACATTAGGCATTTTCCTAACACGTTTTATTCTACTGTATTTCATTGGGTTATCTCGATGTTAGTGAAGTTGTAAATGTATGACGTTTCCGCTGATTTATCTTACGTCAAGGATGACGTGTGCTTGATCCGCTTTGATGCTTGTTAGTTCTTAGCAGACTACGACGGGTGCACTGGTACCAATGTCCAGCATCGTACTAGGGCGCTACATGTACGACCACGTAGAAGAATAAATCAAGATGAAATAAATCAATTCCATGCTATGATATCTGAAATTGAACCCAAGAATGTGTTTGATGCTTTGATGATTCTTCATGGATTGACGCGATGCATGATGAATTAAATCAATTCAGAAGAAATGATGTATGGGAATTAGTGACACGACCACAAGATAAAGCGATATTAGGCACAAAGCGGGTCTTTAGAAACAAAATGAATGAAGATGGTAAAGTCATTAGAAACAAAGTGAGGCTTGTAGCACAAGGCTATAATCAAGAAAAGGGAATAGATTATGAAGAAACATTTGCACCCGTAGCACGCTTAGAAGCCATACGATTATTACTTGCTATTGCTTGCATGAAGGATTTTAAACTTTATCACATGGACGTAAAATGTGCATTCTAATACGGTTTTATACATGAAGCATATGTAAAACAACCACCTGGTTTTGAGGATATAAAATATCCTAATCATGTGCATAATTAAAGAAGGCACTATATGGTTTAAAACAAATGCCTAGGGCTTGGTATGATCGTTTTGCTACCTGTCTTTTAGAAAATAGATTTAAAAGAGGTACCATAGAAAATACTTTATTCTTGAAACAAGAAAAATCAGATTTACTCATTATTCAAATTTATGTTGATGATATTGTCTTTGGATCCACATGTCATAAGCTAGTCGAAGAATTTGAAACATACATGAAATCTGAATTTGAGATGTCTATGGTTAGTGAGTTAAACTATTTTCTTGGCTTGAAAATTAAATAAACTAGTAAAGGCATACATATAAGTCAAGTTAAATATGTGAATGACATGATTAAAGAGTTTAACTTTGAAAACTTGAAATCATATCCCGCCCCTATGAGTGTAACCACTAAACTCGATAAAGACGAGAATGAAAAAGACTTTGATAATGGTTTGTATTGGCCTATGATTGGTTCTTTTCTTTATCTGACCGCAAGTAGATTGAATATTATGTTTAGTGTTTGTATGTGTGCTCGTTTTCAAAGCAACCCTAAAGTGTCACACTATAATGTTGTAAAAAGGATATTTGGATATATTAAGCATACTCCCACCTTAGGAATTTGGTATGATAAAAATTGTGAATTTGACTTGCATGCTTATACTGATGCAGATTATGATGAATGTAAAATAGATAAAAAAGCACAAGTGGTACACGCCGATTCATTGGAAATTCATTAATATCTTGGTTTTTGAAAAAGCAAACAAGTGTAGCATTATCTACCCCTGAAGTAAAATACATGGCACTTAGTCTTTGTTGCACACAGCGTTTATGGCTAAAACAACAACTATCTGATTTTGGAATAACTGTAAATCGCATCCCGATATATTGTGATAGTATGAGTGCTGTCAATTTGTCTAAGAACCCTGTATTACACTCAAAGCCAAAGTGCAGAGAGGTACGATATCACTTTCTTCGTGATCGTGTAAACAATGGTGATAAAGTTAAAGAACATGTCCGCACTGAAGCACAAGTAGACAACATATTCACCAAAGCACTTAATCAAGCCACGTATGAAAATTTACGCTCAAAATTAGGCATGATTTCGGTTAATATGCTATAAATGGCTATTTCTTTCCATTATTACATGTACTTTTGATGACATTTGCAAAATAAAAGGGGAGAGAAAAGCATGACTTAGGGGGGAGAGAGAAGCATGATTTAAGGGGAGCACGACGACATGAAATTCAAAATTCAAATTTTAAAATTGCGCATAATTGTAGGGGTAGCGATCACATTTAAGTCATGAACTAATGTTATTTTGCAAATCATTTAAAGGGGCAGATTGTTGAGAAAATGGGTTTGAGTGATTTACAAATGCATGATTCAAATGTTACGTACTTATGGAATGCAAGAATAAAGTGTTACTTGACATGCTTATGTGATAAATATGCTTTACATGCTTATATATATTATTGCCGTACTAACGAGCTATGAAGCACTACAGCTTACATCATATGGCAAAATTAAATGTCTTTATACTATTTTCAGGTGGCATGATTAATGAACTAAACTAGTTCATTAAGTGAAGTGCTTAAGTTAATAAACTAACTAGTTCATTAAGTCAAGACATTTTTGAAGATAGATATATGGCAACAAATTTGAAATGGAAAGTCTCCTCATCACATTCATTTCACATGCCATTTTAATATATAATATATATATCCGTATTTTTTTGAAAAGACATTATATACTTATATTCCGACGTATATTATAAACGTGCGTCGATGCCACACCACTATATACACCTCATATTTATGAGTATATTCAGGTCTTATATCATATGTTATAAGTCATAGTAACGTTAAAATTATAACGACATGTTATAACGTTAAAATTATAACGACATGTTACAAAGTCATAAACCGAAAATTGTCGTATCAGGTGACTACCGAAACTTCACCGAACATGTCATGTACTTGCCATATAAAGATGGCCAGCCTATATGCATCAAAATTATTCAAAAATTTCATGATCCATATGTTACAATCAGCCACAAAGTCATACCATATTTGCACGCACAAATCACCCATAATTTAGCCTGGATTTGTGGAGAATTCAAACTTAATTCAATTTTGGCACATGGGGCCGTTGGACTGTGCACCTGCATTAAACACCACTAGAGAGGGGTGAATAGTGGTTAGCGAAAATTACACTACTACCCTTTAACAAAATCCTTTTTGAAAACAGAATCTGAGACCTCCTCAGATTCAGTACCCCTTTTTGTAAAATTTCAAAAATCAATATATAGCACTCCAAAAATTATGCAAATTTCAAGAACTTCAATGTCTTGACAAGACTCTATCCAAATATTAGATAAAAATAAAATTGTTTGACCATTCAAACAAATAAAAAGCTTTAGATGGTCAATTTGGACAGAATCGGATAGAATGTTGTTGAAATTTGAAAACATGTTTATCTTTGAATACTCAACCAAAAAGGTTGATCTTTATGTCAAAATACTCCTTAGGATGTCTAGTTTACGTTTCCAAAAGGCTCTGACCTTAAACAATTCTTGATGAAAGCAGAATTCAAGTTTTCTCAAAACTGGTCAGATTGTAGCCAGATTAGAGCAATTATCTTGCAACGACTGAAAGACTAACTTTCCTTTGCTAAAATCAAGTTACTCTTATTGAAAATGAAAATTAACATTCTGAAGTATAACCCACCAAAAATCATGAATTTTGAAAGTGTTTTGCTATTTTTTCAAAACGTGAGAAGTTGTGTGAAATCTGTAGTGAAAACGGACTGGAAAACAGAAAAATGTAAATAAGACAAGAACACCAAAGATTTATCCTGGTTCGGTCAATGTGACCTACTCTAGTCCCAAGGAACACCTTTCCTTGGATTTCACTATTGTATAAACAAACTTACAACAAGAACCAAGCTTGATACTTGGGTTAAACACTAACCTTATTCAAGATTTGGAGGAACACCTCTATGCAAATCTTGGTTGCAACACCTCTATGACCTATTGGTGTAGCCTTATAAACTTGGCTAACTAATCTTACAAAAATAACCCAAGAAGGCATGTATATGTAGCTCAACAACAAAAAGAAACGAAACACTTTAGCTAAACAAAGAAAGAATCGAGAAGAAGAGAATAACAAGAATGATTTTAAAGTTTGCTTGAAAGTTGTGTGTTCTTCTTCTTCCCCTTTGCCGTCTATTTATAGGGTGAAATGAGTCTTGAAGATAAGATCTCCAATGTGTCTCCATCTTCATCATCAATGCTTAAATGTCTTCACACCATTGGTTGACCACATAATCACCTTGTACACTTGGCAAAATAAAACAACACAATTGATCCACCTTGGAATATCATTTTGGCCGAAATTCGTCTTCAAAATAACAAAGGAATAGTGAAGATAATAAGCAAGGATAAGATGTCACGACTACTCCAAGATTGCCTCAACTCCTTTGCACTATAATAGGTCATGTGAGTAGCTTCAAATTTGAATAATCAGCTCCTTTTTCCACCTTGTAGCCATTGGCTACATTTCAAATATTTCCAAGTTGGCAATCTTGCCACTAGATTTTTTTTATTGGACCACTTGTCACCAAGTCATAAAATCATTAAAACACCTTTGCCACATATGTAATAACTTTTTGGAGCTGTATATACACGTAAAACTTAAGAATTAATAAAGAAAAAATAATAGATAGATAAAAGTTGACAAGACTTTGTCAACTAATATTCAAAATTCCCACATTTTTCTCCTTGTATTTTGTGGTGAATTTTGCACCAATAAAATCCTCATATTGTAGCGCCCTGGCCCGATACTGGACATCGGTACCAGTGCACCCGCCGTAGCCTACTACGAGAACTACGAAGCGTCGAAGAAGATCAAGCACATGTCATTTCTGACGTAAGATAAATCAGCAGAAACGACGTAGAATTAAAAACTTCAATAACAATAATATCCCAAATGAAACATCGCGGAAATAAAACGTGTCAAGAAGAGTGTCTAAACTATCCTTCAACACAAAGTGTTAACAGTAACTCCCGTAACTAAAGGATAAGAACTGTAAGCCTGTCCATTTTAGTGACTATTGTCCCAATGAGCCCACTCGCCGATATCTTCTACGAAAATCATCTTGTACTTTGGCTAACCTGAAAAGCAGATAGAGTAATTGTTCTTAGCGAAAACATCGCCAGCAAGTAACCCGTCTATACACCTCACGGGATCACACACGACAAGTCACCAGTATGTAAATCAATGCCCAAAATAAGGTGCTCGGGTTGGCAAATGACATCTTTATAACAAGTCATCAAATCCATATAAGCCCCATAATTAACACACAAAATGAAACCAACACATGTAGAGCCAAACATACCACATAAACAGAACATATGCTAGTAACATTTCTTGCATGTCAAATCTTATGCTTCGTGTAACATGATGCATGTACTTCTTCAAAACCACACACAACACCCATGCATATGTCTTCTTTCGTAAACATGTCATGCGTGTCATTTCACAAAACTTTTCATAATACTTCTTATCATATTCTTCGCGTAGCAGAACTTTATACCCTGTGGGTGATCAGTCCACAGCAAACAGAACTTTATACCCCGTGCTGAAAGGTCCACGGCCCCATAACATATAACTTTATACCCCGTGCTGAAAGGTCCACGGCCCTATTACATATATCATATATCCGTGCTGAAAGGTCCACGGCCCCATAAAATAACTTTATTTTCCGTGCTGATAGGTCCACGGCTCCATAAAATAACTTTATTTTCCGTGCTGATAGGTCCACGGCCCCATAAAATACTTTATACCCTGCTGTTGATTCACAGATCATGCTTTTATACCCTGCTTTTGCAGACGTGACTTTTATACCCTGCGATCAACCAGCAGCCATCGTTGCTTTCGAAAACTTTAATCTTCTTTTCAAACTCGTATTCTTTTCGCAAACCGAAACTCATGTCGAAATGGAAAGTGATCATGTCATGATGCAGAATGCTCATGTAACAACATATCAAACGTGTAAACATGCACACACACTTTACATATCAAGTACAAAGTCCTGAACCTCTATCACATCCTGCTCGTATCATTTCATGTTCTTTCGTATTACGAAATCATCTCGAGTTCACACTTAACCTTGCTCGTTCATACTTCCTCAAACACACCCTTTTCGTACCATTTTGTGCTCTTCCATATTGCTAACTCACTTTGGATTCATATCTAACTTTACTCATTCACACTTAATGTTTACAACTCAAATACACCTCATTCATACCACTTCATGCCCTTTCGTATCGCGAATCCACTTCGATGAACTCCAAAATATGCCTCTTCATCTTACACCACCAATAATATTGTTAGCGATCCTTGTACATTCTGGTGCTACCATGATTTATTGATAACCTTGAGCTGTAAGCCCCCTTGCAAAATTTCTTTTCTTAGCTCATCTAAATCATGTACACACATTTTTCCTCTAACATAAGTTCCCGTCCACCTTGGTTTGAAATCTATCAATCTGACTATACCTCAGTTTCCCAGCAATATCACCCACAGTCTTATTCTTCTTTTGAGCTTCTTTCAACCAATCCATCAAACTCGAGGTGACGGTCAATGATGCGAAAGCATTACTATAGAGTCAACCGAAACCAAGTTAAATTCTTCTATTTCTTTCTTAAGTGGTGACTGTCGCGCATGGTTAGATTTTCCGTTTAATACATTGGACACTTTATTAGCTTTTCCTGGATGGTAATTAATGGTTAAGCCGTAGTCCTTTTGTAGTTCCAACCCCCTTAGCTGTCTCATGTTTAGCTGTCCTGAGGCATACGCGATAACTCGTTCGTATTGCATCAAAACACAATCTACAAGTGAAGTATCAACTAAACTCAATTTGGATTGAAAGTCATAACTTACGCTACAGTTTACGTACCTAGACTGTTTTTCGACACATCACTACATATCATAAACCCATCAGTACCAGAAGGTTGAGCCAATACTGGAGCTATGGTTAACCTCCTCTTAAGCTCCGGGAAGCATTTCTCGCATTCTGTCGTCCACTCAAACTTGGACTTCTTTTGAGTAAGGCAATTGAGGAACATCGCCATTGTCGAGAATCCCTCGACAAACTTCCTATAATAACTAGCTAGACCCAAGAAACGCTGACTTCGGTGTCATTCGTAGATCTAGACCACTTGGTAATAAGTTCAACTTCCTTCAAATCAACAGCAATCCCCTTGGAAGGTTATCTCTTCCATCACAGAATTCTTAACTGTCACTCGTTTTAATCGATAGTCAATGTTGGTGTGAAATCATAATTTGATCTTGGACGCTTGGACATAGTACGGAATCTCCAACTATTCTGGTGAACCACAAAGACGCTTAACAAATCCCTTTGCCACAAAAGAGGGGTTCACGCCGCTATTAAAAGAACATTGGTGAATATCTTATTCACTAAAATTGTACCTCATGCCACATCGGTGACTTTCCAAATATCCATGGCAATCATGACATTGACGCAGACATTCGTCTTCGGCTGTTGAGCCGCTTCCCATAGAGCATTCTTTCTCATCTCTGGACAATCTCTAACGAGATGACCTACCTTTCCGCATCGATAACACACTCTTGCCAACTTCCCACATTCACCATCATGGCTCTTATTGTAATGCGGAAAACTCCTACAGCCTGATTTACATCTGGGTTCTATGGTGGGGGTCTCTAAAATTTTTCCGACCGGACATCTCTTCTGAATCTTGATCCAAACGTCCTGGCCTGCCCCTAACTCAATCTCTTCTCTTAACCTCTTACCTTTGTCAGAGTATCCTGCATCGGCCTCTCTTGCCACCACTCTACGGAAATCACTCTTGACGTAGAGGCACGCATCCATCATGTCCTCGTTGGTTCTCATCCATGCGCTTACGATTGCTGACTGAATTCTTGAGTCCAAACCTCGCTCGAACTTTGTCATCTTTAAGCGACTATCAGGCATAATCGCAGGAGCGAACTTACCCAAAGCACGGACATGGTCGGCATACTCCGACAATATCATCCGACTCTGTTTTAGCCCGTCGAACGCCCTTGTCTTGTCTAAGATCGTCGTCTCGGACACGTAATACTTCAGAAAGGCATCACAAAGTTGTATTCAAGAGATCAGTGGGGTCCAAAATTACAATTATTATAGAAAGTTAAATGATATACGCGCTCGCACACACCCAACCCAGATCATACTTAGGCTCTAGATAATCAGCACTTATACCTAAGGATCAAACTTAAGGAAAAATCATATCTTAAATTGCTAAAAGATCATGAACCTAAGTTTCCAAGATAGATCTGAGGCCTAGTCTCTGGTACCACCTGTAGCGCCCCGGCCCGATACTGGACATCGGTACCAGTGCACCCGCCGTAACCTACTACGAGAACTACAAAGCGTCAAAGCCGATCAAGCACACGTCATTTCTGACGTAAGATAAATCACCGGAAAGGACGTAGAATTAAAAACTTCAATAACAATAATATCCCAAATGAAACACCGCGGAAATAATACGTGTCAAGAAGAGTGTCTAAACTATCCTTCAACACAAAGTGTTAACAGTAACTCCCGCAACTAAAGGATAAGAACTATAAGCCTGTCCATTTTAGTGACTATTGTCCCAATGAGCCCACTCGCTGATATCTTCTACGAAAATCATCTTGTACTTTGGCTAACCTGAAAAGCAGATAGAGTAATTGTTCTTAGCGAAAACATTGCCAGCAAGTAACACGTCTATACACCTTACGGGATCACACACGACGAGTCACCAGTATGTAAATCAATGTCCAAAATAAGGTGCTCGGGTTGGCAAATAACATCTTTATAACAAGTCATCAAATCCATATAAGCCCCATAATTAACACACAAAATGAAACCAACACATGTAGAGCCAAACATACCACATAAACAGAACATATGCTAGTAACATTTCTTGCATGTCAAATCTTATGCTTCGTGTAACATGATGCATGTACTTCTTCAAAACCACACACAACACCCACGCATATGTCTTCTTTCGTAAACATGTCATGCGTGTCATTTCACAAAACTTTTCATAATACTTCTTATCATATTCTTCGCATAGCAGAACTTTATACCCTGTGGGTGATCAGTCCACAGCAAACAGAACTTTATACCCCGTGCTGAAAGGTCCACGGCCCCATAACATATAAATTTATACCCCGTGCTGAAAGGTCTACGGCCCTATTACATATATCATATATCTGTGCTGAAAGGTCCACGACCCCATAAAATAACTTTATTTTCCGTGCTGATAGGTCCACGGCCCCATAAAATAACTTTATTTTCTGTGCTGATAGGTCTACGGCCCCATAAAATACTTTATACCCTGCTGTTGATTCACAGATCACGCTTTTATACCCTGCTTTCGCAGGCGTGACTTTTATACCCTACGATCAACCAGCAGCCATCATTGCTTTCGAAAACTTTAATCTTCTTTTCAAACTCGTATTCTTTTCGCAAACCGAAACTCATGTCGAAATGCAAAGTGATCATGTCATGATGCAGAATGCTCATGTAACAACATATCAAACGTGTAAACATGCACACACACTTTACATATCAAGTACAAAGTCCTGAACCTCTATCACATCCTGCTCGTATCATTTCATGTTCTTTCGTATTACGAAATCATCTCGAGTTCACACTTAACCTTGCTCGTTCATACTTCCTCAAACACACCCTTTTCATACCATTTTGTGCTCTTCCATATTGCTAACTCACTTTGGATTCATACCTAACTTTACTCATTCACACTTAATGTTTACAACTCAAATACACCTCATTCATACCACTTCATGCCCTTTCGTATCGCGAATCCACTTCGAATTCATACTTAACCCTACTCATTCACACTTAATGTTTACAACTCAAGCACACTTTCAAAACACTTGTAATTTATGAGCAATGGAATAGAATAAAGGTATCTCACACACATCTTACATATCAAGCATACGGTCTCGCACCTCCAACACTCCCTGTTTGTATCTTTCCAAGTCTGTCCGTCTTACTAATTCACTTGGGATTCAATCTTATTCTTACTTAGTCAAACTTACCATCTATTCCTCAATTACACCTCAAATACCCTTGCATTTCATGTTCAAAAGAAGTGTATAGAGTTACTACACATACATAGGGCGCCTAAAGGGTCAAAAAGACTTCCAGTATACTTGGAACGCCACATGAGGCGCCTAAAGTGACTTAGAGTGCCTATTTTAGGCGTTCGAAGTGTTCGGGGATGTGCCGTATACCTCGAACGCCTATATGAAGCGCCTAATGTAGGTGTTTGAAGTGTACGGGGATGCTCTGGGACACATTGAACGCCTACATTAGGCGCCTAATGTGACTTGAAGCGCCTAATGTAGGTGTTCGAAGTGTTCTGACGGTTCAGAACTGCAGTTTTTCTGCAGTAACTTCCACCCAACACATTTCTTCTTCATCCCTTCCATGTTAAACACCTCAAGATCCATCTTACCATCTAGATTAACAAAATTTGCGTAAAGCATATAGAAAGATTACTTGCCTTTGTTTCTAGTTTGTCTTACGAGTGTACTGCAGAATCTTGTGAATGATTGAACCCAGACTGGCCTTCTTCCTTCTTTTTTCCTCTTCTCTTCTTCTTCTTCCTCTCCTTTTCTCCTTCTCTTTTCTCCTTGCGGTTTCTCTTCCCTTTCTCTCTGTTTAAACCGCCCCCTTAGGCTAATGGGGAGTTATACTAAGTGTTGTGCAACTCCCCTATCATTTAGTTAGGGGTATTTTGGTAATTTCGCCTAATTTTCCTTATTTCTCACTTTTAATCCTTTCTCTTATTTTTCTATATTCTATTTTCCTAAGCTTCTTAACCTATACTATTACTTAATTTGTATTTAAGGTTGACCTCTAAATATTGAGAGTCATACTTAAAAGTCACGGGGTATGACACATATTCTCTGCAAAAATATAGATGATAACCTCCAATAATATAATCATAAGAGTATTCACCAAGAAAATAGAATGTTGACATCAATATCCGTCACATGCCCTCCTACCGTCGATAGTATCACCAAATGAGAGAATAAGATAGAAAACCACCAAATAATCTTCAAGATAATCATAAATGAGATTTATAACAAAGCTAATAATATACTCAAGAGATTCCTTGAGTAAAAATACCAAAATTGCCCTTAAGGGTAAAATGACCAAAATGCCCCTGGTGATAGAAAACTCCAAAAATGACCCAGATGGTCAGAAATAGATATAATAAAACCTTTATGATGATAAATAAGATATGAATGTGTCCTTGAAATATTTTCACCAAGTCATGTTCCTACAAAACTCAAAATACTAATTTTGCCCCTTTTGGTAAGTTGTAGAAACTTCCCAAGCACATTAGTCACAAGGCATTTATAATCATCAGAAACACATAATATCAACATACATAAATCATGTATAAATGAAAACAACATTTTATCACATTTTAGAAAAATATTTCCAAAAACCCTAGATATCGATCGATCAAAGTTCCTCTGCTTCAGAGATCGATGTCTCGAAGTGAGTTTTGTTTTTGATTCTGTGAGATGTGGATCGATCCATGTGAGAGGCTGAAGTACATCGATCGATCCACATGAGGGGCTGATGTACGTCGATCGATCCACATGAGAGATCGACGTCTCACAGTAAGTTTTTAATTTATTTTGTCCAACATCGATCGATCCATATTAGGGGATGATGCACATCGATCGATCTATGTGTCTCTGCCTGAGAGATCGACGTCGTCGATCGATCCACATAAGAGATCGACGTGTCACAATAAGTTTTTAATCTATTCTTTCCAACATCGATGGATCCATGTTAAAGGATGATGCACATTGATCGATCCATGTGTCTCTGCCTGAGAGATCGACGTCATTTGTCTTCACTTTTTCAACTTTTAATCATTTATAACACCAAATGTGGTATTTTTAAGTATTCAACACTTAAAATCATGACTTTGAAATTTATCCAAACATATTTCTCAACATTCTCCACATTTTGGATGATTTTTAAAATTACTCAACATGATTTTAATGTCACGGCTCTTTATGAATTGTTTATCACATATCTACCAATTTTATCCCAATTGAATTTTTTCGAAAACATCACCAATTACCAATTGTTTCACCAATTCTATACCAATTGTTTTCAAAATCTCAAATCTCATGTTTTTAACATATATGTTCATGTGCTTCCTCTCAACCCCCTCAACTTATACTTACTCTCCCCTTGACCTATACTCAAAACTTATACCAATTTAACATATTATTCAACTCAAATCCAAATCATGACTTACCAACTAAAATCATGTTCTTATGCTATCTCCCCCTTTATTTTGCAAATCATGCAAAAGATAGAATTATGCAATTGTATCGTAAGTCATCATACCTAACTTGACTCGTAAGTTTTCAAAAGTGGCTTGATTAAGGGGTTTGGTGAATATGTCAGCTATTTGATGATTAGTTCTTATATGGTTCATGACTATAACCTCATTTTGAACATGGTCTCAGAGAAAATGATATCTTACCTCAATGTGTTTGGCCTTAGAATTAAGTACCGCATTCCGAGAAAGATTGATCGCACTTGTGCTATCGCAGAAAATTGGAATCTTATTTATTTTAATGCCAAAATCACTAAGTTGTTATTTAAGCCAAAGTATTTGAGTAGTGCATAAGCTTAAGGCTATATACTCGGCTTCGATGGTAGATAGATCTACACTAGCTTGCATTATAGAAAACTAAGAGATCAGGTTGGTTCATATGAATTGACATGTACTGCTAGTGGATTTTTTATCTAACTTGTAACCGTCATAATCAGCATCACTATAAGCATACAGTTCCAACTTAGTGCTTCTATCATACCAAAGTCCTAAATGAGGTGTGCGTTTAAGATACCTAAATATCCTTTTCACTGCATTGTGATGTGATACCTTAGGAGAAGATTGAAACCTAGCACACATACAAACATATATCAGGTCTTGATACAGTTAAATACAGCAATGATCCAATCATAGACCTATATAGTGTGTCATCAAAAGGTTTACCATTTTCATCCTTATCTATCCTGGTGATAAGACTCATGGGAGTAGGGGTTGGTTTCAACTCTTCAAAGCCAAACTTGTTAATCATATCATTTACATACTTAAGTTGGCTAATTTGAATTTCTTGAGGGGTTTGTTTGATTTGAAACCCTAAGAAGTAGTTCAATTCTACTACCATTGACATCTCAAATTCAGACTTCCTACACTCTTCGAAGTCTTTAACTAAGTTAGGGTAGGTTGAACCAAAGATTATGTCATCTACATATATTTGAACTATTAATAAGTCATTATCTTTTCTTTTTAGAAATAGAGTGTTGTCTATAGTTCCACTTTGATAATTATTTGCAATAAGAAAGCTTGAAAATCTATCATACCAAGCTCTTGGAGCTTGTTTCAAACCATATAAATCTTTCTTAAGCTTGTATACATGGTTAGGATTCTTTGGATCTTCAAATCCAGGGGGTTGTTTGACAAACACCTCTTCTTGGATGTATCCATTCAAGAACGCACTCTTGACATCCATTTGAAAGAGTTTTATGTTGCTTAGACTTGCAATAGCACGCAACAATCTAATTGCTTCTAGTCGTGCAGCGGGTGCGAAGGTTTCTTCATAATCTATTCCTTCTTGTTGATTATAACCTTGTGCGACTAGCCTAGCCTTATTTCGAATGATGTTTCCTTGTTCATCCATTTTATTCCTAATGACCCATTTAGTTCCAATTATAGACTTATTTTCGGTTTTAGATACTAATTCATACACATTGTTCCTGGTAAATTAGTTTAACTATTCATGCATGGCATCTATCAATGATATATCACCTAAGGCTTCTTTAACATTCTTAGGTTCTAAGTGCGAGATTGAGCTATGTTCTTCAGCTTGACTTAGGTTTCTACATGTTCTAACTAAAACACTTGGATCCCCAATAATTAATTCTTTAGGGTGTTTATGTTTGTATTTTATAAGCCACCAATTCCTAAGTTGACTATGTTCGCCCTCATCTTGTTCAAATGTATCATTAGTGTGAACATTATCGTATACAATTGAATCATCTTGCAAGTTAGGTGTGTTATCTTCCAATTGCAAAATTTCTTTATTTATTTCATCTAAAGGTTCATACATGTCTTGTTCAGGGGGATTTGGTTTTAGATGATCACATACTGGCTCAAGTAAATACAAACATATTTTCAACATTATTTTCTTGTTTATGTTAAGTTTTATCACCAACTTCAAAATACGCATTCTCATTAAATTTCACATGTATAGATTCAATTACTTTTCTAGATGCAGGATTATAACACCTATATGCTCTTGAATTAGTTGCATAACCAACAAATATGCATTTAGTAGACTTTTATTGAAACTTGTCTAGATTATCCTAAGTGTTCAACACAAAACACGTACAACCGAAAACTCTAAGATAATCTACCTTAGGTTGTTTATTGTTTAATAATTCGTAAGGTGTCTTATTTAATTCCTTTCAAATAGAAAGTCTATTTATAATATAATATGCACAACTAACAGCTTCAGCCCATAAATATTTTGGCACTTTATTTTCACACAACATTGTTCTAGCAATTTCTTGAATTGTTCTATTTTTGCGTTCTACAACTCCATTGAGTTGTGGTGTTCTAGGTGGTAAGAATTTGTGTTTAATTCCATGTAAGTCACAAAACTTTACTATTTCTTTGTTTTTAAATTCTCCACCTCTATAACTCCTAATTTATTTAACATTTTCTTCGTAAAGATTCTCGAGTTGCTTGATAAGAGTTTTGATTGCCAATGGAGCATCGTCTTTGTGTTTTAAGAACAATGTCCATGTGTATCATGAGTAATCATCTACTATGACACACACATAGTAGTGTCCACCTAGACTTCTTGTCCTACTTAGGCCAAATAAGTCTAAGTGAAGCAATTCTAGTACATGACTAGTACTCAGTTCATGTTTTGGTTTTAATGTTTCTTTAATATGTTTTCCTTTAATACATGTTTCACACATTTGAAAATTATCTAAGTCTAACTTAGGCATACCCCTAATTAGGTTCTTCTTAGATAACTTTTCAATAGTTGAAATTCCTATATGGCCTAGTTGTCTATGCCATAAATTTACATCTAAGTCGTGTGATATTAAACACTTTACCTTAGCATCTAACATGTTATTCAGTGATAGTGTGTAAATGTTACCATCCTTATTTCCTTTTAATACAATTTCTCCTTTTTCATTTGTTATATCACAAGAATCAGAGAGAAAAGAAACATGATAACCAGAATATGTACGTTGCAAAATTCTTAATAAATTATACGAAAGATTGCTTACTAGCAACACATTTTGTATTTGAAATGTGTTAGGGTCTCCGATTGTTCCTTTTTCAACAACTTTTCTTTTGTTGTTGTCACCAAATATCACCTTTCCTCCATTCTCAATATGTTCAAGTTCGGTGAATAGCTTCGGGTTGCCCGTCATATGCCTTGAACATCCGCATCTAAAAACCATTTGGTTTTTAGATTCTTTGACTTTGCCTCCTTCTTGCATTCCTTACGATTTTCCTACAATGGAGACAAAGTGTTAGGTACCTTTTACTTGGGTCATTGAATGCTAGGGCACCATCTTTGTTTAAATATCCCTTAGGTATCCAAACTCGGATATACCTTCTGGGTACATATTTGACATTAATATAAGTTGAATAATACAAAGGATTGTCATGTACTTGTCCATTTCATTTAAAAGATGATGCATGGTTATACATGTTATACCTTGGTTGATAATTATTATAAAGTGGCCCGATTTTGATAGTGTGTATAAGGCATATGATTTTGTTTCTTATATGGTGCTAAGTATGTGTGTTCATATGCATTTCTGTAAGTCTTATATGAATGTTGTCTATAATTATGTCTACATGGATTATAATAAGTTGGTTGCAGTTTATTTTATTTAGACACATTCGTATACATATAGGCATACTTTCCAGGTGGTCTAGATGCAAATTTTTACCTAATTGCACGTTTATATGTGTGTGCTTTTGTGGGTGCATGTTGCATTTTTACCTTGGAATATGCAGACGAAGGAGTAAAAGAAAGTCTAGCAGGCAAAATTGATTTTGTTGTATTATACAGCAACTTAGACTTAGATGAAACAAAGTTAGTCTTTTTGTCTAACTTGTCATTTTCTTCTATATACCCCAAGCCCTTCTTATCCTTTCCATATTTTTGTGACGATATAAGTGTGTCAAGCATGTTCGTGCCAGATTTAAATTGTTTTAACATTTTTTCTAAGTCTTGTTTAGAGTATTTAAGTTGCACTATCTCATTTTCACAACTTTCTAACTTAGATTTCAACATACTATTTTCAGTTTGTAATGTTTGTTCATTTTTCCTATATGATTCAATTTTAATCTCTAAAGAATCAAGAGTATTAGTAGACTCTTGTTTAAAATATTCTAATTGATCGGAAAATTCCAAGTTAGATGTCTTCATCTTGCTATTTTCTTCAATTAATTTCTTGTTTTCTTTAGACAGCTTTTTACAATGAGCATGCATCTTTAGAAATTCTTCATACATCTCATCAAATGACATTTCATTATCAGAATCTATATCAGATGAAGAACTTACCTCGTTGGATACGAAGCATACTTGAGCTTCCTCTGAGTCGGATTCTGAGTCGGACAAGTCGCTCCACGTGCTTGCTTTCATTGCTCGTTTGCCCAAACTTAACTTAGACTCCTTCGTCTTAGGCTTTTGCACCTCGTTGTCCTTGATTTGTTTATTATGGTTGTTCTTATTATTATTTTTCTTTGTTGGGCAATCATATGAGATATGTCCTTTTTTGACCAAATTCGTAGCATTTTAACTCTTTATTATACCATTTGTTATTAGAGTTTTTCTTAGGTTGAGAAAGAAGAAGATTGTTTTCCATTTCTATTTGGTCGTTTGAAAAACTTTCTAAGTTTTCTAGATATTAATATTAAATCATCATCTAATTCATTATCACTATTACTATCATCATTATTTGTATGTGAGTCAGTTGATATGAAAGCAATAGACTTACCGGATGATTTAAATGATTCAGACTTTCGTTGGTTCAGTTTTACCTCATAAACTCTAAGTGAACCGATCAATTCATCCATTTTAGTGATTGACTTTGTCTCCTCGATTGCTGTTACCTTTGGATCTCATTCAGCCGGAAGACTACGTAGCACTCATTGCTGATAAAAGATTTACTTAAAGCTTCAAGCACATTACAAATATTAGTAATCCTCAAATCTATAGATGTTATGATTCGTTCGGTAAAACTTAAAAGATTCGAGTTCAGTCATAAGCATGTTTATTTTTGACTCTTTTACACCACTCATACATTCATGCTTTAATTTTAATCATTTCCATATGTCATGTACACTTGTGCAATTTGACACATATCCTGCTTCAGAAGTCATAAATCCATTCAAATGCAATTACATAGATTTAGCATTCATAGACATTTTCTTTTTATCTTCATATGAGCATTAACTTTTATATTTTTTTACTTCCTGTGTTACACTGTTTACTTGTACGATTTTCATTGGAATGCACGGCCCATCTTCAACTATATACCATAAATCAATGTCTATAGCCATTAAGAATAGCCTCATTCTATGTTTCCAATGAACAAAATTATTACCATAAAAAAGAGGAGGGGCGTTGAGTAGACATGTCTTCCAACTTACTTTTGTAAGAAACTATGCCCATTGTATGTATCATTAATTTGAGATGTGCAGGATACAAAGGATTGTTATTTTTTGGTCTTGTCTTGTTCGTATGGTGTTGAATCTTGCTTCTTTGAGTGGTGTTGGCCTTGCTGTGATACCAATTGTTAGACCGTGCACCTGTAGCAAACACCACTAGAGGGGGTGAATAGTGGTTAGCAGAAATTACACTAATACTCTTTAACAAAATCCCCTTTGAAAACAGAATCTGAGACCTCCTCACATTCAGTACTCGTCTTTGTAGAATTTAAAAATCATTGTACACAACTCCAAAAATTATGAAAACTTTCAGAATTTAACTTCAATGTCTTGAAAAGAATCTTTCCAAAAATTAGATAAAAAAGAGATCTTTGGCCCCTTCAAACAAATAAAAATATTCAAATGGTCAATCTGGACAGAATTGGACAGAATGTTGCTAAAATTTGAAAACGTGTTTCTCTTTGAATACTCAACCAAAAAGGTTGATCTTTATGCCAAAACACTCCTTAGGATGTCTAGTTTATGTTTCCAAAAGGACCTAACCTTAAAATATTTTTGATGAAAGCAGAATTGAAGTGTTCTCAAAACTGGTCAGATTGCAGCCAGATTGGAGCAGTTATCTTGGAACGGCTGAAAGTCTAACTTTCCTTTGCTCAAATCAAGTGACTCTTGATGCAAATGAAAGCTAACACTCTGCAGTATAATTCCACCAAAAATCACTAATTTTGAAATTCTTTTTCTATTTTTTTCAAAATTTGAGAATTTGTGTGAAATCTGCTGTGAAAACGGGCAGAAAAATAGAAAAATATAAAGCAGACAAGAACACCAAAGGTTTATCCTGATTCAGTCAATGTGACCTACTCCAGTCCCAAGGAACACCTTTCCTTGGATTTCACTATGGTATTAACAAGCTTACAACAAGAACCAAGCTTCATCCTTGGGTTAAACACCAACCCTATTCAAGACTTGGATGAACACCTCTGTGCAACTCTTGGTTGCAACACCTCTATCACCTATTGGTGTAGCCTTATAATCTTGGCTAACCAATCTTACAAAAATAACCCAATAAGGCGTGTATATGTAGCTCAGCGACAAAAAGAAATGAAACACCTTAGCTACACAAAGAAAGAATCAACTAATAGTTCAAAATTCCAACATTTTCCTTCTTGTATGTTGTGGTGCATTTTTCACCAATTAAATCCTCATATTCTCTGAAAAAATATAGATGATAACCTCCAATAATATAATCATAAGAGTCTTCACCAAGAAAATAGAATGTGACATCAATATCTATCACATGTCCCACTACCGTCGATAATTTCACCAAATAAGAGAATAAGATAGAAAACCACCAAATAATCTTCAGGTAAATCATAAATGAGCTTCAAAATGAAGATAGTAATATACTCAAGAGATTCCTTGAGTAACAATACCAAAACTGCCCTCAGAGGTAAAATGACCGAAATGCCTCTGGTGATAGAAAACTCCAGAAATGACCCGGATGGTAAGAAATAGATATAATAACACCATTGTGATAATAAATAAGATATGAATGTGTCCTTGAAATATTATTACCATGTCATGTTCATACAATACTCAAAATACCAATTTTGTCTTTTTTGGTAAGTTGTACAAACTTCCACGGCACATTAGTCACAAGACATTTATAATCATCAAAACAACATAATATCAACATATATATCTCATGAACAAATTAAAACAACCATTTTATCACATTTTATAAAAATATTTCTAAAAACCCTAGAAATCGATTGATCGAAATGCCTCTTCTTCAGAGATCGATGTCTCACAGTGAGTTTTGTTTTTGATTCTGTGAGATGTGGATGGATCCATGTGAGAGGCTGACGTATGTCGATCGATCCATGTGAGGGGATGGCGTACGTCGATCGATCCACGTGAGAGATCGACGTCTCACAGTAAGTTTTTGATCTATTATGTCCAACATCGATCGAGCAATATTAGGGGAGGATGTACATCGATCGATCCATGTGTCTCTGCATGAGAGATCGGCATCATTTTTCTTCACTTTTTCAAACATTTATAATACCATATGTAGCATTTTTAAGTATTCAACACTTAAAATCATGACCTTTAAAATTATCCAAACATATTTATCAACAGGGGCGTTTTTCTACTAAGCAATGGTGCTGAATATACACCGCATTTTATGTATATTATGTGTGACATATTATATATTACATGTGTAAGAAGTTTGAAACTAATCGGAGAAAAATTGCGCAATCGACGAAAGTTGAAAATTCGGTTTTCTACGAACTTACACAAATGGAACGTTTTTGGCATAGATGTAACATGTATCTAGACACTTCTTACACATTCAGGAAATGTTAAAGTTCTAGAAAATTCAAATTAAGGCTGATTATAATTTACCATATATGTCTGAATATTGTGCATTATTTGACAAAGCTTACCAAAAGAAAATTTCCGCACATGCAGCCTCCTCTCACACGCCATTCTCAGCATTCTTGGAGCCTAGGTGAAGCTTATTTGACACGTCAATTGGTGGAGGACATGCCACAAAAGATTGGTGACATTGAAGAGAGCAACACATATGGAAAGAATTCAAAAGATACACATGTTGAAAATTTCAGCATATGTTTGCTAGTTGGCCAATGTTTTCCCCATTATTTATCTTCAATTGTCTTCCAAAATTGAAGGGAATTAAATTATGATTATATGGTAATTATTCACCTTGATTTTGAGCATATGTCTCAATTTTTTTGAAGAATTTACAGCTCTTTTAAAGGGTTCCATGGTGGATTAATGTTGGCCAATCAACAAGTGACAACTAGGTAAGGACAAATCATCCCTCCAATCATATTGCACCAAGTAAGCAAGGTTGTGTCATCCTTTACACAAGGAAATCTTTCAAGGGAATTCAAGACAATTCACAAGGAGGAAGAGTAACCCTAAGGAGGCGGCCATGAGACTATAAAAGGAAGAAGATGGTGCAAGATACGGCTAAGCAACAATTGACATTCTTACAAGTGCAAAAAGCAAGACTACTCTCTTCCTCTTCCTTATATTCTCTTCTTTTTAACCTCAAGCCTATCATTCATATATTCCACATATTATATAGTCTTTGATTATACACCTACACTCATTCATTTCGAGGTTGATCAAGGTGTGATCAAACGTTCATTCAATCGGTGGTGGTGTTCGTGATTGGTTTGTTTGATTGTTTGATTGTAAAAGGTGGAGTTGGTGTTTAACTCCAGTCACTCTTGTGATAAGGTGTTTTTTGTGTTTAGTGAAAATTTGAGGAAGGTGTCCTTGAAGACCGAAGTAGGTTTTTTCAACTGAACCAGTATAAAATTCTTGGTGTTCATACTTTTCAGCACGTTACTTTCAGTTTCCAGTTTTCTGCATCAATTTCATTGCTACTGTAAAAATAGAAAATGATCTGCAAAAATCATAAAATTTTGCAGAAATATAGCCATAGATTTCATTTGGCGCAAGTTTCACCTCATTTGGATAAGTATAAGTCAATCAAACGTTAATAGTTCTGAGACTAATGCAATCTGATTCTCTGATTTGCAAAGGTTTAGAACATCAACATGGTTGACATACTTTCCAAGGGAATTTTCAAAAATTGTTTCAACCCATTAAAATAATCATCTTTAGGGTCAAACCAAAAAATTTCAAGTCATATAGAGTTCCCAATTAATAGGAATACATTTTTCATTTAGGAGTACAGTTTCTGGCATATTGACGCAATCTGGCCAAAAACGTATTTTCAAGGGGTTAAGCTTGGATTTTAATTTAAAATTTGTTTTAGTTAATCATAACATTTGATAGCACAACTTCACCAAATTTCATAATTTTTGGAGGTCTTCAAAAACCAAATTTTCCGCACTCACTATTCAACCCTCCTTTCTTGTGGTGCTATACAGGTCCTAAAAACCTCTTACACACAAAGAAGTGGCTTGCACCACTATCGAACAACATGTTCGTATGTATGTTGTTTACTAGTGTAGAACCTGAGACAATTTATAATTCAAGTAGGCAATTTCGAAACAGTATATAAAAATAGTACTTAAATGGCAAAATCAAATATACATGTCACAATATGAGGGGTGTCCTCGACCTCTGCATCAGTTATAGCGTGAACTCAGGCGTTGGCCCATGGGCCACCTCTCTGCTACTGCGCATTCCTCTTTTGCCCATCCTTCAGCACTTGATAGTCCTTCATCATATGACTGGTCTTACCACATCTAAAACAAGCATCGATTGCCAGTTGACACTCTATAGTGTGCACTCTATGACAAGTGGGACAAGGGGAAATAGGTGTACGTGGTCCCGCTCTATACCGATGTGACTGCTGATGTTACAGCTGTGGGGCCTACTGAAACTGAGGCTGCCTCTGAATCTGCATCGAACACTGAGGCTGCTCTCTGGCTGAGATCTATCACCGGCTCCCCTATGTATCTTGGTCCACTACCTAGACCGATCTCCTCCAACATCTCGTGGCCTCTTTCCCTTCATTTCCCATCACGTCTGATAATGTCCCGCTCAACTCGGTAACATGCATCCAATAACTCACCAAAGTCCCTCGGGTTAGCATTCACAATCCAGGTGCGAATGCGTGAGTTCAAACCCCTCTCAAACCTGATCATCTTAAGCTGCTCATCTTACATGACAGCTGGAACATATCTCCCCAGTGCGGTAAACTTATTGGAATAGTCTGCCACTGTCATACCAGGCGCCTGCACCAAAGACTCAAACATCTCAATCTTCTGTAAAGTAACTGAGGTTGGGATGTAAAACTTACAGAACTCCATCAGAAATCGTGTCTAAGTAACCGGTGTAGGCAAATGCTCTAGATGCGTATTCTACCACTGATTGGCCTCACCAATCAGAAAAGTTTGTATCACCTGAGTCTTCATCTCGTTAGGTATATGAATCAGATCAAAGTTATTATTTACCTCATCTAGCCATTTCTCGGCTACATTGTGTTGAGAAATCGGAGTTTGAGTGATTTGAAAATGCATGAGTTAAATGTAACGTGCTCACGAAATAAATGAATAAATTGCTACTTGACATGCTTATGAATAAATTGTACTTGACATGCTTATGTGACAAATATGCTTTACATGTTTATATATAATGTTATCGTACTAACGTGCCATGAAGCGTTAAAGCTTACATCATATGGCAAACATTTGTTGCCTTTATGCTATTTTCAGGTGCCATGATTAATGAACTAAACTAGTTCATTAAGTGAAGTGCTTAAGGAGATGAACTTACTAGTTCATTGAATGAAGCACTCAAGGAGATACGTTTGGAGAGAGCTATACGACAACAAACTTGAAATGGAAAGTCTTATCATCTCATTCAAACTCACATGCCACATACATATATATTTCATATAAAAATGTTTTAAAGACACACTATATGCTTATGTCCCGACGTTCTACCGACACGTCATATATATTATAAGCGTACGTCGACGTCACACCATTATATATACCTCATATTTATGAGTACATATAGGTCTCATATAACGACATGTCACAATGTCATCAACAAAAAATTGTCGTATCAGGTGACTACCGAAACTTCATCGACATATCACGTACTTACAATATAAAGATGGCCAGCCTATATACACTAAAAATCAAAAATTTTGTGGTCCACATGTCATATTCAGCCCCAAATTCATACTATGTCTACACACATCAATCACCCACAATTTAGCCTTAATTTATGGAAAATTCAAACTCATTTTTTAAGGCACATGACGTTTTTGAATATCAGTCATTGGAGCTGAAAATACACTTTATTTTATGTAGGTTATATGTGACATAATTTATATTACATGCCTAAGAATTTTGAGTTTAATCGGAGAAAAATCGCGTAATCAACGAAAGTTGAAAATTCGGTTTTCTACACTTAGGCATACATAAAATATTTTGGCCTTGATGTCACATGTATCTAGACACTTTTTACATATTCAAGATATATTAGAATGTTCTAGAAAAATCAAATTAGGGCTGACTACAATTTATGATGTATGTGAGATTATGCATTATTTGACAATGTTTACATAAAAAGAATTCAGCACATGTGCAACTGAATATCACACACCTATTATAACTTGTTGGAGCCTAGGTGGATCTTATTTGGAACTTTAATTGGTGGAGGATATTCCACACATGATTGGTGACATTGAAGAGAGCAACACACAAGGAAACAATTCAAAATACAACGCATGTCAGTTTCTGGCAGATTGACACAATCTGAGTAAAAATGTTCTTTCAAGATCTTATACTTTGAATTTCAATCTAAAATTTTTATGACACATACATAACTTCTGAAAGTACTTTGTCACCAAATTGTATGACTTTTGGAGATCTACAACTTGATCATTAAGTTAATCAAAAACCAAGTCTGAAAACAGAATCTGTTTTCAGAAGTGAGTTATTGGGTAAAAAAGTTTTAAAAACCATTTTTCTGCACTCACTATTCAACCCCCTTCTAGTGGTGCTACACAGTTCCTACGCTTCTGGATCTAATCCTCCCTCGAAATTCGGCTCTCTGGCCCTCTTCAGCTCACCATAATAGAAGCTATTACCCTGTTGCGATGGTGGCGGCAACAGCAGCGGTGGAGGTGCAGCCTGATTCTGTGACCATTATTACCAACGGCCTGTCCAATCTGTACTAGGGCCTGAAGTACAACCCAATGAAAATCACCATGATACTGTTGCTGCTGAAGTGGAGGTACTGGATTAGCATATAGTGGTACCCGCTCAGCAAATGGTGATAATGGCTCTACTGGGGGAGGTACATATGGCAGCAGAGGAGGAGGGGGTAATTGTGCCTGTCTATCGACGCGTGGTGTGCCTCTCGGTAATAAAGACATCCTATTGGAAGTAGTTATTATCAATATAACAGTTTATATAACATAAATAAATTTAGTTCAAATGACTTGTTCATAATTCCTAAATTTTAGGGTTACTATTAGGGTTTCTAAATAAACATTTTATAAATTACGTAAAGGCACAGTTCTTTTTATCCGTAATCCCTAAACCGTTCTAGTGGACTTAATCTAAGGCTGTCACTCTCGTCTAAGATTATAACTTAAGTTCTACGATCATGACTTATATTCTAAGTTGATTACTTTACCGTTTTCGCCATGGATCTAGAGCCTTGACTCTGATACCACCTGCAGCACCCTATCGAAACTAGGGTTCCAGCACGGTGCACCCGTCATACTCTACTACAAGAAGTATAAGGCATTGATACTATACATCTGCATGTCGACATAAATCGTAAATCGAGATACCTGAAGCAAAATAAAGATAAACAAACGACATGCATTAATGTACAAAGTGTCAGAATAGTACAAGTCTAAAATATCCAATGTCTTCTTCATACAAATACAATATGATAAAGCATCGGTCTAAAAAGCTAAGTCCTGACATACACACCTCTCACGGATAGTCAACATGAGACTTGTCATCTATAAAACCAATCTCTAGGACTCTTTCCTCTGTAAGTGATTAAAGGCAAGTGTGAGCGATAAAACATAATTGCCTAGCAAGTAAACCTACTAGATATGTCATGTGGATCATGCATAGGGAGACGGGGTAACAAAGTAATGATAAACGTAATGGTGAACATAACAAAAAGCGCCTCTAACTTTAAGAAATAAAGTGCATAACATAAATGTAAATACATAACAGGTAACACATATATCTCTATCCGGTAAACATCTATACTGTCAAGTTCCTAGAGAACGCCGCTATCATGTATATCACATTTAGAATTTTGAATCAAAGTCTAAGATGTCATCATCCTTAATCTTATCATCTAAATAATCAAGTACCTATATAGATCATGTAAATACAATAGTATAATGATACGATATATTTATAACATTATTATAAACATAAACAATAATCATGTAACAATGTCCACTTTTCTATAACATGTCAAAACAAAACCTTTTCATAAACATAACCTTTTTCATATGATAATTGTGACACTGTACCTTGCATGAAAATTATGTCATCATAGAAGCGGATATAATCTCCCATACAGAAAAATGTGCAAATATAAATCTTGATGCGTCCACATGGTGTTACATCATACATACATATTACTAACAGTAACTCGATATGCTGGACCCCTTGTCCTTGACAAGGTGGTACACTCGGGCTTGTAAATACTGTATACCCATGACATCAACCCCCTTGGATTCTGATATCTGCGGCTCTCCAATCATCGATAACATATTGTATGCCTCATGACATCAACCACCACGGTTCTTATGTCATGACGGTGCACCAGATGAACATATACACACTATAAACATGTCATAAGATATCAGTCTGTGTGATATAACTCTTATGTGCAAGGGTGAACTTTTAAAACATGTGATGCGATGAAAATAATTTTTCAAACTTTTATTTCGTGCAACATGAATTTCGGCCAAAAGAGGGTATTTTTGTTACTCTACAACTTATCGTGTAACATCCACCACTTATTTACACCCTACATGACATAACTTAAGAAAATACCATTTTTATCCCTCAAAAGGGACCATGCGGCCATAATATCCTAAAACAGCCTCCTTTTTGTAATTTTCACCCAACACCACTTTTTTAATTTGTATTTTTCATATATAACTCATATTTCATCACCTAGGTAATTAAAACACTAATTTTATAATTTTTCTAACATGTCCCCTTAAAATACATAACATATATAATAATTAATCTCTAATCACATATTATACACGTCAATACACATAACATGGAAATAAAGTCATTTAGGACATAGAATACCTTACGTCCGAGAGTGTATATATATGTATATTTATATATGTACATTTTCATACCTTATACGTATATGTATTTATGTCATGCAATAATTTATTTATGCCCTAAAATGTTCTTGGGCGTGTGTGTATATATATTTATTTATAATATACTTTTCTAACGTGCCACAATTTATTTGTTTCCATTTGAGGCCTTATGGCCAATTTTCATATCCATCACTCACCTTAATCTCATTTTTCTTCCATTTTACATAAATGTTATGTGTTGAATATATTTATATTAACCATGTATATATTATTTTCCATCATTATAATTATTTCCAAGATTATGGCATAACAAAAACACATGAAATATAAACATGATGGAAACCATAAAGAGTGCACTTTATGAGCCATAAAAATCATAAACATATGCATCTTGAAAATGGATGATGAAACTCAAGTGAAGTGCCAAAAATGGCCTTATGGCCATGTGTGTATATCTATGTATACAAAATGATGACTATCAAACACAACACTTGCGGCCAAGTATGTTAGTCACGCTTATGATGCATTCATAAACATGCTAAAAACAAGATCATAAAAAATATGAAAAACCAAAATGCCATAGAATATGGATACTTGATGGTCATCATAAAGAAATACATAACCAAATATACTAAAGTTGCGTTCTTTGTACACTTTTCTTAGCATTACATATAACTTCATTTTCTTTATTTATTTTCTATATATATCTTCTAAGAACAATCTTTTTATTTCACTTATACATAAAAGTTCCTATTTTGGTGTCATGGCCGATTTTTATGTTGTTGGAATATCAAGCACACCAGAAGAAGAACCAGACCAAGAGTAAAGAATGAAACAAAGTGAAGCCTGCTGCTTCAACGTAGTTCAGACATTTCGTCGAGCATGTTTATTTTTGTGTCGAACACTTATGTATCAGTTTAGTTCTCTTTAATCATTAGTCAAAATCCTCATTTGGTTGTATATAATTTTTGTTTAAACATATGACTTCAATTTAATCATTTTGATGATTAGAGATAGGATCATTCGCTAGTTTCAACCTGGGTAAAAAGTAGCCGTTGCTGTTGATGTCAAGGCAAAGCAGCCGTTGCCCAAGATTGTGTATATATTCTAGCATTGCTGAGATATGAAAGTAAGCAATTATTTTCTTCATTGTGCTGAGTGAAGTTTGTCCTCTAAGTGCTATTTTTCTCTATATGGTATCAGAGCTAGGCTCTCTATGTGAGATTGTTTTTAAATTTTCCAATACTTATCTTCTTCCTCATCAATCTGCTAGCTTGAATATCTGTTAACCAAAGGAAAAATATGGAGTCAGTTGGAAGTGAAGCTCCGTCACACCTTAGCCCAGTTGTTATTCCCACAAATTCTACTAGAGTCAGCTCCAATCATAGTGTTGATACTACCACTGTAATTGTAACCCATCATAAACTGAACGGGAATAATTACCTGGTATGGTCCAGGACTGTCAAAATGTTTATCACAGGCAAAGGTAAAGAGGACTACCTTAAGCTTGACTTTATAGCCTCTGCTGAGAATGATGTGCAATTCAAAACATGGTATGCTAAAAATTCCATAATAATGTCATGGCTGATTGAATCAATGACAACAGATAGAAGTGACAATTTCATCTTGTATGACTGAGCTCCTAAAACCTTGAAGGCAGATCAAGATATGTACTCAAAACTTGAAAATATTTTTGAGTTTTATGAGTTGGATGTCTTCCTTCATGACATCAAACAGGAATACTCCCCTGTTAATGTATATTTTGGGTAGTTAAAGAGGAAATGGCAGCAGATTGACGTTTATGACTCACATAAATGGCCAAATTAGGAGGCAGACAAACTGTACAAATCCATCACTGAAACCAGGAGAATTTTCAAATTCCTGGCTGGCTTAAACAAAGAGTTTGATGCTGTAAGGGGAAGAATTCTTGGAACCAAACCTCTTCCTTCTATGAACAGTGTATTCTCAAAAATCAAGCAAGAAGAGAGCAGAATCAAACTTATGATGAGATCTTCTTCTAATACCTGAAGATACTGCCATGAGTGTCTCTGCACCAAAGTATTTGGGAACTCATATACAAAGACAAGCATTGGAAACAATAATATATACCAGGGTACTGAGATATTGCAGCATGGTGTTTGTAGCTATGTTGAATGAAGAAGGTGGGCCGCATACACATTGCATATGTTTGTATAATGCACATTGTACATGTAGTATATATGTATACATGTTAAAACAACGCGTAAATATACATATACATCATCTCGCTGCTGCACCAAGGATAAAGGAAGAAAATGGATGACTCTGCCAAAACAAACATCTTCTCATACGGCTGGATAATTTCTCTCTCTTGTGTCCTTTGTCCTTATTTATCGTCAGAAATTGTGCCATTGGGGTCCTCTTCCCCAATCTTTTATGACCGTCGAAGGCATAAGTACTGGGAAGATTTTCTTCCCTCTATATATATGTAATGTTGTAGGATAATCATAGCAAGAGTTCTCATTTGAGAACTAAACTGAGCGCTTCTTTTGTATTTTTTGTACATTCAAATTATTAAAGCGTTTGAGGTGTTTAACCTTTGAGAATCAAGTAAATATTTGAGTGAAGCATGTTTCATCTCCTTCCTGTGTTTCGTGATTGGGTCTGATTCCAATCTTCGACCATTTTGTGTTTGATCTCTCACATGGTATCAGAGCGATCAAGCTCGAATTTGAGATTCGGAGCTTCGATTCTAAGATTTGTTTTTTGATCATGTTCAATTGATTGAAAATTTATTTGATTCTGATTCTATCTGAACGAATCGGTGAAAATCGGATTCTTGAGCTCAAGTTTGATAAGTGCATGTTTTGATTCTGAGAAAGCATCTTTGATGGCTGAAAATTTGTTTTCTGCGACTCTGAGGAAAAAAATTTCTCATTCTGAAAACCTGAGCTTGCAGTTCATTTTTGGGATCTTTCAAAATAGAATTGTGCATTCAAATTCCTTTATTTGAGTGCATTCGAGTTCTTGGTTATTATGTTTCTGAATCTCTATGTTTTTGAAAGAGCCATAGAACTCAAAAGTAAAAATTTATCCTGGGAAGTTGATTTTGTTAGAAATCCTGACTTCATGTTCTGGTTCGAAATCTTAATGCATGCGTATATCTGGTACGAAAATTGCTGAATCTGTATTTGAATATTGATGTGAATCTTTTGTTTCTCAAGGATCTGAAATCTTTGTTGATTGAGCATTTGAAATTGTTTGATTTTGAGAAATATGAAAAATTTCTATGTCTATAAAAAAAATCTATCTTTGTCTGATTTCAATCTTTTGTTCGAAATTAGTGTTGTGAACTCAAGCTCTTTGAATGCATGCGAGTATCTGTTGTTTAATTTACTAAGTCAGTGTTTTGAGACTGGGTCAGACTGTAGATTCTTTGCGATTAATTATCCATTTTTCTGCTCGCTTAAGGTTGCAAAGTCTCTGATTATTGCAGGAAAAAAGGGATTTTTCTGAAATCGTGTTGTGTATTCAAGATTTTGATTGCATGTCCACTATCCGTCTGTGTGTTCTGGATTAAGTAGTGCATGCATGTCTCTATCACGTAATGGTCTCTGAATCTCTGAGTTCTTGTCTCCTGGAAGTATTTTGAGATATCTGCTGATGTTTAGCTTTGTTTGTGACCAAAGATGCTTGAATTCTGTTCTAAAAGTGTATACACACTTCTATGTTGGTGTTCATATAATCTGGACCTGCAAGTTCCTACAGCATATTAACTTGGTGCTTAGTTTCAATCTGCTGTCTAAGCAGTGGCTCCGGGTTCTGATTCCCTCTATCCTCTGTTCTCAAAAGATGGGTTGGTCCCAGGTAAATTATCTACTTCACTGATGATATAAGTTTCAAACTGGTGCTCAGTGGGAAAGGTTTGTAGCCAAAGGTCCCAGTCTTGGTGAATGCTTGTGACTTATTCAATTATCTAGACACTGAGATAATTACCATCTGCTGGTCTCTCAAGTAAAAGGTATCTGGCTAGTTATCCAGGATTATTCTCCTCTCTGGTGAATGTTTTTGTTTGTTTCACATGATTTGGTTGTGTTAGTAAAAAATAGGCTGTTGGATTAATGTTAATTCCATGAGATGTCTGCCTATGGTAGCTCAGACAAGTTTTATGGTATGGGCAAGTGCTCCTCAAGCAAAAGATAACTGGTTATATTGATTAGATAGTGTGGTGAATAGTGCATATGTATCTTGTCTGCTCCCATGCCTGGAATGATATGATCCTAAATGTGCATTAAGTTTGATCTATTGATAAAATAATTGGTTTATATGTCTAAATTCCTATTGTCTCATCTATTGTTTTTGTTAAAATATGAAAGTGTGCATACCCTGGCTGGTGCCTCTGTTTCTGTACTGATTTTTGGAATAAAAAATGTTGTGTTCATCTGTAGGATAACTAATATGCCATGGAAACAAGTCTAATATTGAAAGTTGTACATGTTTATCACTGCTGCTATGTGTTTATCTTCAAAAATTTGGTTTATCATATTTCATGAACCCGGTTAAGTATCAAAGGGACTGTGCGTTATGAAATGAGGCCTTTGACTTCTGCTGATTTGGTTGCATATTGGTCAGACCTGTGCCTTGATCTAATATGCCTGTGGAACAGGAAGTTCCTAGGGCCTGTTTAATGTTGTAGTTATAAAAGTGGAAACGACTGTAAAATAACTCTCGTGAATGTACCATCTAACCTATGTCTGCCTAAATTTGTCAGTCTGCAGAGTTAATGAATTTGGTTCCTCGTATCTTCTGCTGACCATGGTTCGTAAGTAATTATGGCTTAAACATGCGTTGGTTTGCTCTGTTCTCTGATTGGTGCATTAGACTTCATAATTGAAATGTCAGGATATGATAAGTTCAATGGGCTTCATCTCATGATAATAATTAATGTGCATTCTCTGGTCTAAATTACTTCAACAGACATTCTACAAAATGAACCTTTTGTTTAATGTGTGTTATGTTTAATTCGATTCTGTCTAGTCTGGATACTGCTCTTGCAAGTATCTCTTGGTCTTATGGGTCCATGTCAAATACATGAATAACATGCTTAAAGAGGAAGTTAATCGACATTAACAAAGTTCTATGAAGGATCTTATTTTTTGAAGAGATCAAAATATAATCTGTGGGTATGTTTAAAGTTCTTGATCTAAAGCCCTGTTACTATTCAGCTAAATAATGCTATTGGTCTACTGCTGCTGCAGGACAACTTGACCATCGTGTATAGTTATGTCTCTTGGTCATATTACATCTCTAAGTGTGACACAAGTTTCTTCTCTCCTTGCCATTATTATTGTTAGTGTATGTGCCCTAGGCCATGATTTGGATATTTATGTTATATATTTATTATTAATAAAAGAGGTTTTATTATCATTATTGTTGGTTAGTATGATACACAATTTTGATATATGTCCCTGATTCATTATTGTTATAGAGATAAAATAATTTATAATCAGTATGAGTATTGATTTGACAATCATGAGATGATTATGTGTATGTTGATACAAATCAATTTCATAGATACTTGTTAGAGAACAGTGTATTGGATAGACCATCATGAGATTACTACATGGATTAGCGTCATAAGTAAATCTCATTATAGTCGTGTTTTAATCCTTTGACTTGAGATTGTCATAGTTTCCAACATAAGGACTATTATATTTTGACATGATCAAACATTATCCGTAACTGGATAATAATAAAGGTCATGATTGAATGTGATAGAAATTATGTAGAGGATATTGAACAATCAAGATAGGATTTGTCCCTCTCTTTTGAGAGAGATATCTTTGGGCCCTTCGATTAGTGAGACTGTGAAATGCATGGCCGTGCTCAAATGAATTGATAGTGTGATCAATATCATTTGTTTTATCAGTCTACTTAGAGATCGAGTAATCATATGTTTGAACAGTATAAGTATGACGCTGACCATGACTTATGTTCAAACTAGATATCGTGTGACAAAGGGATTAATGCATGTACTATTATTAGGCTAGTTGGACTTTACTCGTATTAATTGGGTAGTCGTAATGTCTTGCTAGAGACCAATTACGACTTGTTGGTTTAATGGAGATTTAACTGACTGCCAATTAATATGGGCCTATCGGGTCACACACAAGAATGCGTATGGGCTGATATTAATAATATTAATAATATTAATATTAGATATTAATTATTATTATTATTATTATTTTCGTTATATATATATATATATATATATTTATATCATCAGATAATAACAATAGGATCCATATCTGATATGGATTTTGATTGGTTTTATCTAATCCTAACAGAATCCGTATTTGGTACGGATTATGATTGGCATTAACCAATCCGATCTGGAATCGGATTTTGATATCTATATATATGTATATAGCCTGCTGTGTCTCGTACACAACAGAGAACAGAAAAATGAAACCCTAGAATCGTTTTTGAGAAAAGCCGAGTTCTTCAGCCGCGCGGTTTCAAGAGCTAGCACTCCGGGTGGAAGCATTCGTGTGGATACCGACAGAGGGTGATCGTACAATCGTACCTCCTACGTTCGCACGTTCTACATCTGCAGATTTCGAATCTATAGAGGTATGGTTTTTAGTTTCTTTCATCGAATTAAACGAACAACATGGATCCTTGGTAGGAAATCAGAGATCAAGTTTTGTTTTTCCGCGCGCGTTTTGCAGTGATCTCGTTGGATTTCCTAACAGTGGTATCAGAGACACTTGTTGATTTCGTTTAAATCGATTATATCATGCTTATGTGATTATATGTTTACTGTTTTTTGTATGGCATGATATGTATAAAACACTAATTCGAATTTCATATGATGAGAGAAGAATGGTGTTTTTCAATTCGGTTTCATGAGATGATTTGTATACGGCGGTATTCGTTTGTCATGTGATGATTAAAACCGACTCTGTTTATATTAGATATAAACACATGATATGTGTAAAATCCTATTCGAATCTCATCTGGTGAGAGCGGATTGATGTTTTCAAATCGTTTTCATGAGATGATATAACCCGAGATTATTGTAATTGGCAGAATTCGTTTGTCATGTGATGACTAAAATAATTCGGTTTATCTCAGATATAAAACATACGATGATGATCCTGATTTCGGGTTTCGGATGGCAGATTATCAATTTGATTGATGACTCTGTTTTAAGGTTTTCTAATGACGGCTATCGATTCGATCGATGTTTCTGTAAGGGTTTACCGTAATCAAAACAGAAAGATCGTTAATATGATTGATGCGTCTGTGTTAGGGTTCTGAAAAGAAAATTATCAATCTGATTGATGTTTTCTGTTTGGCTTCGAGGGGCGCTGCCCCTCGACCCCGCCGTATGCGTACGCCCTATAGTTCGTCACCGTGACATTAAGAATGTCAATATATATTTATTTGTTATAATATGTTTGTGTAAGATATATTATAATTGTTGATGTCTTTGCATGGTGCATAGCATGGCCTTAGGACCTATGTGATTGACTTAGTCATATTTCTATTTTGGGTTATTATGGCCTGCGTGCCGCTGTAGTTTTTGTTGTATTTTATTATACAAGTAGTTAGGCTTTTCTTTATTATTGTAATAAATGAAGAATCAAGCTACAAAAGTGGTGATGGCGAAACACACCAAGGACGAGTGGATTCCATGGAGATGGAGGCACGAGCTCAAGATTAGAAGATATGTATCATCGCAAATGTTGTAATAGGAAATCTTTCACATAGGGTTTCCTTTATGATCTTCATTTGGTCTCATGAAGATCATATTTAGTTTGGCCATGCTATGTCACGTTTACATATTTATCATTTTTGTATAAGATGCGTGGATGATAGATTATATATGCATGTAGGATGCTATGATATAATGATATGCAATGCAAGACATAAACTAAATTGAACCCTCATTAATAATTTAAGTCTTGATGCCATCCATGTCTTAAACACCTATTAAAACTGGGATTGTATTAAAGTAGGTATTGCCAAAGCAATGTGCTTTAAACATTCCTAGCTACGTAGGATGAGTAATAGTGCTACTCATATGTTTAAAATTGGTTAGACTTAATTGGGCTATCAAAATGGTTTTGGGCCCAAGGCATTAGATGAAATCTAACATACAATGATATATGATGTCATTATTTTATAAAATCTAAGAGTTACATGAGATGTAATTGGTAAAGAAGTTACCTACCTAAATAACTTAATTTTAAGCGTCATGCCAAAGCTGAGTTTAGAATTAAGTCAAATATGGATCTTAGCTCACTAAAATATTTCTTTTGAGGGATATGTTTTAGTGGGAGTTTTATAAAATTTAACCTCATTATTAATAAAGTGTTATTTTGCATGTTTTGTAGATCATAAATGGCTGCTAATAACAATTCCACCTTATCGCTACGATCTATCCTTGAGAAGGAAAAACTGAAAGAATGTGGGACTAATTTTGTTGACTGGTTTCGAAACTTGAGAATTGTTCTCAAGCAAGAAAAAATGTCCTACGTGCTCGATGACCCTGTCCCTGAACCCCCTCCTGCTGATGCTTCTGTTGCTGCTAGCAATAAGCATAAGAAGCATATGGAAGATTCCAACGACATAGGATGTCTTATGTTGGCAACTATTTGTCCAGGACTTGAGAAGGACCTGGAACACTTAGAAGCTTATGAGATGAGTATGCATCTCAAACAAGCTTTCCAACAACATGATAGGCAGGATAGGTTTGACACCGTTGTTGCACTTTTTGACTGTAAGATGTCTAACGGTGAATCTGTTAGCGCTCATGTTTTGAAGATCAAAGGCTATATAGATCACCTTGTAAGACTAAGATATCCCCTCAGTTTGGAACTCGCTACGGATTTGATCCTACACTCTTTACCTAGCAGTTTCTCTCAGTTCGTCATGAACTACAATATGAATACTATGGAAAAGTCCATTCCTGAGCTACATAGTGTGCTCAAAACTGCTTAGGGGAATATCAAAAAGCCTACCCAGGTATTGAGTGTCAATATCAAGCTAATGAAAAAGAAAGATAAAGGCAATGGTAAGCCCAAAGGTGCAAAGGGTGCAAAAGGGTCCAAGGCTCAAGTTAAGCCAAAACCTGGACCCAAGGCAAAGGTTCCTAAGGAAGGAACTTGTTTCCATCGCAACAAGCTTGGGCATTGGAAAAGAAACTGTGACATTTATTTGGATGAGTTGAAGAAGCTGAAGGGTAGTGCGACTACATCTTTAGGTATTTATGTTATAGAAATTAATTTATCTACTTCTTCTTCCTGGGTATTAGATACTGGATGTGGATCCCATATTTATACAAATATGCAGGGGCTCAAAAGGAGTAGGATGCTGAAGAAGGGCGAGGTGGACCTACGTGTTGGCAATCGAGCAAGAGTTGCTGCTATAGCTGTAGGGACGTATGAGCTTGTCTTGCCCAATGGGCTTTTGTTAATTTTAAACAATTGCTTTTATGTTCCTACTATGAGTAGGAATCTTATTTCAGTATCGGTTTTGGATGATGAAGGTTATTCATTTTTAATTAAAAATAAGAAGTGTTCTATTTTTGATAAAAATGACTTGCTTTATTGTATTGCAAGTAGTTATAATGGCATTTATGTCCTTAGCCTTGATGATTCCAATGACAATAATATTTATAACATATCTTCAAAGAGAACTAAGCCAAATGAATTAAACCCTATATATTTGTGGCATTGTCGTCTTAGCCATATAAATGAGAATCGTGTATCTAAACTCCATCAAGATGGATTATTAGAATCATTTGATTTTGAATCATTTGAAAATTGCGAGTCTTGTTTACTTGGAAAGATGGCAAAGGCCCCTTTTACTGGACATAGTGAAAGGGCTAATTACTTATTGGGCTTGGTACATACAGATGTATGCGGCCCAATCAGCAGTGCCAGAGGAGGATTTCAGTATTTCATAACTTTTACTGATGATTTGAGTAGGTATGGCTATGTCTACCTAATGAAACATAAGCATGAGTCTTTTGAAATGTTTAGAACTTTTCAAAATGAAGTACAAAATCAACTTGGTAAGACAATTAAAACGCTTCGATCAGATCGAGATGGTAAATATTTGAGCCAAGAATTTGACCAACATCTAAGAAATTGTGGAATCGTTTCACAGTTGACTCCTCCAGGAACTCCACAATGGAATGGTGCTTCTGAAAGAAGAAATCGAACTTTATTAGATATGGTCCGATCTATGATGGGTCAAGTAGATCTTTCTTTATCTTTTTAGGGTTATGCCTTGGAGACAGCTGCATTCATTTTGAATCGTGTACCATCTAAAGCGGTTGAAAAGACACCATATGAGATATGGACTGGTAAGAGACCCAATTTGTCTTTTCTTAAGATTTGGGGCTGTGAAGCTTATGTGAAAAGATTAGTGTCAGATAAGCTAGCTCCAAAGTCTATCAAATGTATTTTTGTGGGGTATTCTAAGGAAACTAAAGGGTACTATTTCTATATTCCCTCAGAGAACAAAGTGTTTGTTGCTCGAAATGGAGTCTTTTTAGAAAAGGAGTTTCTCTCTAAGAGAACTAGTGGGAGTATAGTACAACTTGAGGAAACTCAAGTTCCACAAGATATCATTGAACCGTCTTTAGAGACAATTTCAGAACCACAAACAGTTTTGGAGCCTGAAAATGTAACACAAGTCCAACACAGATCTGATAGGATACATCGTCAGCCAGAGAGATATGGATTTCTTGTGACTGATGATAGTGAAGTTATGCTCATAGATCAAGATGAGCCTACTACCTACCAGGGAGCTGTGTCAGGTCCAGATTCAGACAAATGGCTTGGAGCTATGAATTCTGAGATGCAATCCATGTTTGATAACCAAGTTTGGTCTTTAATTGATCCTCCAGAGGGTATTAAGACTATTGGTTGCAAATGGGTTTTCAAGAAGAAAACTGACATGGATGGAAATGTGCAAACCTACAAAACAAGGCTTGTGGCTAAAGGTTTCAAGCAAACTCATGGTATAGACTATGATGAAACCTTTTCACCAGTTGCTATGCTTAAGTCTATTCGAATTCTCCTTGCCATTGCAGCATACTATGATTATGAGATATGGCAAATGGATGTCAAAACTGCTTTCCTTAATGAAAATTTACTCGAGGATGTGTACATGACACAGCCTGAGGGTTTTGTAAATCCTGAGAATTCAAAGAAGGTTTGCAAGCTTCAAAGGTCCATCTATGGATTGAAGCAAGCATCTCGAAGCTGGAATCTTTGTTTTAATGAAACAGTTAAGAACTTTGGTTTCATCAAGAATGAAGACGAACCTTGTCTTTACAAGATGGTTAGTGGGAGTGCAGTAGTGTTTCTGGTCTTATATGTGGATGACATATTGCTTATTGGGAATGATATCCCTACCTTACTAAAGGTTAAGGCTTGGTTAGGGAATTCATTCTCAATGAAAGACTTGTGTGAGGCTACCTATATTCTTGGTATCAAGATCTATAGAGATAGATCTAAAAGGATAATAGACTTGAGTCAAAGTACATACATAGATAAAATGTTGAAGAGGTTCAACATGCATGAGTCCAAGAAAGGATTCCTGCCTATGTCTCATGGCATTCATCTTAGCAAGAATCAATGTCCTCGGACATCTGATGAGCGAGATCGAATGAATAAAATTCCTTATGCTTCTGCTATAGGATCAATCATGTATGCCATGTTATGTACTAGACCAGATGTCTCATATCCATTGAGCACAACAAGTAGATATCAAGGTGACCCTGGTGAAGGTCACTAGACAGCTGTCAATAATATTCTTAAGTACCTCAGAAGGACTAAAGATGTATTCTTGGTTTATGGAGGTTTGGATGACGAGTTAGTTGTAAATGGTTACACAGATGCTAGTTTCCAAACCGACATAGATGATTTCAGATCGCAGTCCGGTTTTGTATTCACATTAAATGATGGAGCTATTAGTTGGAAGAGTTCAAAATAAAGTACTGTAGCTGATTCTACAACAGAGGCTGAGTATATAGCAGCATTAGATGCAGCTAAAGAAGCAGTTTGGTTGAAGAAGTTCATCACTGAGCTAGGAGTGGTACCTAGCATTGCAAATCCTGTGGACATTTATTGTGACAACAATGGTGCCATAGCACAAGCAAAAGAGCCTAAGTCTCATCAGAGATCTAAACATATACTCAGACGCTACCATCTAATTCGAGACATCATCGATAGAGGAGATGTCAAGATATGCAAAGTTGACACAAATGATAACATAGCGGATCCATTGACTAAGCCTCTCTCATGGGTCAAGCATGATCAGCACACTGGATCTATGGATATCAGATATTTGTAGGCCAAGTGGAAGTGGGAGATTGTTAGTGTATGTGTCCTAGGCCATGATTTGGATGTTTATGTTATACATTTATTAATAATAAAAGAGATTTTATTATCATTATTGTTGGTTAGTATGTTACACAATTTTGATATATGTCCCTGATTGATTATTGTTATAGAGATAAAATAATTTATAATCAGTATGAGTATTGATTTGATAATCATGAGATGATTATGTGCATGGTGATACAAATCAATTTCATAGATACTTGTTAGAGAACAGTGTATTGGATAAACCCATCATGAGATTACTACATGGATTAGCGTCATAAGTAAATCTCATGATAGTCGTGTTTTAATCCTTTGACTTGAGATTGTCATAGTTTCCAACATAAGGACTATTATATTTTGACATGATCAAACGTTATCCGTAACTGGATAATAATAAAGGTCATGTTTGAATGTGATAGAAATTATGTAGAGGATATTGAACAATCAAGATAGGATTTGTCCCTCTCTTTTGAGAGAGATATCTTTGGGCCCTTCGATTAGTGAGACTGTGAAATGCATGGCCGTGCTCAAATGAATTGATAGTGTGATCAATATCATTTGTTTTATCAGTCTACTTAGAGATCGAGTAATCATATGTTTGAACAGTATAAGTATGACGCTGACCATGACTTATGGTCAAACTAGATATCGTGTGACAAAGGGATTAATGCATGTACTATTATTAGGCTAGTTGGACTTTACTCGTATTAATTGGGTAGTCGTAATGTCTTACTAGAGACCAATTACGACTTGTTGGTTTAATGGAGATTTAACCGACTGCCAATTAATATGGGCCTATCGGGTCACACACAAGAATGCATATGGGCTGATATTAATAATATTAATAATATTAATATTAGATATTAATTATTATTATTATTATTATTATTATTATTATTATTATTTTCGTTATATATATATATTTATTTATATCATCAGATAATAACAATAGGATCCATATCTGATATGGATTTTGATTGGTTTTATCTAATCCTAACAGAATCCGTATTTGGTACGGATTATGATTGGCATTAACCAATCCGATCTGGAATCGGATTTTGATATCTATATATATGTATATAGCCTGCTGTGTCTTGTACACAACAAAGAACAGAAAAACGAAACCCTAGAATCGTTTTTGAGAAAAGCTGAGTTCTTCAGCCGCGCTGTTTCAAGAGCTAGCACTCCGGGGGAAGCATTCGTGTGGATACCGACAGAGGGTGATCGTACAATCGCACCTCATACGTTCGCATGTTCTACGTTTGCATATTTCGAATCTATAGAGGTATGGTTTTTGGTTTCTTTCATCGAATTAAACGAACAACATGGATCCTTGGTAGGAAATCAGAGATCAAGTTTTGTTTTTCTGCTCCGCGTTTTGAACTGATCTCGTTGGATTTCCTAACAATTATATGCCTGATTTTTATGATTAAAATTTTCTCATGCATAAAAAATGAATATGATATTCCTAACAAGTTGATTGGCATAGTTGCCTTGTGAAAGATGGTGGCATTGTTTCTAACTGGTTGGAGTGTCATTAAACCAAAGGGATTGATGACTAATGGTGGAATATCTGTATCTCTTATTTTGTGCCTATATCATGTTGTCTTTGTTGCATTGCACCTGTGTCTTCCCCTTGAGGTTTAGGAGATGTTCAAATTAGTTAAAACTCCTTTCTGTCTCTATGTATCAAAATTATGGGTAATTCTTCCTGCTGTGATCTATCTACACGTACCTTAAACTTTTAGCACCATTTATATTGATTATTTTTGATGGTCCACATACGTCTAAGTTAATTAGATTGAAGAAAGAGGCACTACTGATATAAACTCTTGTTGGAGAATTAGCTATACAGCTCTTAGCAAATAGAAAAGTTTCACAAAACAGGTCTGATAAATTTACATTGACAAACAAGGCACGCATAAGCCTTTTCCGATACAAGAAGTTAGGATGTCCTAATCTTTTATGCCATAGCAAAATAGTCTCAGTATTCCTACTAGAAATCATACATGATCATATACCAGTTTGACCATTGAGAGAACTTGACTCTTCAGCTTGAAGCAGGAAGAGATCACTGACTTTGTTAACAGTGCCAATATTCTTCTTGGAGATTATCTCCTGAAAATAACATTCACATGGTGAGAATTTAATTTCACACAAGTTATCCTCGGTGAGTTTACTGACAGAGATCATATTAAAACTTAATTCTGATATATAGGGGGCATTTTTCGACTTCAGATTTGTAGACAGTTCTACATTCCCACATCCTGGTTTACTAACCCCTACCCCATTAGCTACCTTGACTTTAGAGGGTTATGGAACATCATGTAATCATTTAGCTTTTCTTTATTCCATGTCATGTGATGAGTAGCACCAGAATCAATAATTCATGTAGAAACAAGTTTGGAGTTTTACCATAGCTAACCACCGTAGCCTGAACTACTTCCTGATTGGTGTCAAGAGACAACTTTGGTGACTAAAGCTGCTTCATAAACTGGAAGATTGCATCCAGTTGACTGTGTAGTGGGACATTAGAACGTCCTGTCACATAGTTACTCGTTGCATTAAAAGTGGTTCCTCTCCAATGTCCACCATTACCTACTTGGGACCTCTATAGCTCAGGATTTCTCCACTGGCCATTGAACTTGGCTGGTGGTCTGCATGCTTGGCATAACACTTTTCTTTAGTATGTCCAGATTTCTTACAGAATTCGAAAAAAAACCATAAAAGTCTCAATTCCTTCTGTTATCATGTTGAGGAGGTGTGTACCTCCTAGTTGCAGAGTTAGCTACAATATGATCTTGAGTGTTCTTTGTGTGGGAGATCAGACACAAAATGAATTCTGTCCACTTCCAGTGGTTTGCCATTTTATCATTTTATCCAAATCAAGTGTCCATGTTTTCACTCAATACTTTGGGCCGAAACTTGTGTGCTGCCTTAACCACATTTTACAACACATATTCAAGCATGCATTCACATTCAAGAGTCATCTTAATGTAAACTTACCAACAACCTCATAAAGCTCCCAGCTTTCACATGTATTCTTTTCTTAGGACCTTTTGTGTTATATTCACAAGTCAGTCTTGTCTAGACCTACTTAGGTGAACCTTATTTCACTCTAGGTCAGCCTTATTTCATATAGCATATAGGAAAAGACTTCATATTTGAAGGAATAAATCACATGCAAAGCATTGTTCTTAGGGAATCACTAAGATATAGTCTCAAACTTAAGACATTCAACTAAAGATCATATCTTAAGAATTTCTAAGCATTCAAGTCACAAACTCTTTAAATAAATCATGAGAGGTCATTGTATACTTGCCTCTTCAAGCTAAAGCTCTTGCCTTTGCTTGGTTATGGTGTGAGATGTGTTGGAATCCTTCACCTTCTTCACCTTAAGCATACGGTTTTAAGGAAAATGGAAGGAAAGATTAGTCTTTATACAAAGAGCAAATAGGATACATTTAAGGTTAGAGAATCTTACCAAAATGAGCTTGGAACAAGACTTACCTAGATGTCTTCTTGAGTCTTGAAGTGAAGTTGAACTCCTATCCTTCAAGAGGATGGGGCCGAAATATTGGTGAGGGTAGGAGGGAATTTTGCTAAGTGTTTCTTGGCTTGTTTGGGAAGAATTTTCTAGATGAATGTAGGGTGTAGTCTTGCAAGATTTAAAAATCTAGGAGATGGGGAGGGCTTGGCCGATTTTGGAGGGATAATAGGGAGGTTAGGGTTTCCATGAGTGCTAATCAAGGTTAAGTTAGTATAACCTTGGTTACTTTATTCCAACTATGGTTACTTTTGGGCTAACCCAAGTTACTTTATCAAATCATCGTTATCTTAACCTTGGTTTAAGGAAAAAGTAACCATGGTAGGATTTAAAAATCCTCCATGGTTAGTCATGTAGGGGCCGAATTTTGGTTGGGGTCTTTATGACCTCAACCATACTACTTCCTTCTTTAATGAGTTGTCTTACTTGTTCCTTAAATGCATGTCTATTTTGTTTTCTATTTATTCTTTGCATAATAACTTCTTGTCTTAATGGTGTAGTAGACTTTAAGTAATTATTTTAACTAATAAAATTGGCTAGAGAATTCTAGAATCCCCTTCATGCCTTGGCCGAATTTTGAGGCTTCTTGGGCAACTTGATATTTCATGTAATTTTAATTCATGTACTATATTGTTTTCTTTATTTTATCATATTCTAAGATTAGCATATGTGTATGTATACATACATATACACGCCATGTGCACTATATATATATATATATATATATATATATATATATATATATATATATCCTCCTATGCATACGCATGTAGGTATTTATACATTTCGTACACATATATCATATACATGCACATACATACATAGTGGTATGTATGGTTCATATAACTCTATATTTCATATACTACTTTCTTGAAGTTTCCCTTATTTAATTTGGCTTGGTATCACCTCAATAATAATTATGTAAAGAGGGTTAAGTTGACTTAAGTAACACGCGCTAAAAGAAATTGTCGCTTTCATTCCGTCTCATATTCATAGTTTTCACGTACACGATCGTTGGGGTACAACATCCTCTCCCCCTTATCATAAGTTTCGTCCTCGAAACTTCGGAACTAGTCAAAAAGATGGGGGTTTCTACTCCTCATATCTTCTTCCGTTTCCCATGTGGCTTCTTTTTCTGAATGATGCTCCCATTGTACCTTCACCATGGGTATGGTTCTCTTCCTCAACACCTTCTCTTTCCGATCAACTATCCTTAAGGGTTCCTCCTCATAAGTTACATCTTTTTCAACCTTCAACTGTTGATCTTCAAGAATGTGGCTTGGGTCATATACATATCGACGGAGTTCGGAAACATGGAATACATTATGTAACTGAGAAAGGGATGGTGGCAACGCCAAGCGGTACGCAACTTCACCTACTTTCTCAAGCACTTCATAAGGTCCAACAAATCTTGGGCTTAGTTTTCCTTTTATGCCAAATCTCTTAACTCCTTTGGTCGGAGAAACTTTCAGAAAGACTTTCTCTCGTTCTTGAAACTCCAAAGGTCTCCTTCTTTCATATGCCCATATCTTCATTCTATCTTGCACTGCTCTTAGTCTTTGTTGGACTAACTTTACCTTCTCTCGTGTTTGCTCAACAATGTCGGGTCCTGCGTAGATCTTATCTCCAATTTCGTCCCAATATAGTGGCGATCGACATTTTCGTCCATACAATGCCTCATAAGGTGCCATTCCGATGGATCTATGGAAGCTATTATTGTAAGAAAACTCAACGAGCTTAAGACTTTTATCCCAGCTTCCTCCGAAATCAAGAATGTAAGCGCGGAGCATGTCCTCAAGGGTTTGGATTGTTCTCTCTGATTGTCCATCTGTTTGAGGATGAAATGCGGAACTCATTCTTATCTCTGTGCCCATTGCCTTTTGAAAGGCGGTCCAAAATGTCGAAGTAAATCGGGGGTCGCGGTCGCAAACAATACTGATGTGCACTCCATGTAAACAAACAATCTGATCAATATACATAGAGGCTAACTTCTCCATAGATGCCTTAATCGTCATAGCCAAAAAGTGAGCAGACTTAGTCAAACGATCCACAATGACCCATATAGCATCATTCCCATACTTAGTCTTGGGTAGGTCAGTCACGAAATCCATGATGATATGGTCCCATTTCCATTCTGGCACTTCTAAGGGTTGTAACAATCCAGCGGGTCTTTGGTGTTCGGCTTTTACTCTTTGGCAGATCAAACATCGCTCAACAAATTCTGCTATTTGTCTCTTCATACCTGGCCACCAAAACTTTTGCTTGAGATCTTGATACATCTTATTAGCTCCAGGATGTATAGATAATCGAGAATTATGTGCTTCCATCAAAACTTCATCCTTAATTTCTTTGCTTTCGGGGACACATAACCGTCCTTGATACCATAAACTGCCATCACTGCGAATCTCAAAGTCATCTCGCGGCTTTTCTTCCATCCTTTCCTTGACTTTTCTTAAGTTTTCATCAAGTCCTTGAGTCTCCTTGATCTTATCAATTAATGAAGGGACAAGAACTAACTTGGCTAGAACTTCATCGATTGAGTCAACTTCTTCTAGGCCAAATTCTTCCATATCTCGCTGAAGAGGTGGTTGCTGTGGGTGGCTTGTTTTCCGACTTAGGGCATCAGCGACTTTGTTAGCTTTTCTTGGGTGGTATTGAATAGAGAGGTCATAATCTTTGATCAATTCCAACCATCTACGTTGCCGCATATTGAGCTCTTTCTGGGTAAAGAGGACCTTTAGGCTCTTGTGGTCCGTGTAGATCTCGCACTTTTTGCCATATAAGTAGTGCCTCCATATCTTTAATGCGAATACTATTGCAGCAAGTTCAAGATCATGGATAGGGTAGTTTTGTTCAAATGGTTTCAACTGTCGGGACGCATAAGCTATGACTCTGTCATTCTGCATAAGAACACATCCGAGACCATTCTTCGAAGCATCACTGTATACTACGTACTTCTCACCAGGAGTGGGCTGAGCTAGGACAGGAGCGGATGTCAACTTTGCCTTTTAGCTCCGAGAAACTCCTTTCACAATCGGCACTCCACTCAAACTTGGTCTTCTTTTGGGTCAATCTAGTGAGAGGAACAGCTATCCTCGAAAATCCTTCCACAAACTTCCTGTAATATCCAGCTAGTCCGAGAAAACTTCTCACTTCAGTAACATTTGTTGGCCTACGCCATTCTGTGATAGCTTCAATTTTCTTGGGATCTACCGAATCCCATCTTCTGAAATCACATGACTAAGGAATGATACACTTCGCAGCCAGAACTCGCATTTGCTAAACTTAGCGTACAACTGTCTTGCTCTTATAATATTCAAGACTGTCCTCAAATGGGCTGCGTGAGTCTCTTCGTCGGGTGAATAAATCAAGATGTCGTCTATAAAGACCACTACGAACTTGTTCAACTGCTCTTGGAAAATTCGATTCATGAGATCCATAAAGGAGGCAGGGGCATTGGTCAAACCAAAAGACATGACTAAGAACTCATAGTGTCTATAACGGGTTCTGAAAGCAGTCTTAGGGACATCTTCCGCCTTAATCTTCAATTGAAAGTATCCAGATCGTAAGTCAATCTTACTAAAAATCTGGGATCCCTGCATTAAAATACTTTAGATAGGGTTTCAAGGGATTTAAATCTTAATCAAGTTAGAACTTATGAGTTACTTACCCTGAGCTGGTCGAATAAGTCATCAATCCGTGGTAATGGGTACCTGTTCTTTATGGTGATTTTGTTGAGCTCCCGGTAATCGATGCATAAGCGCATACTTCCATCTTTCTTTTTCATGAATAGCACCAGAGCACCCCAAGGTGAAACACTGGGGCGAATGAGTTTTCTTTCTAACAGTTCATGTAACTGTTCCTTTAACTCCTTTAGTTCCGCAGGTGTAATGCGATACGGGGCTTTAGATATGGGTTCAGCTCCTGGAACAAGGTTTATTTCGAAAGCAATCTCGCGATCAGGAGGTAGTCCAGGCAGATCGTCAGGAAATACATCAGGGTATTCATTAACAACTGGAACTTGTGCAAGGATAGGGCTTTCTTGTTCAGCACTTAAAACATACACCAAGAATCCTTCATGACCTTTCCTTAATGCTTGTCTGGCACGAGCTGCGTTAACAAAGACTTTCTTGGATGGTTTCTTTAACTTAGCTCCTCCTTGGAATAACATCTCTTCTCGAGTTGGGTTCTTAATGATAACTTGCCTGTTTTGGCAGTCAATGTGAGCATGATTCTTTGAAAGCCAATCCATTCCGAGAATTACGTCAAAATCACTCATAGATATGGGGATCAAATTGGCCTCAAACAACTGGTCATTAAACTCAAGCGCACGATTTCTGAATATGTGATGGTAAACAAGCACCTGGTCGCCAGCTGCTTGTACTCTATAAGGTGAATCTAATCGGACTGGATTATGATCGATATTCTTAGAAAACTTCCTTGAGATAAATGAGTGGCTAGCGCCACTGTCGAACAACACATCTGCGGGTATGCTACACACTAAGATAGTTCCTGAACCAGGCACATTTGTCTAAGCAATATGATAGTTATGCATAAGTGAAAGGTATTGAAGACATAAAACTTTAAATCTTACCAGTTACTACGTCAGCAGTCTCTTCAACATCAGCATCAGTCATGGCTTGCACCCTTGCATTTGCACGTGGCCGTTGATTCCTTTGCTGTTGTTGTGGTTGTGCTCCCTTTTTTCGGGCAATCCTTAATCATATGACCATCCTTTCCGCATCCAAAGCACTTACCTGTCTTCCACCTACAGTCTCCCACGTGCCTCTTCTGGCAATGAGAGCATACTGGTATCGCTGGCTGCTGAGCTGGGGCCTGATTCTTTGGCTGATTATTTTGATTTTGCTTGCGGCGCTGACTTGTCCTTGAGATTGTCCCTGATGAACGGATCCTCTGAAATTCTTCTTAGCCATTTTCCTATACTTCTTATTTCCGGTCCCTTGTCTTTCTCGCTTTTGGCCCACATCATCCCTTCGTATGATATCTCTCTCTATACGGTAGCATGCATCCAGAGGTGCTCCAAAATTGGCAGGATTTGCATTCACCAACTATGTCCTAATTCTTAGGTTTAGACCTCTTTCAAACTTCAGCATCTTCGTTTCTTCATCGTTCATAGTAACAGGATGAAACCTCCCAAGTGCAACGAACTTATTTGCATACTCAGCTACTGTCATAACCGACTCTTGCCTCAGAGATTCAAACTCATGCCTCTTTTGCAATTTGACTGACGGAGGGATATAGAAGTTATGAAATTCTTGCAGAAATCTTTCCCAAGTAATCGGGCTGGGCAAAGGTTGCAGATTCGTCTTCCACCATTGATTAGCTTCACTGATCAGGAAGGGTCTGATAGCCTGAGCCTTCATCTCCTCTGGGGCCTGAATTAGCTCAAAACAATTTTCAACTTCATCTAGCCACTTCTCCGCAATGTCTGGGTCAGGTTTTCCCTCAAACGGTGGTACATTAGCCCTCTTGAGCTTCTCAAAATAGTACTGAGCATCCCTTACTGGCTGATGTGGCTGAGGTGGAGCATTCTGATGAATTAGGCCTTGTCCTATTTGCGTAACAACTTGGCAAAAGGTCTGAAATGCATTCATATCCGGGATGACCGGAGGAACAGGTGCCTGTGGAGCCAGTGGTGGATTATTCTGTGCTGGGGGATCCTGATCCGGCTGAGGTTGCGGCGAAACCTGTTCTGGTGGTGGAGGAATGGGCTCCTGAGCAGCTGGTCGTGCTCTCGGAGGTCTGCCATGTGGCCTAACCATCTGCACTTATGGTTTATCGTCTATTTAGAATATCGGAATAAAATCAATTTATTTGACCAAGGACCATAATTCGAAAGTTTTAAAATACAAGGGGAAAGGGCACGTCTTACGTCATAGACCTAACTTTCATAGTTCAGGATTCTTTATTAAGTTACATCCTAAACCCGGTCTACGTGGTCCTAGTCTAAGGCCATCACTCATCTAAGATCATGACTTAGGTCTAAGATCAAACTTAGATTGCTAAGATCATAACTTAGTCCTACGTTCTTCCCGAAATCTAGAGCCTGGGCTCTGATACCACCTGTAGCGTCCCGCACCCAGCCTCGTCCAGATACGGTGCACCCGCCGTACTTCACTGAGGAGAGTACAAGGCATCATGCATAACATGTGAACATCCATAACATAAGTCTTGGACTCCCATGCTAACATTCAACATGGTAGTAAAATTTCGGCAGAATTAAAACTTTTCAAATCAAACATGCATCACTAATTTACTAAGTTCCCAATGGTAGTAATCCCACAAAATGACATAACTGAAATCCAGAGAGTTCAAACATAGTCATGATACAAAAAGTCTTGGCAGCACAAAAGTCCTTAACTTAGCTCCCTTCATAGCTTCTCGCCTATGGATAAGGTACCCTTGGCTCATCCTCGATCCATTCTATCTTGGCATTATCTGGCTCTGGGGGAAAAAATAAAGTGTGAGTGATAAAAATCACCCAGCAAGAATATAATAAACTACCATGAAATACGTAAAGAATCATAACATGAATGTATTACCCCAAAAACCTCAAATAATCATAATTCATACCTGATCTTGGATCCTGTAACATGCAACATGTCCTCATGATCGTGAATTATGCAAGATGCAATGCATGATGTCATGTCATGTCAAAACATCATTTTGGTCCCATAAGTAACATGTCGTAAAAACAGAGTGTCAGATCAATTAACCGCGGATCTGAGCGGGTCCAGAATATATCTTCAGACCAATTAACCCCGGGCCTGAACGGGTCCAGAACAGATATCAGATCAATTAACCCCGGATCTGAACGGGTCCAGAACAGATATCAGATCAATTAACCCCGGATCTGAACGGGTCCAGAACAGATATCAGATCAATTAACCCCGGATCTGAACGGGTCCAGAACATATCATGTCATCAGACCAATTAACCCCGGGTCTGGAGTCGGGTTAGTCGCATGCTTGACCGGCAAAGGAATCATGAAGCTTTCTTTTAAAAACATGGGACCGTAAAAACTTTTCATGCATATCGAAAACATAGTTGCTTGTAAAACTTGTTTGCATCATAAAATCCATGAAAATCAGTTTCATGATCATGCGTGATACATGCCGTGGTATGCAATGCAAGTCATGACATGGATAATCGTATGCATTCCTTATAACATGTCAATATGCATGAATTTGGAAGCTAAATACTTCCAGACTTTTACTTCGTATTCATGGGGCGGTTAAGCTAACCAAATAGGTCCATTTCCATAATATTTTGTCACAAATACGTTTGGTGGAATCTTAGATACATATCATAAAAATTTTAGATTATTTCGATAAGCTTAAAGGGGCTCATTTAATTAATTTCTGAAATGGGTTAGGTGCTAAAACTGATCTGACCTATTTTACCAAAAATTCAATTGCGGCAAATCCATGATTCGTTTTCCGGAAATTCCAACTTGCACAGGTCATAAACATGTGGAACTAGTATTCTACCAATATTTAGCCTATTTTCATATCTCTACGTCCTCTTTCTGAGTCCATAAAGTCGTTTCTAAACTTCAGGTTGATTCCAGTGATTTCAGTTGAGCAGTTTGACCAATTAATTCATATAAAATAATCCAGAACTTGTTTTACCAAAATTCCAGCTGGCGTGTTCACTATACTCATAGGATTATTACCATGCCAAAAATCAACTTTATTGGTCATCTACAAGGTCTCTTTTCAAACCGTTCAATACGTTACACCATTCTGTCATGTTCCAGAATTTACAGCCTGAGCAGTCTCACTAATTATTTTATTAAACATTAACCATAACTTCTTTTACCAAAATTCCAACTCTCATCTCTGCTACACTAATGGGAAAAGCTCTGTACCAAAAATCAGATTTATTGAAGGTCCACAAGGTTCTCTTTTAATTCGTTGAACCAGTGATCAATTCTGCCCAGCTCCAGAATTTTCTACTGGAGCAGTTTTACCGTATAATTTCTTAAAAATAATCTTTAACTTATTTTAACCAAATTCCAACTCTCACTTGGGCTACACTCATAAGGCTAACTTTGTACCAAAAATTAGCTTCATTGAAGGTCTGTAAGGTCAGTTCACAAACCGTTTAATACGTCACTCTCTTCTGTCCACTTCCAGTGGTTTGCCATTTTATCATTTTATCCAAATCAAGTGTCCATGTTTTGACTCAATACTTTGGGCCGAAACTTGTGTGCTGCCTTAACCACATTTTACAACACATATTCAAGCATGCATTTATATTCAAGAGTCATCTTAATGTAAACTTACCAACAACCTCATAAAGCTCCTAGCTTTCACATGTATTCTTTCCTTAGGACCTTTTGTGTTATATTCACAAGTCAATCTTATCTGGACCTACTTAGGTGAACCTTATTTCACTCTAGGTCAGCCTTATTTCATATAGCATATAGGAAAAGACTAGCATTGTTCTTAGGGAATCACTAAGATATAGTCTCAAACTTAAGACATTCAACTAAAGATCATATCTTAAGAATTTCTAAGCATTCAAGTCACAAACTCTTTAAATAAATCATGAGAGGTCATTGTATACTTGCCTCTTCAAGCTAAAGCTCTTGTCTTTTCTTGGTTATGGTGTGAGATGTGTTGGAATCCTTCACCTTCTTCACCTTAAGCATACGGTTTTAAGGAAAATGGAAGGAAAGATTAGTCTTTATACAAAGAGCAAATAGGATACATTTAAGGTTAGAGCATCTTACCAAAATGAGCTTGGAACAAGACTTACCTAGATGTCTTCTTGAGTCTTGAAGTGAAGTTTAACTCCTATCCTTCAAGAGGATGGGCCCGAAATATTGGTGAGGGTAGGAGGGAATTTTGCTAAGTGTTGCTTGGCTTGCTTGGGAAGAATTTTCTAGCTGAATGTAAGGTGTAGTCTTGCAAGATTTAAAAATCCAGGAGATGGGGAGGGCTTGGCCGATTTTGGAGGGATAATAGGGAGGTTAGGGTTTCCATGAGTGCTAATCAAGGTTAAGTTAGTATAACCTTGGTTACTTTATTCCAACTATGGTTACTTTTGGGCTAACCCAAGTTACTTTATCAAATCATGGTTATCTTGACCTTGGTTTAAGGAAAAAGTAACCATGGTAGGATTTAAAAATCCTCCATGGTTAGTCATGTAGGGGCCGAATTTTGGTTGGGGTCTTTATGACCTCAACCATACTACTTCCTTCTTTAATGAGTTGTCTTACTTGTTCCTTAAATGCATGTCTATTTTGTTTTCTATTTATTCTTTGCATAATAACTTCTTGTCTTAATGGTGTAGTAGACTTTAAGTAATTATTTTAACTAATAAAATTGGCTAGAGAATTCTAGAATCCCCTTCATGCCTTGGCCGAATTTTGAGGCTTCTTGGGCAACTTGATATTTCTTGTAATTTTAATTCATGTACTATATTGTTTTCTTTATTTTATCATATTCTAAGATTAGCATATGTGTATGTATACATACATATACACGCCATGTGCACTATATATATATATATATATATATATATTTTATATAACATCGATTTTATTAATAGAAAGCCTCACTTGTGGAGGAGGACACTATATATATATATATATATATATATATATATATATATATATATATATATATATATATATATATATATATATCCTCCTATGCATACGCATGTAGGTATTTATACATTTCGTACACATATATCATATACACGCACATACATACATAGTGGTATGTATGGTTCATATAACTCTATATTTCATATACTACTTTCTTGAAGTTTCCCTTATTTAATTTGGCTTGGTATCACCTCAATAATAATTAAGTAAAGAGGGTTAAGTTGACTTAAGTAACACGCTCTAAAAGAAATTGTCGCTTTCATTCCGTCTCATATTCATAGTTTTCACGTACACGATCGTTGGGGTACAACACACCCACTACACCATGTATCCATTGTGGACGCTTTCATCCGGATTAGTGTTGGAGGACCAAGGACGTCTGCTACAGGTTGCCAGAGATTGCTCCGTGCAGAGACATGCACCACCACCACAGCAGGGCCAGACACAGCAGAAGGAGAGGCCGAAGATTAATGCCCGAGTGCACGTCATGACACAAGCCGACGTTGAGCAGGCTGGCGACGTCGTAACAGGTACATTTCATTTAGTGTTAAAATTCCAGTTTGCTTTAAATACCTTTCCTTCTTGTGGTTACGTGTTATAGGCATAACCCTGCACATGTTAGGTGAGATATTGATTAACAACGTTCCAGCTTACGTACTTTTCGATAGTGGGACCAGCCATTCATTCATTTCCAGGAGGTTCGTCAAGGGTTTGAATATTCCACTAGAATTGCTCGAGATTCCTTACCGCGTCCAAACCGTCGGTGATCAGGTGTTTGTATCGCACTATCAATACAAGGACTTCCCGTTGGATATTAATGAGCTGGAATTCACCGCAACTCTAATTCTGATCCAAATGCAAGATTTTGATGTTATTCTGGGCATGGATTTTCTGGCTAAGTATGAGGCCACAATCGAATGTCGTTAGAGGCAGGTCTGCATGCAGACACAGAGCAAGCAGGAAACCATCTTTCAGGGGGATTTCAAGTTGCAGAAGGCGCCCAAGAAGATTTACATGAGTGCAGCGTAGGCGCACAAGGCATTGAGAAAAGGTAATCAAGGTTTTCTTGTATATGCTATTGGTATAGAAAAAGAGGTACCCTCGATAGAATCGATACCAGTGGTGAATGAGTATAAGGATGTATTTCCCGACGAGCTGCCAGGACTGCCGCCCAGTCGAGAGGTAGAATTTGAGATTAATTTGCTTCCTGGTGCTGAACCGATGTCAAAGGCACCATACAGGATGGCTTCGGCTAAACTGAATGAGCTAAAAGAACAATTGCAGGAGTTACTGGACCGGAAGTTCATTCGACCCAGCGTCTCAACCTGAGGAGCTTCGGTCTTGTTCGTAAAGAAGAAGGACAGTAGCATGATACTCTGCATTGATTATCGGGAAATTAATAAGATCACCATCAAGAACAAGTATCCTCTACCCCGGATCGAGGACCCCTTCAATGAATTAAAGGTACCCTTTAATCAATGTAACTCATAATTCATATTATGTAATTCTCCAATTAATTTCGCAACTTTGGCATTCTTCAGGGTGCTAAGGTATTCTCAAAGATTGATCTTCGATCCGGATATCATCAGCTAAGGATTAAAGTAGAGGATGTAGCGAAGACTGCCTTCCGCACTAGATATGGCCATTACGAGTTTTTAGTGATGCCATTCGGACTGACTAATGCTCCCACAGCCTTCATGGACTTAATGAATACGGTATTCAGTGACCATCTTGATAAGTTTGTGGTGATCTTTATTGATGATATTCTTGTCTATTCTCCGGATGAGGAGTCACATGAAAAGCATTTGAGGGAGGTTTTAGAGATCCTCAGGCAGAAGAAGATATATGCTAAGTTTAGTAAGTGCTAGTTCTGGTTGAGGAGCGTTGCTTTCTTAGGACACGTGGTCTCAGAGGAGGGAATTTCTGTTGACCCTAAGAAGATTGAGGCTATCACTGAGTGGCCCAGGCCGACCAATGTGACTGAAGTGAGAAGTTTCCTGGGTTTGAACAGCTACTACCGGAAGTTTGTCGAAAGGTTTTCGTCTATTACGGTACCACTAAGCAGATTGACCCAGAAAAAGCCAAAGTTTGTATGGACTGCTGAATGCGAGCAAAGTTTTGCTGAGCTAAAAAGAAGGTTGACCACAACCCCTATACTAGCACAGCCCTCCGGTTCAGAAGGGTTTGTCATATGTAGCGATGCATCGAAGAACAGACTAGGTAATGTATATGATTTCAAAGTTGATTTTATATGCATTACAATTGTGGCCTAACTGCTTCTTTGCAGGATGTGTCCTTATGCAAAATGGCAGGGTCATCGCATATGCCTCAAGATAGTTGAAACCATATGAGCAGAATTATCCGACGCATGACTTGGAGTTAGCTGCAGTAGTTTTCGCACTTAAGATTTGGCGTCATTATCTTTATGGAGTGAAGACGAAGTATTCACAGATCATAAGAGTTTGAAGTACTTATTCCCCTAGAAGGATCTAAACATGCGTCAGAGGATATGACTTGAGCTTTTAAAGGATGACAATTTGACTATCAGCTACCATCCAGAAAAGCGAACCGAGTCGTGGATGCTCTTAGTAAAAAATCTAGTCATGCTAGACAGACACCGTTGGAAAGAGATATGACAGAGTTGGATCTTGACATTGTGGACTCCGCAGCTAATGTTCTAGTGGCACCAGAGACAAGGGGGTTTTTTGATGCCGCTAGAGATCCCTGAGTGGAAGTTGGAGCACGTGACGATGGATTTTGTTATGGGTCTTCCGAGAACAAGGAATGACAATGATATGATCTGGGTGATCGTGGATCGTTTAACTAAGTCCGCTCATTTTCTACCCGTATCGAATGATGTGAACCTGGACAGATTGGTTACGCTTTACATTGATAACATCATCAGCTTACGTGGTGTTCCTGTCAGTATTGTCTCTGATCGAGATCCGAAATTCACTTCCAGGTTCTGGTCAGCATGTCAGAGGTGAATGGGGACTGACATGCATTTGAGCACTGCATTTCACCTGCAGACGGATGGGCAATCAGAGAGGACGATACAGACAGTGGAGGATATGTTGAGAGCTTGCGCCAGCAATTTCAAGGGGAACTGGGACGGTATGATCAAATTGATTGAGTTCTCCTACAACAACTGTCATCATAGCGGCATCGGCATGGCACCGTTTGAGGCGCTCTATGGGCATAAGTGCAGATCACCTATCCATCGGGATGAAGTTGGAGAGCGTGCTATTACTGGTCCAGAGCTGGTTGAGCAGACCAAGGAAAAGATAATGTTGATTCGGGAAAGACTTAAGGTTGCTCAAGATAAAAGTAAAAGCTGGGCAGATTCGAAGAGGCATCCTCTGGAGTTTATTGTCGGAGAGAAAGTCTACTTGAAGGTGTCACCGATGAAGGGTGTAGCACGATTTGGATTGAAGGGTAAGCTGAGGCCTCGATACATTGGCCCCTACGAGGTGCTCGAAAGGGTTGGTTTGTTACCTTACCGATTGGCATTACCTACGGCACTAGCTCAAGTACATAATGTATTCCATGTCTCTCAGCTGAGAAGACGTTTCGGATCCGAGCCATGTATTCGACGCACCGCCTCTAAGGATTAGACCAGATGCATCATATGAAGAGACTCCTATTCGAATCATAGACCGCAAAGGTCAAGAGCTGAGGAGGAGAATCATTCCATATGTTAGGGTACAATGGAGAAATCACAGGGACAATGAGGCGACTTGGGAGCTGGAGGATCAGATGCGCGAACGCTACCCTAAACTCTTCGATTGAGGTACATCGAGTCTCCTTAGACTTTACGATTAAATTACGTCAAGTTTCAAAGACGAAACTTTATATAAGGTGGGTAGGATATGATAACCGGGAAAAAAGTAAAGTAAAGAAATAAATAAAATGAAAAAAAGATAATAATAAAAATAGCAATTAAGAAATAAAAAGGGATAAGATTAAAGAATTAAGAAAAGGGGGAACGTGATTGAGGGCATTGTAACTGCCCCCAAAATTTGCACAAGCTAGGCGTTAAAATGGCAAGGGGCGGCAGCATAAACAAGGAAAAATTACATTGGTTAATAAGAAAAAAAATAGAGTGCAGTAGAGAGGAAAGAAGCGGGGCAGAGAAAGATAGAAGGGAGAAACGTACGGTAACAGAGGAAAAGGAAGAAGCAAAGTAGTTTCTCTGTGGTTGTTTATTCGGTCTACAATCGAGGTAGGTTCCTTTTTCCCCCTCCAATTAGTGTAATCCAAGCGGTGCTTTAGTAATATTACGTGTTTTTGTTGCTTTGATTGTTGGAATATATATCATGCTGTTGATTCTTGTGCAAGATTGATGATTATGAAAACTAGTAATGCGTATACTGTTTTGTGTGGCTTGAATTTGATGTTAGAGAAAAATTTGATACTCAAAATAGTCTATTTTTAACACGTTTAAGGATTTTCCGTTTTGTTTTGACCTTAGAATAGGTTCCCATAGACTGAAAATAGATGAAAATATAGATCGGGGTCGGAAAACGGCCGCCGGAGGCGGCAGGTGTGTCTCACGCGCCGCCGTAAGAGCCACGTGTGGCTCCACGCTTGCGCGTGGGCATACACCCGCTTTGGTGGAGGTGCTGGGTAATATAAATATATATAAGAAAGGGGCATTAGGGTCAGCCTGTCATCGATCAGCGCTTTTTGAAATAGCGCAGGTTGCCGGTCATCTGGTAAAGTTAGATGTGGCGACTGCAGATGGCCTTCGGCCGTTCAGTCGCAAGAGTTTGCGTGGTGTTAGATGTCTCCAAAGAATTGCCAAAAAAAGATATTTTTACAGGAAAAAAAAAGATAATCCAGCAGCAAATCATCTACGAAGAACTGCCTCCATTTTGTATAGATTGCAACCGCCTAGGTCATAAGGTTGGGGCCTGTGATTATCTCCAGCCAATTGCGCTGCAAAAGCCGTCAAAACCTGCAACTAGATGGACTCCTAAGAAGTCTGCCCAGCCGACGCTTAATCCTGAAACCCCTATAACACTTCTCATAAAAGCTCCCTCTCACATGCAGCTCATGCAGAATCTTAGATTCCTGTAGGAGATCCACCGCCGCCAGCAACTTCGAATATTGATATCACTTCTAAATAGGATATAACTCTCCTCCATACAGACACAGAAGATCTGCTGTTGCAAAAAAAATACTGAAGTTCCTGATGCATGCTAATGCTCTGACTCAGATGTGGGTCCTCACGTGGATCAGCAGCATTTATTTGATTCTAGTTTTCGCTCGGAATTCTGTCAACAGATGCGGCAAGCGTCGTATTGAATTGGTAAGTGCATTCTTCATCGCCCTGAATTTTCTACTGATGATGTAATCCTATAGGAATGTTTCGCAAGTGTGTCTTCCGAAGGTGATGGTTTTATCCGAGTGGCCCTTTGTCGTCGTCGCATAACAAGAAGAGAACTGCCTCCTCGTCCGCCTTCTAGTGTTCTTACACGAAGTGCAACGCGTAGTGGTGCTGTCCTCGATCTTTCTCAATGAATGTTCTAATTTGGAATGTAGGAGGACTTTGCACCTCCGTTGATTGTTTATTACATTTGTTGCGAGACAATCGTGTTGAGTTGTTAGTTGTTATAGAGCCAAAGCAGCGACCCTGGAATATTACATACTATCGGTTAAAGTTGGGATATAATCATGCACTTCACACTTGCGACGACAATATATGGGTTTTCTATCATTCGTTTACTTTCGATTTTATGCATATTGACCATGGGACTCAGACATCTTTACTGCAATATAAAAGGGGAAGACACAACAACAATTCAGATTGTCTGTCGTGTATGGCAGGCATACCATTACAGAACGTAAATTACTTTGGGATTCTTTGATGCATCAATTTCAGACAGTGGTAGTCTCGTGGGTTGTTGGAGAAGACTTTAACACCTTTTTAACGCTGGAGGAGCACAGAGGCCGTTCCACTCCAACGCTTCTTTCCTTAGAGGATTTTAATGCATGTGTCTATCACTGTCAGTTACAAGGCTATTCCTACGATGGGATCTTTATTTACTTGGGCTCGAGGGCATGGCCAAGGCCGGGTACTGCACCGCCTGGATCGAATGTTTTGTAGTTCCTCCTTTGCTGATTTATTTGCTGATATGGTTGTTCATCATTTGCCACGTGCCACTTCCACATGAGGATTTCTATTCATTTGTGGCATCTTAATGGCAGCAGTATCCTATGACTGGAGGAATGTGTGGATTATACAATAGACTTCGTCTGCTTCAATGAGACCTTCGTTGTTGGAACCGATTTGTTTTTGGAAACATATTTAGTCAAGCTAAAGAGGCAGAGAGCACTTATTTTTGAATGGAAAAAGTCTATGACGATGATCCCACCCCTGCAAATAAGACGACATTTTCACTTGCGCAGGCCCTTCTAGTGCGAATGCAGAAAGCCCAAGCCTCATACTAGTCTCAAAAAGCACAAGTACATTGGATGGCAGAAGGTGAGGCCAATACATCCTATTTCCATGCCTTAGTCAAGGAATGGCATTGACGACAGAGGATTCGTCAAATTCAAACCTCGGCTGGGGAAATGCTACAAGACAATTACGCGCTAGGACATGCTGCTGTAGAATATTTTCAACAGCTATTCTCTAATGAGCCGGTGGCAGTGGTTAATTCTTTTCTATAAAACATTCCTACCTTGATTACATCGGATTACAATGCAAGATTGATAGCCAATCCAGATATGGCTGAACTTAAAGATGTTGTATGGAATCTAAGCCCAAACAACGCTGCTGGACCTGACAGATTTAATGGTCACTTCTTTCACATATGTTGGGACATCATTCGATTAGATGTGCTATGCGCGGTTCAAGAATTCTTTCTCGGAGTGCCAGCGCCAAAGGTTATGATCTCTTCTATAATTACGTTGATCCTTAAGAAGGAACACCCCACCTCGTACACTGATTTTAGGCCAATATGTTTATATAATTTCATAAGTAAAGTCACGACTATATTGCCTCATGGTTGTCGCCTCTCCTTCCAAAGATCATTTCGGAGGAGCAGATAGGCTTTCTGCAGGGCCATAACATTAGTGAACATGTTCTTCTGGCAAATGAGATGGTCCATATTTTTGACAGAAGAACTGGAGGGGCTAATGTGATGACAAAGCGGGATATGGCTAAAGCTTTTGACCGAGTTAACTGGACTTACCTTGAGTATATCTTACAAAAGTTCGCTTTCATGAGCGGCATGATTTGTATAATTATGAATAATATGCGTTACTCAAAGATTTCAGTTACAATCAATTGCGCAACGTATGGTTATTTTTCACCAACAAGAGATGTGAAGCAAGGTGATCCCTTATCTCTTTTATTGTTTATTATTGGCTCTGAAGGATTCAGTCGAGGACTCAAGCATCTATTCAATAGTGGGGCAATACATGGATTTTCATCAGGAAGAGTTTGGCCGGTGTCTCACTTGCCTTATGCGGATGATCTTCTTATCTTCCTAAATGGCTCGACACGAAATCATAAAGCTTTTCAGAGCTTTCTAGTTGCTTATCAGCAAGCGTCCGGACAGTTGGTGAATTACAGCAAAAGTCTGTTTGTTGCTAGTTCCTATGCTGCGGCTCCATCATTGCGCACTATTGGAACGGTTCTTCTTATGCGGCCATCTAAGCTTCCCATTAAATATTTGGCCTCTTATCTCTACCACGGAATTAATCGCGCACGTTATTGCACTTCACTTTTGCAACATTTTGATGCAAAGTTGATGGGTTGGGAGCGACATCTATTAACTCCAGGATGTCTAATTGTTTTAGTCCGCTCTGTTCTCTCGGTCCTACCTTTGCATTTGTTAGCATCGGCAAGATTGCCCAAGAGTGTCATGCATGCTATTAGAAGGAAAATAGCCCAATTTATTTGGGGCTCTCGATATCATTGGATGTCATTCTCTTCGCTTTGTTTACCTGAAGGAGAAGGCGGTGTTGGTATTAGAAGTATGCCATGGATACAGCAGGCATATGATTTCAAGCTATGGTGGATTTACCAAATGAAAAATACGCCTTGGACAACATACATGCGACATCGTTATGGGCTTCGCTCGGATTATATTCCTCGGATCTATGACTCACCAGGCTGGAAGAGAATTTGCTCCATTCATACGGTTTGTTCTCAACTCACTACCGGTGACTCTATGCATCAATAGCGTTCGCCCCATCGGGTATGTTTACCATCTGAAATGCATATGACGACATACATGTGGTTCACGTGCAATTATATTCACACAAATATATTTGGTGGCCAAGATTACCTCTGTCTGAGAGTTTTTTTTGTGGCGTTTATTTCATTGAGCATTACCTTTGGATGATAACTTTAATCCAATTTACACAAATTTGACCAACACTTTGTCCTTTTTGTTGGACACACTCTGCCAATATGGATCACATCTTTCTTCAGTGCTTATATGTCAAAGATGTTTGGACACGTTTCTCATGGATCTTGATTGGCCCACCATGTAATGAAACAACAATTCGGTCCCATTTGCTCAAGTGGTGGCTCTCCTCTACATCTCGAACAATATCGGGACATTTTCAAGTCATTGGACCGATCATGCTTTACTGGGCTGTTTAGAAGGTCTATACAAACAAGACATATGGTGCAGCTGATCTTCTTCCTTCTAATATTTATTTCATGGCTCGTCAATTGTTTTATGATTGGTCTTCCACATTACATGGAACAAAATTAGAGGCCCACGTTCCATCGCTTATTTCTACAGGCTTTACTCCTTATCTACGTCTCAGGCATGCGCGTATCCTGAAATGGACGTTGCCACCATCAGGAAAGTTAAAGCTAAATATTAACACCTTCACTGGGCCTACAATGGCGTCGGCTGGGGCAATTCTGCGGGATTCTTAGGGTCACATGATCGCGGCTATTTGATTTGCCTTACCTATTTGATCGCCTTTACATGCGAAGTTCAAGCTTTACTATACAGTCTTCTTTTCTTCGGATGGCTACATCGCAATCTTTTGATTGAGACAGATTACAAAAAGGTTGTGCAGGCCTCAGATTTTTCTTCCCTACATGAATATACACGCCTTTAGTCACTTCTTCACCTTAGTGGGAGTTGCTTCTATTACATTCCCAGAGAAATAATTATGGTAGCACATCATTTAGCACAACATGGTCGCATGTTACCGGCTACAACCTTTTACACTTCAGTTGGTTCTCTTCCTACATTGGCTCGTGGATTCTATTATACTGACGCCTCTATCGATGCTCTCAGACTTTAGCACACGGCTGAGCTTTTTATATATAGAGGTTGCCTGCATTACACAAATGAAGGCAACATGGGTATGGTTTCTTTCATATTGCATTCTACAGTTAACTTTCATATCTCCCTTATGGGTTGGTGGTGCTAGATATCTGTTGCCCGCAGTCTTAGGACTACGGGCAACCGGGGTATGCAAATACTTTGGTTAATCCTTATATCTTCATTAATTTTTATTATGGCCATTGTATTTATATTGATATTTTCTTGTCGAGGAAATTACATACGGACGCCTGAACGAGAGATATCAGCTTCTCAATGGCTTGCTGTTTCCAAAAATCTGTTGCTTTGGCTCGCTATGGCCAAAGCAACCCCGGTACGCCTGGCCTTTCTCAGTCATGAATTTACGCTTAAATTGATTAACTTACTGCCTGCTCTAATGTTTTTTTCCCTGCTTGCGAGACGCTTGGGATATCATACCAAGGATGGATTGTCACGACTCCCGAGTTGTTGCCCAACCGCGATCACTTTGTTTATTCACCAAGCAAGAGCTGCATTCAATTTGTTAATACTGTGCGTTTACATGTTTTACTTTACTGTATTTTACTGCTTTCTAGAATTTTTTGTTCTTTTTGGGTCTTGGCTTTACTTCACTGTCAAGTTTGGGAGAGTCTCCCACCATAGATTAGAACATCATATAACCATGGTATTCCTCCAACAAAAGTGAGGGCTCAGTTATTAATAAAATACTCAGACGGTACCGCCCGTCCTTCAATATATATATGTATGTATGTATGTATGTATGTATATATATATATATATATATATATATATATATATATATATATATATATATATATATATATATATCGATGCATATAGATATAGTGTGTTATACTTACAATATCGATATACGCATGCAACTAAAACGCCTACTCGGGCGCTGTCCATCCAACACAACAATTTTTATTCATACTAAATACATATATATAAAATCGACACAACATCACACACATATATATAAATTCATCCATCTATGAAAAAAATTATACGAATGCATGATCCATGATTGATACCGAAAATATGCTCATTTATTTTGCAAAATCATAGCATATATAATTAGGTTATTACATTGCTTTGAGTATACCAAAATTTAATTAAAATACTTCTCCTAGGGTGCTCGGCCGAATGTCTTTGATGGGGAGGAGGGGCTGCCGAAATCGTTTGGGTGTGAAGGGGGTAGCCGGATAGGGTAGAATAGAATTAGGGTTTTTGGTAATTTATGTATTTATTTATGTATATTTATACATATATGAGTAGGTTTTAGTTAGACAGTTTCCTTATAGATGTAGTTTAGTTTAGGTAAGGTTAATCTCCTTTGGAAATTTGATTTCCAACTATCCTCTTATTCAGTCTAGTTTAATTAGGATAGTATTTTATTATTTTTTCTTCGTTTTCTGGCCGGTTACATGCATATATCAAAATTTATATATATATATACATATACATACACACACACACACACACATATATATATATATATATATGTGTGTGTGTGTGTGTATATATATAAAATAGAAAAAAATGCTGCCCTCCCTTTCGTGTCCTCTCCAATGGCGATCGGCGTAGCCGCCGCCGCCACCATCTTCCTCGATATCCGCCATTGCCTTCCCCTTCTGTTTTCCTCGCTATCATCCGCCACCGCATGGCGGCCTCCTCAGCCGCGGTAACACCGGCAGCCGTGGTAGCGGCACAACCGACTTCTCCCACACCATCTTTCGCTTCATTATTCAGAAACGCGACGGCACCAGTCAAACCGAAGGAAGTCTAGAAATATAAGGGCAGCCCCATGATCACCTTCACCGATGAAGAAATTCGCTCATTAGCCACCCAATATCGATTTACATTGGTGGGCACTTTTTGGTATGGATGGCCACCCCTAGCAACGATCCGCTCCACCATTGATCGGATTGGATTTGTAGGAGCGGTAAAGGTCGGCCTTTTGGACTCTACGCACATTATTCTCCATTTCGATCAAGAGCAAGACTACATCCGATGCTTCTCAAGAAGAGGTTGGATCATATCTGGAAAGCAGGTGAGAATCAAGTGGACGCCGGATTACGAACCTACGATCGAAGTGCTAGTTGTTCCAATATGGGTATCATTCCCGGGTCTTCCCATACACATGCATCATAAAGATGCCCTCTTTCAAGTGGTGGCTATGTTAGGAGAACCGCAGAAATTAGATACAGCCATTGCCACGATGAACCGTCCGTCGGTAGCACGCGTGTGCGTTGAACTGAATGTATTTAAAGAACTCCCTCATCGAGTATTCATCTAGACGTCCTCTCGTGTAATAATGTAGAATGTTGAGTACGAGGATTTGCCACATTATTGTGAAACCTGTTATCGACTGGGCCATGTCGCAGCTGACTGCGCCAAACACACTGCAAACCCTAACCAGCCGACTGCAATAGCTGATAAGCCGACGGATATATCCAGGCCAAATCCGCTGGACAAAACTAAAAAGAAACGTTGGACACCAAAAAAGATGGGACCTTTGATAGACATACCTCAAACTGAAGTCACTGAGCCACATGCAGACATAGAGTTGCCTCAATTGCAACCCATGGTAGAAACGCATGACGTAATGATCCCACCATCACCGGACATGGCTGCAGTTCCGGAGGTTTCTGATGTCCAGGACATCTCCAGACTTAAAGGGGTTGAAGATTGTATAATGGGAGATATCCCCCAAAAAACAATAAATGACTCTCATTCGGACAATGAATTAGATCCTCCTTTGCATGCGAGCAGACTTGATGAGTTTGATCAGAGCTGTGCAGAGAATATAGCACATATGATGGAGGCCACTTATGTTGATACTCACTCTACTGAACAGGAGCCAGCGATTCCTCCTGACCCACAGCCGTCTCAAGGGCCAAGGCTCTTGCGAAGGACTCATGACAATCCCACATCTCCTCGAATAACAAGGTTACGTGCCGCCCACCTCTCAAACTCTTTTGATGTTTTGTCACAATGAAGATACTCTTATGAAACGTTCGTGGCATTCGCACATCTTTTCATCGATTGTTATCTCTCACCCAAAAATATAACATACATGCTTTAATTGTCATTGAGCCAAAGCTTAGACCCGCAGCCTTATTATCTTATCAACTGCAACTAGGTTTTTCAAAATCGATTGCTGCTTGTAATGATCAAATTTGGTTTTTTGGGAAGGAATCAATCTTGAGTTGGGAAGCGGAACAACATGGACACCAACATCATTCAATAAAATTTCGGTGGCTAGCCACTGGTGACTGCCTCTGGATGACAGCTATATATGGACGCCATTCTATTTTAGAGCGGCGGATATTGTGGGAAGAATTGGAGCAATTTCACGCTGAAAATACAATGCCATGGATACTCGGACGAGACTACAATACTTTTAGAACTTTGAAAGAGCATCATGGCAGATCACAACCCTCGCTGCGCACTCTGCAAGATTTCAATCATTTTATCCAGCAATGTCATTTGCAGGAGGTTCCTTATCAAGGCTCATGTTTCACTTGGTCAGATGGACGTGGTTTAGGTCGTGTATGGCGTTGCCTTGATCATTTTCTGACATCAATATCCTTTTCTAATTTATTTCCAATTGCGCGAGTTCAACATCTCTCAAGAGCAACTTCTGATCATGCTCCACTATTATTGACATGCGACATTGAAGGTCCCAGAGCTCCATCTGTATTTCGCTATCTAGATGTTTGGGAAACTCATGCAGACTTCCACGATTTTGTCGCCCATAGATGGCAATCATATCCAACTGTTGGAGGCATGTGGGGGCTCCATAAAAAATTATCTCTTTACGGCGAGATCTAAAGAAGTGGAATAAAGATACATTTGACAATATTTTCGACGCAGTATCCCACGCGGAAGCACTAGTGAAAACCACGGAAGTCCAACATGATGAGACTTCTACGGACGTCATGCGAACCATAAATCAACAAAGAATCGCGGAGCTCAAAATAGCTCAAAATCGAGTCTTTCTCTTCTGGAAGCAGAAAGAAAATATTAAGTGGTTGAAAGAAGTTGATGACAACACTTCATGTTTCCACCAGGCCGTCAAAGATAAACGACGCAAGCAGAACATTCGGCGAATTTTAACGTCAGAGGGGACTGAATGCACCTAGCCGAATGATATTGCAGCTGAAGCCATTCGATATTTTTCAAAGCTGTTTGCAGAAGAATCAGTCATAGATTGTGACACCATACTACAGTATATACCAACATTGATCGACTCAGAGGATAATAATATGCTACAAGCGATTCCATCGCTAGCAGAGGTGAAGACGGCGGTTTGGGATCTCAGTCCCACAAGTGCAACGGGACTGGATGGTTACCCAGTGTCATTTTATCGAAAATTTTGGCAAATCATCCAGCATGATGTTCACAAGGCAGTCCAAGAATTTTACTTAGGAATCTGAATGCCAAAACCCACAGCAGCAGCCACAATTATACTTATACCAAAAGGCGGCAACCCTCAAACATTTGCAGACTATCGCCCAATATGTCTCACCAACTTTATTTCTAAAGTTATTACAAGATTACTTGCATCCAGACTCGCAAACATTCTACCAAAATTAATCTCTCCGGAACAAGCAGGATTCATGAAAGGCCGTGGTATCAAAGAACAAGTATTACTTGCACAAGAAATGGTTCATGTTCTTGATAAACGCACGAGAGGAGGGCAAATCATTGTTAAGTTGGATATGGCCAATGCATTTGATCGCGTAAGTTGGCAATATTTGCAGCTACTATTACGAAAATGGGCATGCATGAACGCCTTGTGCGGATCCTAATAGACAATTTAAACGTGACCCACTGTTCTATTCTTTTCAATGGTAGTTTGACGGATTCTTTTACTCTTGGACGAGGAGTCAAACAGGATGATCCTTTATCGCCGTTGTTATTTATATTATCTTCTGAAGGCTTCTCAAGAGGTCTTAAACATCTATTTCAGACGGGGGTTATTTCGGGATTCAACACAGGCCGAGTGCAATGTGTCTCGCATTTGGGATTTGCTGATGATTTATTAATTTTCTTAAACGGTGCTGCGCGTAATTTAAGCAAGTTTCGAAAATTTCTGGACACATACCAGAAGGCATCGGGACAACTGGTAAACTACAATAAAAGTCAATTTATGCTGGGACAAGGAGTTTCATCCAATAATGCGCTACAAGCTTTGGGCATGCGGTCAACATCATTGCCCATTAAATATTTAGGATCATATTTGTACAAGGGAATCAACAAAGGCAAGTACTGTATTCCCCTACTTAATCACTTCGATGCTAAGCTGTCTGCATGGTCGACGAAATTACTTTCAATGGCGGGCCGATTTGTGCTTATCAAATATGTGCTCAACACAATTCCAACTCATCTCACAGCTAGCTCCAAGCTCCCAAAATAGGTGGTTAGTATCCTAAATCGCAAAATGGCAGTTTTTCTTTGGAAAGGAAGGCAACATTGGCAATCTTGGCCCTCAGTATGTCGTGAGGTTGAATTTGGTGGACTTGGAATTCGAAGCCTTTCACGTGTTCAAAAATCATATGATTGTCAACTTTGGTGGAAATACTTCAATTCAAATACGCTATGGTCGGAATTCAGCAGAGCCAAATACGGCCAACGCTCCTCCACATATTCGCATATTTATGACTCATCGACATGGAAGCGAATATGTAAAATCAATGCATATATAGAGTTGCATACGAATCGGACACATGATATGCTCCACTGGATACCAGATGCACATGGATAATTCTCTATAAGGTCCGCCTACTCATTAATCGCCGCCCAAGGTATAAACAAAGTTGAGTCACGTTACATCTGGTGGAAATCCTCCCACCCAGGACAAAAAATTTTCTTATGGTGACTATGGAATAACTCACTTCCATCACAATGTATTTTTTGTGCTACTGGCTCATATCAATACCATCACAATGTATTTTTTGTCGGCATCAACACGATCATCAGGACCATGTATTTCTGCAGTCTTTAAAAATACGGCCGCTTTGGGTGGATATGTCAATCACATTCTCGGGTCCAATGCCACAATCACGCACAATAAAAGCGCATCTCTTATGTTGGTAGAACACTTCTTCGTCGAAAACTATGATGGGCCAACTATGAGTAATTGTGCCATCGATAGTGACTTGGGAGATATGGAAATCATACGCAGCATGTAGATTTGGGGAAGAGCATTTCAGTCTTGAACGATTACATAGAAAGGTAAAGACTGCTATCTACACATGGTGCGCTACAGTGAGTGGAAAAAACTTTGCCATGTCTATACCGCATATTGTCCAACAACAATATTTGCCACCCATCCGATCAAGGCGATTGACGATTGTCCGTTGGCAATTTCCACCATCTGGAAAGCTTAAACTAAATATTGATGCATCAGTTGGACAACGACTAGCAGCAGGGGCAGCGATTTTGTGATCAGACCATGGTTAGTTCATATCGGTTGTTTGCTTTGCACTACCTTTGGTGACTCCCCTGCGAGCAAAACTGCAAACCATGACATATGCGCTGATCTACTACGCACAACAATATGACGGCATTGACATAGAAACTGATTTCCAAATGATGGTGGCACTACTGGTGGAAACTCGGCCTATTACAGGTTTATTATCCATGGATATCGCGCATGCCAAACATTTCCTCAGCCTCAACCATACAACTCTACAATACTGCCCCCGCGAAGCGAACTCTGCAACACACAGATTAGCACAACATGGTTACAGAGCAGCGGGTTTACGGACTTACATCTCCAATCAAACACTTCCATGTGAAGTTCGTGGAGCTTTACTCATGGATCTTCAGCTGCCGGCCTTTCGTCATTGACAAATGTCGAACACTACATCGGCTCTATCCCCTTGTCGTTGCCTGTGTTTTCGCACACAGGCAACACTAGTGCGTTTTCCTTGTATACGTTATTTCATTATATCTACGCCGCTCCACGTACCCGTTTACTATGCATCTTTTTATCTAACACCTGTGTATTGTTTCTTATGGTTGGCAACAATGCACATATCATTGACGAGGAAATTCACAAGCCATAAAGTCTCATGCCAGTACCGCCAGAATGTATTAATCGGAGGCAAACAAAAGCTGTCTTCGCCTTGGCTTGAGTTCAGCTAGGGCAACTTAGGTACATGTCAACGTGGATTCAACTAGACCAAGCCAATATCCATTCCCAACTTCAAGCAATCAACGACTCCAACGAGACAGTAGCATCTTCTATTATGCCACCATTGAGACGATGCATTCATGTTTCTATAGCTTTAGTATCAATGACAGCCGTATAAATATGTACGCTTTTTTCTTCGCCAAGGTTTTATCCACAAGGGTGGTTTTACTTGGCAAGGTTTTAATGAGGCATATCATATACGACTGGAGGTACACCATTATACGATCGCTATTTCACTTATTCTCATACGATGACGCTTGTAACTGATGCTTGTAATATGGTTTTCCTCCGCCATAAGTGAGGCTTTTAATAAAAATTTTCTTTCGAATATATATATATATATATATATATATATTCTTTTGAAATGTGGGATATAACACTCCTCCCGCCTTGCAAAAGGTTTCGTTCTTTAAACTTACGTACCTTAGTCAAGTAGGTGTGGATACTTTTTCAGCACCTCTTCCTCGAGCTCCTTAGTCGCCTCTCAATCAGTGTGATTCAACAACTAGACTTTAACATACAAGACGAGTTGTCTCCTCAACACTTGATCCTTGCAATCAACGATGCATATAGTCTCTTCGTAAGTTGTGTCACTTCTCACCTTCAATGGTCGAGCTTCTACCACATGACTTGAGTCGGATACGCTGCACCTCAACTGTGATACATGGAAAACATTGTGTAGTTGCGACAATGTCAGAGGTAGCACTAGCCGATAGATAAATGTCCCAATCTTCTCGAGCACCTCAAATGGACCAATACATATTGGGCTTAACTTGCCCTTCTCGCCGAATCTCATAGCTCCTTTAGTTATGGAGACATTTAAGTATACTTTTTTTGCATGTGGAAAACTCCAATTGTCTTCTCTTGGAATCCGCCCAACTTTTATTACGATCCTGAGTCACCTTGAGCCTTTCCCAAATGATCTACCTTTCCTAACGCTTGCACATCCAACTCAAGTCCAATGATATCCTTCTCCCCAACTTCATCCCCATATAATCGCGATCTGCATTTCCTTCCATAAAGAGCTTCAAATGGCGCAATGCCAAGCACGCTATAGTGACTGTTGTTGCATGAAAACTTCATTAAATTCACCATGTTGTCCCAATTTCCTTTAAAGTCCAGTGCTCAAGTTCTTAGCACGCCTTCGAGAGTCTAAATCGTTCTCTCCAATTGTCCATATGTTTGGGTATAAAAAGTAGTACTCATCCTTAGCTCGGTCCCCATGACTCTCTGATATGCTATCCAAAATCAAAATGTGAACCTTGGGTCTCAATGTAACACAATACTCACTGGAACTCTATGTAGGCTAACGATGTTATCAACATGTAGAGTCACCAACTTCTCCATTGTAGTTTCACTCGACATTGGTAGAAAGTGTGCTGACTTCATCAGCTAATCTACGATCATCCAAATCACACCATTGCCGCTTCTTGTTTTAGGGAGCCCCACAATAAAGTTCATCGTGATATGTTCCTATCTGCAGTATGGAATCTCCAATGGTTGTAAATATCCAACAGGCCGTTGATGTTCGGCCTTTGCTTGTTGACATAGCAGACACTGGAAATATGCTTAGCAATCTCGTGCTTCATTCCATACCACCAATAGTTCTTCTTCAAGTCTCTGTACATATTGGTGGTCATAGGGTGTATAAAAAGTCTCATACACTCCACCTCCTTCAATAAGTCCTTTTTAAGGGCTTCATCATTAAGCACACATAAACGTCCCTGGAACAAAAGGCTACCGTCATTCGACAGCTGAAATCCCTCAAATTGTTCATTCTAGAGTCGGTCTCAAATGCCACGAAGAGTCATATCGTCATTACGGGCCCCCTCAATTCGGTCCACCAAAATCGGCGTAATAATTAATTCTGCCAACATATTTGCCATAGAGTCAATGATATCCAAGTCTAATCCTTCAATTTCCCTCTCTAGTGGAGTATGTCTCAAGTGGCTCAACTTCTGACTCAATGCATCTGCCACTCTATGCTCCTTCCTTGGATGGTAACAGATGGTCAAGTCATAATCTTTAATCAACTCCAACCACCTTATCTTCTGCATATTCAACTCCTTCTGCATGAACAAGTACTTGAGGCTCTTATGATCCATGACGATTACGCACTTCTCCCTATATAAATAGCTCTGTTATATCTTTAACGTAAATACAACTACCGCAAGTTCCAAGTCATGTGTGGGATAATTCTGCTTGTAGGGCTTCAACTGCCTTGATAAAAGCGATGACCCTTTCTCCTTGCATCAATACGCATCCTACAACCAAAGGGTTAGGCCAATGTTTATATGTACATAATCACAAATTATCAATTAAATATACATATATCTAGGCCATTTTTTAGGCGTCATTGCACATTACAAACCCTTCAGTACTAGAGGGTTGTGACAAAACTGCTTCGGTGGTCAACGTCTTCTTCAAATCAGTGAAGCTTTTCTTGCACCCTAACGTCCACTCGAACTTAGTCTTCTTTTTTTCCAGCCTACTTAGCGGAACTGTGATTCTCGAAAATCCTTCAACAAACTTTTGATAATATCCAGCAATGCCTAGAAAGCTTCTCACCTCATTGACGTTTTTAGGTCTCGGCCACTTGGTAATCGACTCGATCTTCTTTGTATCCACTACAACGCCTTCCTCCGAGACCACATGATCCAAGAAGGTCAGATTCCTCAGACAGAACTCGCACTTACTAAACTTTGCGTATAGTTTCGTCATTCTTAGAATCTCCAGCACCTCTCAAAAATGTTCAGCATGTGTCTCTTAGTCAGACGAATACACCATAATATCATCAAAGAACACCACCTCGAACCGATCCAACTGGCCCCTGAACACGATGTTCATCAAGTCCATGAATTTTGCATGTGCATTCGTCAATCCAAATGGCATCTCAAGGAACTCATAGTGCCTGTATCTGGGGCAAAACGCCGTCATCACGACATTCTCCACCTTAATTTTTAGCTGGTGATACCTTGACCAGAGGTCAATCTTCGCAAAAACCTTAGCATCCTACACACAATCGCGTTTCATTCACGTTGATAATTGCGGTACATGAAACTTATTGAATTATAAAGGGTGTTACCTTTAGCTGATCAAACAGATCATGGAACCTTGGTATCGGGTATTTGTTCTTAATCGTGATCTTGTTGAATTCATGATAGCCAATGCATAGTTTCATGCTATCATCCTTTTTTTAATCATAAATAAGACTGGTGCTCCCCAGCGCGAGACACTAGGTCTTATGAACTTCCGATGTAGTATCTCTTTTAACCGCTCTTTGAGCTCCTTCAGTTATGCTGGTTCCATTCTGTATGGTGCCTTCAAAATCGGTTTTTCTCCAGGATCAGGTGTATTTCAAACTCTACTTCCTTGTATAGTGGCGATCGGCGTAACTCATCAGAGAAGATATCTTTGAATTCTCTCACCACTAGAATGTCGTCGATAAAAGGCATCTCTTGATCAACATTCAGTGCAAATATGAGGGATCCTTTGTCTTGTTTCCTCAGTTCCCTATAAACTTGTGTTGCGGTTAGATAGATATTGCGAGGTAGCCTCTTCAACTTCGTGTTCCCCTGAAAGGTGAATTCTTCCTTTGTGGTGTCCTTGAACACCACTCATTTCTGGCTGCAATCAATATAAGCATGATATCTGGCCAACCAATCCATTCTCAATATAACGAAGTCGCACATCTGGATTGGTATCAGTGCATCATCGAGAATGTGACCTCCATCTCCAGTTTGCAATTCTTGAAACATTATGAGGGACGTTTACTTCGTCTCCAGATGATAGCACATGGTAGGGAGTGTTTAATCATTCAGGACAGCTTTGGAGGTTTTAGACAAACCTCTTGGCGATGAAAGAGTCTCTTGCACCACTATCAAAAAACGCATTGGCTAGGGCTTTATTTGATAATATGGCACCTATAATGTTAGGGGTTCAAAAATAGAGTTTCACAGATATAATATAATCAAGAAAAAACTAAAAAATAAAGGTACATATCACCACATAATTAGGCCCTTGGACATTGGTGTTTGTCATCACATGGACTCTGGACTCGTACATTAGGTCATGGTCGATCTCTCTGACTCTACTGTGGGGCTGCCTTCAGAGGCACTGTCCTTAGCTTGGGGTAGTCCTTCACCATATGGCCTGCCTTCCACAAATGAAATAGGCCCCATCTTCCTCCAGCAATCTTCGATGTGTCGATAGTCACATGCCAGGCAAATCGAAAGGGCAGTTTGTGGAATGCTCCTGGTCTGCTGTTGCTATTACGGTCGTGGGTAGCCTGCCTGGACCTCCTTGGCACTTTGACTCGAATCTCTCGGGTCTACATCCAGTCATCCCATAGGGTCGCTTCCCCTTGTTCTCCTCGTCTTGCCTCTGAATTTCGCTCTTGACAGGATAGCACGCATTGAGCAGCTCACCAAAATCCAAAGTCTTCGCATTCACCACACCAGAGCGAATGCAGCTATCGAGTCCCTATTCTAATTTCACCATCTTCAGCTGCATCTCTCCCATCCTAGGAGAAAAAAATCTCCCGAGGGTGTTGAACTGGTTGGCATACTCATCCAGTGACATTCTGGGCCCCTATCTCAGTGACTCGAATGCACTGATCTTCTACAAGGTCACCATTGGTGGAGGTGGAACTCTTTTTGGAACTGCGTCCAGCTGACAGGTTGTGGTATATCCATTACCACAATCGTCCACCACTTATCTGCTCCCCCGATCAGAAAGGGGTGGATCACCAGTGTCTTCATCTGCTCAAGTACCTATAAAAGTGCAAAGTTGTTCTCAACTTTGCTCAGTCATCGCTCTGCTCCATCTGGGTCATCGCCCCTGTTGAATGTCAGAATATGCATCCTCTTCATCTTGGCATAGTAGTAGCTAGTCTCTACAGCGGCTGAGGAACTGCCTGATTTACCGCCTGACGTATGTGCACCAATGCATCCACTAATGCCTGGGGTAAGGTACTCTAGTTGTTGTCGATGCGGTTATCGTCTCTCCTTGGTGGCATTGTGCTGTAACATTATAATTTTACAAGATTCACATAATTTTATAATTCTAAAATAAATAAATGGGGACTATAGTTATCGGGTCTAAGGGGGTATGTGAAAAGCAAAAGTCAAAGCTTAAATAAGGCAAATAAAATGAGTAATGATCTCACTCGATCATCACTTAAGTCTAAGATCATTACGTAATTCAAGAGTCGATACCTAGTATCATCATTCTTAAGTTTAAGATCGTGACTTATGTGTGAGATCACAAGTGACTAAACTAAAATAACTAAATAAGTGACTTAAATCGATACCTTAGACTTAAGTGATGATCAGGTGACCTTAGACTCACCCGATCATCACTTAAGTCTAAGGTCATTACGTCATTCAAGAGTCGATACCTAGTACCATCATTCTTAATTTTAAGATCGTGACTTATAAGTGAGATCATTACTTATTTTCAAAGATCATGGCCTAAATCTACGTTTTTGCTGTGGATCTAGAGTCATGCTATGGTACCACCTGTAGATACCCATCCCCAGACCTAGTACTCAAAACAATTTTTTCCTGCCGTATTTTGCTAAGGAATATACAAAGTGTTGATACAATGGATAAAGTAAGCAAAGTGACTGAACTAATATCAGCAGAAGACATAAAATAAAACTTGAAATACTCATTAATAATAAATGTACCAGTCTAGGCAAAAGTACTCTAAGTCTCCCAAAAATACATAAAAATTGAAATACATAAATATCTAAACAAATTATTAGAACATCCTCGAAATATCCTCAAGGAATTAGAATTCCCACTCAGAGTCCTCCTTAACGTACACTAGGCCAAAGTCCTAGCGATCTGTAAGAACATGATAGAGTATAGTATAAGGGACATTTCACCCAGCAAGTAACTTCATTGTACTTGCCATGTGACCATCTATAGGGAAAGAAGGGTTATTTAATACTTAACAGTATATAAAATAACATGTTTTCCATTTGAAACTAAAATGGCTAAACTACCCTTAACATCAAAACGACAAAGTCAACAAGTACAGTCATCTTAGTCAAACAGGTCATAATCCCATCAGAAGTTATTCCAAGTCAAAATCATGATGCAATTTCCAAAATTGATGCAATGAATAGTCAAGTTCAATTCAAAACTTGGTTAAGCTAGTCCAAAGCCAAATAACCAAATCAGCGTCCAACTCGATACCAAAACAAAAGCCCAAATCCAAATCCAATGCAATGCCTATAGTACTTCCCCTACAAGTGACTTATACTGTAAGACTTACGAATTAATCCCGCAATAGTCAATATACCAAGCTCTCTATATCAAAATAGCCAATATGTTTGGACGCCCTAATGGCGGCACTATATCCGAGCGCTCTATATTAAAATAGCCAATATGCTAAGATGCTTCGTTTGTTTGGAATCAATTCTGCTTATTGATATATTTTATCTTGTAAGGGTGAATTTTGAATTATGAATGGTATTTCCAAAACAATTTCCAAAATCCAAATATTTTCTAATATTTTCCAACATTCCAGATATCAAATGCACCAAAACACGAATACGCCAAATAACAAAATATGTCCAATTTACCAAAACATATCACTCCATCGTTTACATGTATATGTATATATGTCCATGCACATACATGTGCATATACATGTCTAATACATACATGCAGCTCCCCCGGCCCACATTTCCCCCAACCCATTACCCAACTCACCTCACTGCACCCCCATCACCCTCGACCTCTTACTGCCCACTCCCATTTCACGTGTCCCTCACGCTAGTCCCTCAGCTCATCCCCCTCCCCACTCCCCAAACCCCAATACCCTTCAACCCCCTGTCTTGACCCTCGGCCTCCCTCAAATAAAATACACCTTTCACATTTTATCACATCTAAAACCTAAGACAACACGCATAGTTCACGCTTAACAGTCAGCACACACGCATGCGTCACCATGCCCTGCGCACGCCATATGCGCCACCACATGGCTAGCATGTGAGCTCCACTCGCTGCCTTTGTCCACCACCTCTGACCATCAGAATTCTCCTTTTCTCGTTTCCAGCCTTATTCCACCCTCAAACTATGCAAAATACCATTTTTTTTCTCTAAATTAAAATATATCCAAAACCCAATCAAACCATAACCTTAATTCACATAAATTCATACATATACAATTCATATTCTTATGGATTGCATCCAACCCTAGGCCACCCTGCCTGGTCGAATGCCTAACACCACCTAGAACCCCCTATACCAGCCGGCCTCAACCATGCTTGACTAAGACGGATCTTCACAATTAGGATCAGAGGTGATCTAAAGACAATGCTATTAGCGCCTTGTTAAGTTACTGACATGCTTGTCCCTTGGAACTTGTGAAGGAAAAACGATGTTAGAAGCCCAGAGCTACTGCCTCAGAGAAAACCCTCCGATGCTCAAGTCAGTGTTGGGGATTGTTATATGAATATGAACAAAAGGCAGAGGACGAAACAACCTGGAGAGTGTTTCCTTTGAGGAGAAGGTGACTCTTTGTGCTGAGAAGAGCTGGGTGTAGCATTTCTTGGCTTAATTCGGCTTGGTTTGGCCAATGGTGGGGGATGGCTCCTTTATATAAGTTTATGTAGGTGGTTCATAGCAGGGAACTAGTCTATCTTGCTGGCAGTTAATGTTTGTATGGTGACCACGTGGTGTCAGATGTCGCGATGCATGATCAAGGAAGCTGGCGTGCAGATGCTTGCCTAAGCATGTATGGCCAAGCTGAGGTGCTTTCTAAGCCGCATACACTAGGCGTGGATAGAGTGTCCCGAACTGGTCTGAGTTATCGTGCCAAGCTGAGCTGAAAAGTGTTGCCTTCGGTTACCAGCCTAGCTGATCTGGTGATGACCTTTTGGTTGAGCAGGAACAGGACTAAGCAGGTCTAGGTGGTAATGCTATGCCCCTAAAATCTAGCAACATTAACGGTCACTGGCCGAGGTAAACAGGAGCACTGAAGTGCTCCTTGGGCATGCTTGTCTTTATATAAACTAGAAGATTTGGCTCGCCCTATTTGATGATAAATACTTTGGCCGAGCTGAAAAAATCGAGGCCTGGTGGGATACGTCGCTCGGTCGAGCAGGAGTAGAGTTCAACAAGAGTGGATCTGAGCATGAGCACTGATGTCTGTCGAGCTGAAGTGGCCGCGCTAATAGTGTGGCCAACCAACATTGGTTGTTACCTGCCGAGGTGAAACTACTTGTCGTATTCAACATTTAGTTTCTGGGTTTGTCAGGTGCGCTCAGATTAGTTTGTCTGAGTAGAGCATTGAATTTGATGAAGCACGGGTACACTAATCTTCCGTTAAGGGGCAAAGCATTCCACTCAGCTGACACATCCACTTGACGTGTCAGCTTTTGATTGGGCAGAGTGTCTGGTAATTGATGAAAAATGGGTACTGGCATAGATATCGGTGTGGCGAATCATTATACTTTTGAAAGTTTGTGATTTTAGTGGTGGGTTCTATGAATAGTTGCCTCTCTTTGTGAGATGAGGCTATAAACGTGTCCGATGGCACTTTGATTGTTTTGTTTATGGTTTTCCAACTCATCCTCTCCGATTGTCCCTTATTATGTGTCCTTTGTGTAGGACATGCAAGACACCACTAGAAGGGGGGGTTGAATAGTGGGTGCAGAAAATTTGTTTTTTAAAATGTTTTGATCCAAAAACCTAACTTCTGAAAACAGTTTCTGTTTTCAGGACCTATTTTGCAACGTTTGAAAAACTAGGTTACAGGCCTTCAAAAATTCTGAAATTTAGAGAGATTGGAGTCTCCGATGTTCTAAGTATCTCCTAAATATTTCAGATCAAAATTCAACCTCTAACCCTTTGAAAAATTGTTTGTGGTCAAATTGTGCAAATTTGCCAGAAACGGTAGTCTAATTTGAAAATTTTATTCCGATTAAACCGTGTCTCCAAATGGTCTGATATTTTAATGACAAACCCCTTACTATATGTATTTAATTATTTTGAAACAGTTTTGATAAAATTCCTTTGGGAAGTATGTCAAATACGTTCAAGTTCTCAACCTTTGCAAGTCTATAAATCAGATTGCACTAGTCTCAAAACTATTAACGTTTGAATGACTAATACTTATACAAATGGGTTGAAACTTGCGCCAAATGAAACTTAAATGTGTGGCTATGTTTCTGGAAAGTTTTGAGATTTTTGAATTTCGTTTGATATTTTTACTACTGCAATGAAAATGATACACAGTGCTGGAAACTGAAAGTAAAATGCTGAAAGTAATAACACCGAGAATTTTATACTGGTTCGGTGAACACAACCTACTCCAGTCTTCGAGGACACCTTCCTCGGTTATAACTAAACAAAAAATAACACCTTACCACAAGGGTTGCTGGAGTTACACACCAACTCCAACCCTTAACAAACGATACAAGCAATCACAATGATCACGAACACCACCACCGAACGGATGAAGGTTTGATCACACCTTGATCAACCTTTTACAATTGAAACGTATATGGTTGTCTAATCAAAGACTATTCAATATATTGAATATAAGAACGATAGGCTTGAGAGAAGAAGAAGAAGAAAGAAATGTGTAAGAAGAAAGTAGAAGACTCCTTTTGCACTTGAAAATTATGAGACTTGTCTTGCTTTTGTTTGGCTCTCTTCTCTTCTTTTTATGGCAACATGGCCGCCTCCTAGGGCTTTTCTTCACCTTGAGAATTCTCTTTTATATCCTTGGAAAAATGCCTTGTGTAGATGTGACACCATCTTGCGTACTTGGCACAACTTGATTGGATGGTGGATGACTTGACCTTGATTACTTGTCACTTGATGATTGGTCCAACTTGCCATCATTTAGTGTGCTGTAAAAATCTGATTAAAACTCATAAAACATGTTCTAATTAGTAGTCAAAAGGTTACCTAACAATCACACATTAATCCCTCTTCAATTTTGGAAGATAATTGAAGACAAACACATGCTAAATTCGTCCATAACAAGGAACATGTGCTGAAATTTTAGCATGTGTTGAATTTTGAATTGTTACCTTGTTTATTGCCCTCTTTAATGTCACCAATCATTTGTGGCTTATTTTCCACCAATTAAAATGCCAAATAAGTGTCAAATAAGCTCCACCTAAGCTCCATCATGGCTGAAGTGGCGTGTGATATGGCTTGTACATGTGCTGAATTTCACTTTTGTCAACTTTGTCAAATATTACACAATAATTACACATATATGGTATATTCCAATCAGCCCTAATTTGAATATTCTAGAACACTTTAATATGTCTTGAATATTTAAAAAGTGTCTCGATACATGTTACATGTCATGCCAAAAACGTTCCATGTGTTGTGTTCGTAGAAAACCGAATTTTCGACTTTTGTCGATTACGCGATTTTTCTCCGATTAAATTCAAAATTTTTGCACATATTATATATATTATGTCACACATAATATACATAAAATAACTTGAATATTCAGCTCTAATGGCTGAGTAAAGTGGTGCCCCATATGCTTAAAAAGTTGAATTTGGAATCTCCACAATCTGGCCTTAATTGAGGGTGATTTGTGTGTACCAACATGGAATGATTTTATGGATGAATATACCATGTAGGCCACGAAATTTCTGGCAATTTTTGAAGTGTATGGGCTGGCCCTCTATATATGGCATGTACGTGACACGTTGGCGAAGTTTCGGTAGTCACCCGATACGACAATTTTTGGTTTACAACCTTGTAACGTGTCGTAATAATTTTGTCATCACCATGACTTATATCATATGATATATGACCTGAATATACTCATAAATATGAGGTAAGTATAGTGGTGTGACGTTGACGTACGTTCGTAATATATGTAACGTGCCGGTAGTACGTCAGAATATGTGTATTGTGTCTTTTTATAAAAAATCTGAATATATATATAATATATATAAAACGTTTGAATGGATGTAGAAGGAGACTTTCCATTCTTCAATTTGTTGCCATCATGCCTTCTCCAAATATATCTCCATTTAATGAACTACTTAGTTCATTAACTTAGGTACTTCACTTAATGAACTGGTTTAGTTCATTAATGGCGGCACCTGAAAATAGTTCAAACACAACAAATGTTTGCCATTTGATGTAAGCTTTAACGCTTCATGGCTTGTTAGTACGGCAACATTATATATAAAATACATAAGGAAAGTTTATCACAAACACGTGTCAAGTAACGAATTTTGTCATGCATTTCTTAAACACGTTGTATTTAAACCATGTATTCGTAAATGACTCAAACCCTTTTTCTCAATAATTTGTCTCCAGCCAATTCCTTTTCCTTCTTTACTCATAAGTTGATCTTTCTATTTATGGCTATAGTTTCTTCTTCTTCTGCTGATTCGTAAAATATCTCTGAGGCTACATCTTATGATGGCGGTGGTGTGAGGGACGATGATTCCTCGCCCTTTTTCGAGAGAAAAGTTTCTAGCGACAACGCTCGCCCTCTACGGAGGTTGTGTAGAACTGCCACATCTCTTACTGGTATAGCAATTCTGTCGTCAGGGCAGGGAGGTCTCTCCATCGCTCCGAAGATTGTGAATCCACCTGCTATGTAGGGTTTTCCAGCTTTTCCTTTTACTTTTGGGGTAGTGCATAGGAGATCTCCTTCTGCTCATGTGCAAGGATCCAACTGCACTTTGAGCACTGTTGACCTGGCAAGTCTGTGTAAGGTGTATAGAATAGATTGCGATTTGTTTATTCCCCTCATGCCCCTTCCTGGTCAGACTACATATGATCCCTCCAGCGGATTATGAAGCAGTATATGAGGAGTATTTTAGGTCGGGGTTTTGCTTGCTCATTCCAGAACCACTAACATTGATTTTACATTTCTATAGGCTTAGACTACCCCAAATAAAATCCAATTGTCTAAAATCAATCATTTGCTTTCTTTTATTTCTGAGAGTAATAGAGCATGATTTCGATCTTAGGATCTTTCGAGGCGTTTTTATATGTAATTCCTCGGATAGTTGGTATTATTTGAGTAAGCAATCCCCCAATATCGAGTCCAATTTTTCTGTGAACATACCAACCTTCACCAAGAATTGGAAAGGTCAGTTTTTTATATCAAGACGGAAGGTCTGCCTCAGTCAGAGATCTAGAAGGCTGGCAAGGCTAATAATCAGAGACCGAGCAGAGAATTTTGTGAGGAGGCATCGAGACTACAAATCTTGCCAGCGGTCACTGATTGGCGGATGGTGGATAGGTTGGTATTAGAAACGGCCAACTTGGACCATTTGGCTGTGGGTCCTCCATTCCAGGTGCTTGGCAAGGCTAGTCTAGAGATTATAAAGGGCAGGTGTCCTTTGCTTGCAAATTTCTTGCTCCTGTTATCTTGATATGAGAATGATAGTGGCCTGCTTTGGGAATCTGTAGGGCAATGGCATCAGAAGAAATATATATTGCTACTCGTATGACATAGCCGCAGCTTGGAGACAAACAAGGAGGCAAACGGGTCAGCTCTCTAAAGAGCTTGCTCCCACCGAGGCCATTTCAATAATTGAAGACGACCTTGGATGGTTCAGGGTGATACAGTTCTGGATGAGTTTGTTGAGCCAATTTATGTTGAGCCAGGTAATTCTGGACTGTTCTTGCATCATTTTTCTCAGTAATTCTCATATGTTTACTTGCTTATTTTTGTTCCTGGACTGTTGTAGTGTTGCTCAATCCAATAGAGCTGGTTGAAGTTCCACTCCAACCATTGCCTCTCTCCCCTGCCCCTGCTGAGCTGGAGCCATCAGTAGATACTACTGGAGAACCAACCCTACGATGAAGGAGAAGATGTAGAACAGAAGGGCCGTCTAAGGCCGCCGCTGAAGCTTCTTCTTCTCAACTGTCGAGGGTGTCGAGGCTCTTGCTCGGTGAGTTGGAAGAGAAAAACTTAGCTGTCAACCATTTAGTGGGTTGGCAGCTGACAGATCTATGAGTTCTTCCTGCAAACCTTTGGCTGGGGCCATGGATTGGGATATGTTGAGCAACTGCACGCAGAGCAATATGGCCTGTGTTAGCAGTTTCTCTGCTTTATGTGGTTCAGCTATGTCGAATGATATAATCTAACTGTTCACTTTTGCAGTTTTGAGCTCAGCAACTAGACTACTGGCCAGGATGGATGAGCAAAGATGAACGGTCAATGCTGAGAATCAAAGGTGCAGTGAGTTTGCTCGGCGCAATGAATTGTTGGCCCAGTAGGAAGAGGCTCTTAGGTCAGAGAACTCATCTTTGAAGTTAGAGAATTTGTCACTTCAAAATGGAAAGGAGGAAGCTGATACCTTGTTGGCGACATCCATTTCGAGAGTAGATGAGCTTCTGAGCAGAGTTGTTGACTTAGAGTTGTCCTCCACTCAGGTCCAGTCTCATGTTGAGTCTCTGCAAAGGGAGCCAGAACTAAAAAGAAGGGTAAAGCAAGTTTTGAGTAGCAACTGTGTCAGCTTTCCACTTCTTTCGATCGTCTAGTTGAGAGTGCACGGATGGAGGCACTAGCTGAGTTCAAGCAGTCTAAATTCTTCCTAGAAATAATGGTCGTGTTTTAGATCTCAGTTATGTAAATAGGTCAGATGAACGCAATCGATATCTGCTCGAAGGTGTATCTGCAATTAAACAAAGAAGACCCTCGGGTTGCTGACCTGTATAACCATTCTGCGTTGACTGAATTCAATGACCAGCTTCAGCAATTCAGAAGCGGAGCTGATCTCTGAGACATCGAAGAGTAGATTACGATGTCTTCGTTGTATTTAAATGGATTTACAATGGGCAACTCTTCTAATATTTGTAGTATCAAATGAATGAACCACTTGCCTTCGCCTGTGATTCATTCTTGTAAGATATTTTACTTGTATGAATCTTGGCCTTCTTAAGCGCAACAAGTTCGATTCTCAAACTGTCTTGATATAATAAAATAAGAATGTTGTGAAATATGTTTGGACGATTTTAAAGGTTATGATTTTAAGTGTTGAATATTATAAAATGTCACAGATGGTGTTATAAATGACAAAAATTTAAATAAGTAAAAAAATGACATCGATCTCTCTAGTATGACACATTGCTCGAACGATATATACATCGATTCCTACGTTGATCGATCGAAGTATGGCAGGATAAATTCTAAACTTTAATGTGAGACATCGATCTCAAAACCTGAGACACATCAATCGATCAATGTATACATTGATCCCTCACATCGTTCAGTCAATGTAGGTCAGATACAAAATTTTAACCTCACTGTGAGACATCGATCTCTCAAGCAGAGACATTTCAACCAATCAATGTCTAGGGTTTTTAGAAATTTGTTTCTAAAATGTGATAAAATGATTGTTTTTATTTGTACATGATCCATATATGTTTATTATGTTGTTATTATGTGATTTTGATGTATATTATTATGTCTTGTGACTAATGTGTCTTGAAAATTCCTATAACTTACCAAATAGGGCAAAAGTGGTGTTTTGAGTTCTTGTAGGTACATGATAAGGAGAAAGTTATACAAAGATTTCATTATTTCTTATTCATCACTATGAAGGTGTAAGTATATCTATATGTGACCATCATGGTCATTTTCAGAGTTTTCTATCATCGGGGACATTTTGGTCATTTTATCCTGCAAGAGCAGTTTCGTCATTTCTCAAGGACATGTCTTTAGTATCTTATTATGTAGTGACCCATCCCGAGCCCTAGTACTCAGAACAACTCACCCGCCGTATTTCTCTAAGGAAGATACAAGGCGTCAATATCGATGCAAAACACGTCAGTAACGTGATGCAAATCGTTGTCAGCGGAAGTCAAATAAAACCTCAAATCATCATAAATAATAAGTCCGTGCAGTGGTCTAATCAATGGTCATAATACATCATCGAAAATACATGTAAAGGTCTAAGTCTCCAATAATTACATAAAACGTAACCACCCTCTCTATTCCAAGTATCAATAATGTCCTCAGTCCAGTGGTCAATATCCTCACTCAGCATCATCCTCGACGTACACTAAATCATACTTCTAGTCATCTGAAAAATGATGAAGAGTGGTATGAGCGACACTTCACCCAGCAAGTAACCTCAACATATTTACTATGGGATCATGCACGGAGAAGCAAGGGTAATAACAATAAATAAAGGTACTGAAAATAACATGCTTCTCATTCGCAAATAATTTTGCAGTTTTACCCCTAACATCCAATACAACGATAGCAGATAGACCCAACAAAGACATACAATGAAATAGACCAATAACCAAGTAAAACCAAACAATAACCAAGCAAAGGTTAGTCCAAGCCAAAACGTGATGCACTTTTTCCAAAACAATGCAATGCCAATGTTCAAATATTTCAAAACGAAAGATTCTGATTTCAATGTCCAATGTCCAAATCCAATGTCCATCTCCAATTAAACCGGTCCAAAAATCCAAATAACCAAAATCCTATTTAAACGGTCCAAAGTCCAAGATCAAATGCAATGGCTATAACAGTTTCTCTACAAGTGACTTATACCGTAAGACATACGAATTTGTCTAGAATAGTCAATATACCCCGGTGCTCTATATCACAATAGCCAATATGCCGGGACGCTCAATAACGGCCAATATGTCTTGGCGCTCTATATCCAAAATAACCAATATGTTTGGGCGCTCTATATCCAAAATAGCCAATATGTCCAGACGCTCCGTTCAATTGGAACCAGTCCGGCTTAATAATATATTTCACGTTGTAGGAGTGAATCTTGAAATATGAATGCAAATTTTCCAAAATTAGTTTCCAAGTCCAAAAGTTAGTCAAAATTATCCAAAGGACCAAATTCAAGGAAACCAAAAAAAATAGTCCATAAAATTTCCAGAATTACCAAAAAAATTACCAAAGAAAACAATCTCAGTCGTGTACATATACACGCATATTTCTCACGCCTATACATGTGCATATGCACGTATATACGTGCACGTACCTCTATCGGCCCACTTCTCAAACGGTACAAGCACCAGCTTGTTGGAGTTCAATTTCATCAATTCAGATCCAAAAATCCTATTTCATAAACTACATAGAATCATACTTATCTTCATATTGTCTTCCATCAAATTTCTCACACACCTTACTCCACCAACCCACAACAACACCCTCAGCATTATGTGTACATAAACATGTATTATTTGTCTTTCGCACTTATACTATTTTTGTTTTGTGTGTTGATAACATTATATATTTTAATAAGTTGATTTGGTTCATTACAGCTCACAGAGTCATACCGTTGTAAGGGTACACACATTTTAATAGTTAGATGTCTTGTGCATATTATTTTTTATGTTAGTATGTTACAACTAGCTGGTAAATTTTCCTTTTTTTATATGTATGGTGGTTAATTTAATTAATTTAATTTAATTTTATTTCAACTTTTGTGGTGTTTATTGTTCATGTTGTACTTGAATTAGTAAATTTTATTAGGCATGGAGTGGTGGTATGTGATGGTGGGGCAAGCTATTGGTTTTACAGATGTGACTGTGATTTTACTACTAACGACGTTATTTTGTTTATATGTTACGGTAGGTTATGTATTTGTTCGTATCGTGCATGAGTATATTGTGCAATATGTTGTGTTTGTGCACCCGATTTTTTATGTGGTATTTATATATAATTTGTTGAATTATATTGCTGTATATTCATAGTTCATTATGTTATGTGATATCTCTTTATTTTTGTACTGTGTTATGTGCCTTTGAGTGGTTGTGTTGGATTTTATATGGTTGATGTTCTATTACGTGTTTGATATGTGGAAATATATCGTTAAGGTATGTTGTATTGATCAGTGTGTATATATAGTTAATTAGCAAAATTGTGTATTATGGTCTTGTGTTTAAATTTTTTAAATTTTTTTTGGCTCAGTGAAACTTTGCTGAGATCAACGGTCCACTCGAACTTTGCCTTCTTCTGCTTTCGTCTGCTCAGGGCACCAGTATCGACGAGGATCCTTCGACAAATTTCCTGTAGCAGCTGGCCAAACAAAGAAAACTCCTTACTTCAGTCACCTTGGTCGATCAGGGCTATCCAACGATAGTCTTAATCTTCCTCGGATCCACTGAGGTCCCCTCTTTTGAACTTACGCGACTTAAGAAAGTCACGATTCCGCTGCGCAACTCTGATCATTTATCTCTGACTGACATCCCCTGTACTGATGATGAGACATTGATACTCGGTCGCTGGCGGTAGACTCTGGTATGACGTCGCCAACCTCCCTGACATCCGCATCAGTCATCACGTGGATCTGGGCACCGATCCTTGCTTCCCTTTAGGTTGCTCTTGATTCTGTTGTGATGGTGGCGTCGGTCTCTGCTCAGTGCTCTCTCTCGTAAAATGATCCGATTGTCGCACTCATACTTGCATAATCCCCCTACACTATCCCGAGTATGGCATCCATAATGAGCACATGGCGGCGGTGGCTCTGTTCTCTTCCGCGGCTATACTTTCATCACGGGCGGTCCTGTGAGTATTAGCATCCATGTCGTATATCTTCGCCTCCTGCGGTGAAGGGTCCTTCTGAACATTGAGTTAGGGACATCCTGCATTTCCCCGTAGTAGAACCTCAGATCCAGTGGCCGCGGTGGTGGAAGCCGCTGGTTCAACTGCTGCTGCTGAGCAGTCTACTGCTGTTGTTGTGCCAAAATGGTGACCAGGGTGGTCATGGTGGCGGCCAATGCCTGGAGGATGGCCCCTTGATCCGGGTGTTCATCACCATATCCACTGCTGCCTCCTTTGCCAGATTGTTCACTACCCAGCGGCATTTTCTTGGATTTTACGCGAACTTTGACAAGAATTCTGATTGATCAAGAGTAATCAAGGGATTTGAGCATTTATGGAGCTCATGCGAAGGTTCGGGGGCATAACGGTAATTAAGTAGAGAAAGCTCACCAACAGCACACACCTCCCATAACCCGATCATAACTTAGGTCTAAGATCATATCTTAAGTCTACTTTTTTATTAGGGGTAGAATCGTAATTTTAACAAAAGATCGTAACTTGTGTCTAAGTGATCTAATTAATCCTGTATTTCTGAGCCGGATCTGAAGCCTCGGCTCTGATACCACCTGAAGCACCCCGCTCCCGAGCCCTAGCATCGGAAACAGTGCACCCACCGTATCTCGCTAAGGAGAATACAAGGCGTCGAATCAATCTCTTACTTGTCAGAAATTACGTAGAAATTTTTCTCGCAGAAACGTAAATCGTAACTTAAATTAACCTCAAATAATCTTCATTTCATTACTGATTAAAGATTCTGATAATAAAAATAATGAAGAAGTATGTGAAAATCCTCACAAGATAACTAGAACAATCAGTTGCAGAGTCCCCTCGTATCCTAGATGCAGCTATCAACCAGCCCATTCAGCTATGTCCGTCCCGTCCTCAACAAAGATGTGCTCATAGTCCTCATCTGGCTCACCTGGGAAGTAGGGGTGAGCGACATAAATCATCCAGTAGATGCCCGCCTCAAACTGATACAAAACGTGCATACCGAAATGATATAACCACGTAGCACATAAATACAATATACATGCATAAGATAATGTAAATGCGGAAAGTAAAGCACTCCACATAAAATGCGCAAGTACGTGATGCATGCTCAATCCACGTGTCACACGCAATAAGAATCATGTCATGAAATATGCCCTTAGACCTATATGCAATGCATGATCCCGAGATTGACTGGATGACTGTAGCCCATACACTACAATCCACCCTGACCGATGCCCGTGGCCCCGACACCACGATCCACCATAACCGATGCCCATGGTTCGTATACTATGATCCACCATAACCGAATACTCATGGCCCGTACACCATTATCCACCATAACCGAATACTCATGGTCCATACACCATGATCCACTCCACTCGAGCATCTGAGACCCGTACATCTCAACCCACTCTAAATGCAAATGCACGTGCTATGAATGCAACAACAAAGTCTCCTGGGGCCGTACGCCCATCCTCACCACCTCCGGCACTCAATATTTGGTTTCGTAAATTTTTCCAAATTTTGAAAAGTTGTTATTTAGCATCATCCTTATTTTTCCTTAGCTTGTATTAATTTTCTAGAATTTTCTACGAATTTTCTCTTATTAAATTCTATTTATTACTAATTATTTTTTAATTACTTACATTTACAAAAATTCATTAATTAGGTGAAAATAATTTAATTTTCACCTTTTATATTTTCTGACATTTATTTAGAATTTTTGATAATTAAACATATTTTTTAGAATTTTAAACTAATTTTAATTACTTATTTATTATTTATTCATTTCAGAAATTAATTTTCAGAATTTTTTTAAAATTTTTGATTTGGGCCGGCCTGCTGTCCTGGTCCAGTCCGCTGGCCATCCAGTCTGATCCGGCAGCCTGGCCGTTCAAATAGCCTTTTTCCTTTTTTGTTTTTTTTTAATTCTACTTTCTTCTAACCTCAATAAAGTCTTCTTTTTAACTTCGATTGACCTCAAACCAGTTGCGTTGGACTCATTATAACGAGACACATCTTTTAAAAGTGGACACGTCATCACGTGTTTGGACGCGTAGTCAAGGGCCGCGCGTGGGCCCCACGCGCCACCCTCTGAAACACGCACATCAGACCTATTTTGTCGACTTTCAACCCAATCCCAGCCTATTCCGGGCTAGATGAACCTATCGTAAGGCCAAAACGCAATTTGAACAACTCCAAGTATGAAAATTTGTAATCTTTTGGATTAATTTGAGGGTATTTTTAATCTAATCCAATCCTACCACCAAATCCATACACATACACTCACGTATCAGCCATAAACAAATCATCTCATGCTTTGCCATATAAAACATATGTAAAATTAATATCTTAAACAAATAAAAACAACAAATCACATAAATATACCATCAAAGCATACATGGATTATACCCGTTTGAGGGAGGAAGAGGCACCTACCTCGTTTGACTCTGGAACCGAATAGATTTAACGGATTGGATCTTGGGTTCGGGGTCTCGCTAGCCTTCCTCTTCTTCTCCTCTTTTTTTTCTCTTTCTTTTTCCTCTCTTTTCCTCCCTCTCCCTCACAGCCGTTCTCTTTTCCTTTCTTCTACAAAAAATGCCGTTCTTCTTAGGGTAAAGGGGTTTGGGGGATTTTATTTTGGTTAGGGGAGAGATTTTAGGAATTTGATAGAATAATTTATGGAAATAGGATAATTTTGTTATCTTGAATGATTTAGATTAGATAATTTTCCTTCATTTCATTTTATCTTTATCCTCTATTATTATTATTGTTGTTGTTGTGTTGTTGTTGTTGTTGTTGTTCTTCTTCTTCTTCTTCTTCTTCTTCTTCTTCTTCTTCTTCTTCTTCTTCTTCTTCTTCTTCTTCTTCTTCTTCTTCTTCTTCTTCTTATATTATTATTATTATTATTATTATTATTATATTATTATTATTATTATTATTATTATTATTATTATTATTATTAAAAAAATCACGGTTGTAACAGTCACATTCAATTTTTTTAAAGACTTTTATTCATATATTATTGCAGTCTCTTACTTATATTTTTGCAGAGATTATAAGGGTATTATTGATGCGAAATCCATCACGACATACAAAGAGTTAAAGTGTTGGAATTTCGTATTATATGTTGACATAATCTTGTCAGCTTTTATTTATTTTTTTTCTCTTCGAAAATCTGAGTTTGTTCCCTTATGTATGCCTCAAAAACGTCTATAAATATGCGCAAAGGCATTGTATTCATTTTATGACATGCATACATGTGGGCCAACCAAAAACAAGCTAGTTAGCAAAAGTTGCCAACTTGGAAATTTCAAATGGTAGGCAACAACTATTCTAGGCATTTTGAAGCTGATTTTATCTAAAATCTTCATCCATCACATAGGCTATTATAATGTCAAGGAGCTGACGGATTCTTGTGGTATATTCCGTTCCATATTATCTTCATTTTGCAGAGTATTTCAAGACAATTCAAAGGTGGAATTTTCGGCCAACATAAGGATGAAAGACAGACCAATTATGTTGCTTGATATTGCCAAGTGTACAAGGTGGCCAACCAATAGTGTGAAGACACTTAAGCATTGATGATGAAGACATTGACACATTAGCGTTCTTATCTTCAAAGCCTATTTCACACTATAAATAGGAGGCAATGTGAAGAAGAGAAGACACACAACTTTGAAACAGACTTGAATATCGTTCGTGTTATTCTCTTCTCCTGTTCTTGTTTTATTCTTTGTGTAGCCAAGGATCTCTATTGTTAATTGTTGAATAGCTACATTATACACACCTATTGTTTATATTTTGCAAGATTGATTAGCCAAATTCATAAGGCTACATCAATAGGTAGTGGAGGTGTTGCAATCAAAGTTGCATAGAGGTGCTATGCCAAGTCTTGAATAGGATTGGTGTATAACCCAAGGATCAACCTTGGTTCTTGTTGTATTATTGTTTATTCCATAGTAAAATCCTAGGAAAGGTGTTCCTTGAGACAGGAGTATATAACATTGTCCGAACCAGGATAAATTCTCGGTGTTTTTTCCTTGTTTTCTTCTTTACTGTTTTATGTCTGTTTTCAACGAAGTTTTCACCCAAATTCAGACGTCTTGCAAAAATAGCAAAATGTTTTCAAAATTTGCAGTTTTTGATGAAGTTATAGTTCAGACTGTTAGATTTCATATGCAATAAGAATCACTTGATTTGATAAAAGGAATGCTAGTCTTTCAGTGTTTGAGAGATAATTGCCTCATTTTGGCTGCAATCAGACTAGTTCCAAGCAAACTTGCATTCTGATTTTATCAAGCATAGATATCTTAAAAGTATTTTGACATAAAGATCAACCTCTTTGTCTGAGTAATTAAAGGGAAACACGTTTGCAAAATTTAGCAATATTCTGTCTAATTCTGTCCAGATCGACCATCTGAATTTTTTTTATTTCTTTGACGGGTCACAAAATCCTATTTTTATCTCATTTTCGGATAGATTCTATTCAAAACATTTCAATTGACTTCTGTAAAGTTTCATAGTTTTTGAAGTTGTGTACACTGACTTTTAAATTTTTCATAAACATGTACTGAATCTGAGTAGCTCGCAGATTTTGTTTTCAAAGGGGTTTTTAATTCAAGTGTAGTAGTGTAATTTGATCTAACCACTATTTACCCCCTCTCTAGTGGTATTTATTGCAGGTGTTATAGTCCAACAAAGAAGGAAGCTCAACGCTTAAGAATTCAAATACCCATGTAAAATATTAGCAAGCTCCTCCATATGAGCATAACCAACAAAGATTAGTGAAGTTCCAAGAAGAGCTTGTATAATGAAAATAAAAATAAACTTGTTAACTAGTCAGCCTGAACAGTCAAAGACGTATCATGGACTGAAAGTCCTGGCTGAGCTGACCTTTTCCATAAGTCATGAAACGAAGGACCAATAATATACGATGCCATAAACTGGTCATGAGTGTGCGTCTTCCTTGTAAACATTGCTGAAGCAAATCCCCTTATGAACCATAAGGAAGAGGATCATGTCTTCAAGGTCGGCCAAGGTGAATCCCCTTATGAGCCATAAGCCTGAAGACCACCTTTTAGAATCGGCCAGTATGGATCCCCTTATAAACCATAAGGCAGAGGATCATGTCTTCAAGGTCGGCCAAGCGAATTCCCTTATGAGCTATAGGGCCGAGGATCACCTTTTAGAGCCAACTGCTTCGTCGATATAGAATAACATACTGCAAGAGCGTAGCATTGAGCTGAGGTAGTATTCTCACAGTGAAAACCTATGCCAACAGGTTGCCGAGGTAAAATGATGACGTGGATAGTTGGACAGTTGATCAAAACAGCAGCGGACATGCCGAGTGCGCTGGGCTGCATGAGAATATAAGGAATCGCCACAATCAGAGAGCTGTGCTTGGCTTTGTAATAAGAAATGCAGCAAGATATCCAGAATAGTGGTGGTGATAATAGACGGGCTCCGCTAAGCATGGCGACTGAGTAGAAACCTCAGTATCGCTGCAAGAACAGAGTAATCATATCACAACTATGCACAACTATTTATAAACATAGGCCACACAGCTCATCCGTGAGCAAATTCAATTTCTTCTTAAGCCTTGTGGCAGTACACATAGTTTTTCCTAGAATTAACTATCGCAAAGAATAGAATAGCGATATGGGCACGATGACTGATACTGGAGCTCCATGCCCAATTAACGCCAGATGGGATTGCTTGGATTAGTCCTACTTTATTATCTGAAACACATTTCAAAAATGGAAGTAGATATTGAACAACATTTACTTATTTTTCTATTAAATGATTTACATGTAGTATATACGAAACAAAATCCGGATACGAGCTGAGTACTCGCTCTTCTATTTTTCGAGTCAGCATGTCTGCCGACCGAAATGGACGACCCCAAAGGTCTGCATGTGCATAAGACTGATCACCTTGGCCAATTTACAAACTATTTTGATGGTCAGCCATGGTGATCTCTTCAGCTGCCTTTGGGCATCTACGAGGGACCATCCTGGATCAACCTTGTGCGCCCAATGCTATGTTGTCCTCGCCCAGCCATGTCTAGGTAACTATCATCATCAGGCGGTCTGTGTCGATAATTAGGTAGGCATCTTTCATGAAGAGGAGGTGAGTTAAACTCCAGTCTGTTGTGCAGCCTTGGCCGTAGGTTATAAAATTCTTGTAGTAATCCAGTTCGGTAAAGAACTCAATTTCACGGGAGAGCTAACTGCAGTCCTATGTGTCATGGCAAATACCATAGTGGAAGATGCAGCATAGCCTTTGGTCTCTTGCCAGGCCTTTCCCCCTCATGACAATCAGTATATGAGCTTTGGGGGCCAACAGAGGCAGCCATTCTTTGTCTCGGCCTCCTATCTGCTTCATAGGAGTGCATCTTTCGTGCGATTTGCCCCTGGTGCTCTGGACAACTTCTTTGCCATGTCGGAGTGGCTGTAACGCTTTCTACACGCGCTTGAGATAGAGCGCCAAAGCTTCTAACGGCTCTGTTATAGGTGATGGTTGGTGACGGGTCACCGACTTAGGCGCCTGGCCTCAACCATAAAATCTCCTCAAACTTCACGACGGTAGCGTGGATATGTTAGGGAACATTCCATGTGCTTTCGCCTCTGATGGGAGTCACTAGATGAGACTTCATTTGTGCGGCAACTGGGGCCTTCCCCTTCATCTCGTCCATCGCGGCCTAAAATACGTTCGGATATTAGACCACGTAGTGAATGACCCTCGCATGCTCCTCATAGGTAAATCCAACGAATGGACTTGAGGGTTCTTCTTGACATCCAGACCATATTATTTTAAATTAATTGGATATAAACAAATTCTAAAATTGGGGTTTCTGGATGATCAACACATCTTGATCACATTCGATAAACAAGAAGATTACCATGGTTTTGTTTTGCGCCATTGTTGGACTCTCAATGAGTTCGATATCCATGTGAGTAAATGGACACCAGATTTTGATCCAAAATATGACAATCCAATTGTTCCACGGTAGGTTTCCATTCGTGGATTACCCATCTTCCTACATAATAAATCTGCACTTTGGGATGTTGCGCATATGATGGGAGAACCTCTTCGCATGGACTCTGCTGCATTGCAGGGTATATCTCCTTCCGTGGTTCATCTCTTTGTGGGAATTGACATAGACACTTCCAGGCTGTTTACATATTTAAGCTGGGCAACATGAATTTTATCCGTCAGTTGAATATGAAGATATTCCACTTTTTTGTTCTGACTTCTACATTCTGGGGCATGAGATCAAATCTCTACTGAAATTAGGAGGACCAATCGAAACTGCCGAGAAAATACCTCTGCTGACAAATCGATCTGCAAAGCAACAGACTCACTTGACTCCGAAGAAGTTTGGCGGCCATCATGAAAATATATCAGATCAAACTAATGCATAGCTAGTTATGGTCAACCCTTACTTAGATTATCCAAGTGGTAATGCTCAAGATCATAATTTAGCATCTATAGATATATGTGAGCCAGCTATGGCACCCCTCAAACACAGCAAGCTGACTCTTTGGAACTAATACATATTTTGGATGAACAAGGTATTTCAATCCTAGATACGTCTCATGAACAATGTGTTGTAGAAGACGATGGCCCATTGGTTGCCAATGTTTTGAACACAGAATTGGTTACTGCTGCTCGCGAGGAAAGATATCATTCTATCATGCACAGTCCATCAACTGATGTGGAAATTGTTGATGTCATCCAGGCTAATGTTGAGGAGACAATTCGTGCAGCATGGACGAAGGAAATGACAATAGCTGCACAAGACATTTCCTGCTCTCTTAAATTGTCTGTTGAAATTCAAGACAACAATTTACCTCCGGAGGACCGTGTAATTCACCCCCGTAAGACACGTTGGGCGAAAGTTGATATGCCTATTCCTCCGCCATCTTCCCAGGTGATGCGATCTACATCTTGGTCTTCTTCAAGCCTTTCTTCTTTACCTACTCAATGAATTGCATGTTTTGGAATGTGAGAGGGCTATGGACATTAATAGTCCAATTTAAGCTTTTAATGAAGCATCATCGCCTTAATGGAGATATTCCTCTAGCAAAGGTACATTTTCTTCCAGCAGGATGTCTTTCTGATCACTCACCTAGTGTGCTCTGCCTCAATCATACCAGACCTGCAGTCAAAAAATCTTTTTTTAAGTTGTTCAATATGTGGGATGACCACGAGGATTTCCTACCTCTGGTCAACACACACTGGAGTCTAACGTTCTATGATTTTTCCATGTTCCAGATCTACAAAAAACTCAAGGCATTGAAGTCACCCCTTACGGAGCTGAACATGAAGTCCTACTCGCATATCTCGGAAAGAGCTGAGAATGTGGTGGAAGAGCTGTAATGCATGCAAGAATACCCAAAAAGTTAGTGGGGCATAACCAACTTAAAGGACAAGCTACAGAAGCAAAGACACTTGGCTTCTAACCAACTGGAGGCTGAAAGAAAATTCTTTGACCAGCTCGCAAAAGGTAACTTCTTAATATCGATTGACAAGAACACAAAATTCTACCACTTGATAATTAAAAGAAACAAGGCAAAGAGGAGCATTACTGGAGTTCAGCTTGCTGATGGCAGTTTGTCCACTTCTATTGAGCAAGAAGCGCAACAATTCGTTTAATTCTTCTCTGACGTGCTTGGCTCAGCCCAGTTAATTCTGCCCATCAGGTCAGAAGTAGTGAATGGAGGTCTGAAACTGTCTGCGCAACATGCAGACTCACGTACTGCACCTGTCTTGGAGGCTGAGATCAAATAAGCTCTACACTCTCTTGAGAAAGATAAGGTGCCTGGCCTTGATGACTATACTCAGTTCTTTGTGAAGTATGGGAGATAGTTGGACAAAATATGGTTGCTATGGTGCTGGAATTATTCAGGAATGAGGTATCACTTAAATAGCTCAATGTGATCTACAAGATCATATCTAAGATTCTTACAGCACAAATGACGTTAGTTATGAATTTCATCATGGACTATGCTCAAGCTGGCTTTCTCAAGGGCATATCTATGATTGAAATAGTCTTCTTGGTGCAAGAGCTGATTAGGTAATATAGGAGGAAGCGTACAGCCTCTAAATGCATGCTTGATGTTGACATCAAGAAAGATTTTGATTCTATTAGCTAGACTTTTCTCAAGGACATGCTTCGCGGACTGGGATTCCCTGCTGTTTTCACTGGCTGGATCATGGAGTGTGTGACTTTCATCTTATACTCTGTTATTCTCAATGGAAGCCCTTATGGATTCTTTTAGGGCAGATGTGTCATGAGGTAGAGGGACCCTATCTCCCAGTTCTTATTCATTATTGGCATGGAGTACTTATAAAAATTCATCAGACAATTGCATCACGATAAGGGGTACCATTTCACCCTGGCTACGCTGAGCAATATATCACTCACCTCTACTTTGCTGATGACCTTATCCTTTCTTCCAGAGGTGATGCCAGGTCTGTTCAGAAAATTACAGGTGCACTCCAAACCTTTGGTAATTATTCAGGTGTTAGAGCCAAGCTAGCTAAATCGTATTTTTCCATGCGGGCCTAGGTGAGGCAACTGGCTGGTTGCAGGTCAACACGGGCTTCACAGAAGGCACCATGACGTTTGGATATTTTGAAATTCCCATAGCTGGACGCAAGCTGCAGAGTTCCCACTATGCATCTTTCATTAACAAGCTAAAGGACAAGGTGGGCAATTGGAATGCAGCTAGCTTTTGGTATGCTGGTAGGCTAGAGCTAATCAAATCAGTGTTGTAACAGGTGAGCTGTTTTTCATTGAGTGCTCTGCCTATTTTTGCAGAAGTTAGGATCTTAGTGATTAGAATTTGCCTACATTTCCTTTCGGGAAATTTTACACTAGGGCAAAAAAACTTGGGTATCCTTGTCTCAAGTAAGCATGCATAAACAAGAGGGTGGTATGGGAGTTCTATAGCTGAAGGCATTGAATGTAGCCTTGCTGGCAAAACACCTATGGTTGTCACCATAAGAAGGATTTGGTGTGGGAGCAATGGATGAACCATAAATATAAGTTATACAGCACGCTCTGGATGAGGGTGGAGTGCAGCTCAGACTCCTTACTCTTGAAGAAGCTCATGGAGATCAAAGATCTACTGCTGATTAGAGCAGGCTCCTACACATCAGCTAAAGAAATAATCGCCCCATGGAAAACTGATGGAATCCACAAACCTCGGCTGGCGTACGAGTTATTTAGAGACAGGAGCAGCATAGTCAACTGTGCCAAAATAGTTTGAGATTCAACCATGACACCTAAGCATGCATTCACGCTTTGGCTGGCTAGGCTAAACAAGCTTCCCAACAAGGTCAGACTTGGTTATTTTGGAGATAACACATGTCACCTCTGCTCAGTGGGACCAGAATCCCTACAGCACCTATTCTTCTCCTGCTTGGCTGCCAAGCAACTTTGGTTGATCATCTCGGCATGACTATCTCTGCCACATGGTGGCACGTGTTAAGGGCACGTACGTGTGAGTATAAGACCCTTTCTTCAACTCTTCCTAGCTTCCAACCATTGCTCAGGTTTGAACAATGGTGTAATGCACCACCTTTCTCCTCATGGGGATGAAAACGTTAGGATGGGTGAGAAATTCAGCCTTCCAATCGACCAAGTTGTTCCTTTTCCGTAGATTATGGCCACCAACAAGCGTTTCTCAAGCCTTGAATTGGATCTAGCCTTAACTTGGTACGTGGAACCAAGGGAAAACACACAAAACTCCCAAGCGGAAAAGGCACACAAACGGCCAAAAGTTTATATGAATTTTGGGAATAAACCGTTTACAATGTTGTCTGACCTTTACCTTATATGATCAATATTTCCCTACTTCTAAAAGATGATAAAATCGACCAAGATGTCACATAAGAGTTTACATCAAATCTACTTAGGAAAGCAAATCAAAACTAATTAAGAAAATAGTTTCAAATCAAATCCCTAAAATATTCGTATTGGATGATACCCTGTTAGTTTAAGACTTCTACACGCTTGTACAATCAGAGTTATCTTTTAGGCTCTTCAGTAAAGCTGTAGATCACAAAATTTCCTTAATTTTGGGCTCTGGAATCACCTCCTTTGGACACTTCTGCATGGAGATGTCATTCTCAAAAATTCAATACAAATCCAGTGGGCTTCAGCAGGTTTGATAAATATTTGGACTTCAATCTTCAAGCTGACTTTGGAAGCTCTTGTAGATTGTATTAGGAAAATTGCAAAACATGAGAGCTTTCCCAAATTGAGTCTTCTAAGACCTACAAGTAGTTTGAACATATTCGGACTTGTTTTATGGCCTGTAGGACAGAAATACTGATATGAGTGCAGCTGGATGCCTTCTTGAAATATGGGTTTCCACGCCACTTTCCTTATTTGACTCAAGCTCCTACAAAGACACCCAAACAGCAGAATAAGTACACCAATTATATAAATAAAGACTACACAGGCTACCGTAGAGCTAAACAAAGACAAAACAACGAATTAGACTCAAAACTATGAAGCACATAAGTGAAATGACCATCATGCCCTTGACCAACCCTTACATCTTAAAATATGCATTAAAACTCAAGGATAATCAGATCATGGCCTCAATGATGAGCACTCAATGCTGCCCAAGATGTTTTGGCACCTTTTGCACATGCCTTACCAAGAAAGCCCCAACATCAAACCCTAGTTGTCTTGATTGGCTTCTTGTTAAGAGACCCATATGTGTAGTCTTGGTGAGTCCTTGTGCAAGGTCATCTTGAGGAGGCTCTTGAGCCTCATCAGATGGACTTTCGTCACTCAACATATTACTGGTTTGGGGATCACGAAGGCTCAGGGGAAAAGCCCTGAGAGCCAAAGCAGCCACGATTACCTTGAATGTCACTATTTACTTTATCTGGCAAGCATAGAATAGAAATATCTTTGAAAGAGCATCTTTTGTATCTAGGGATGTTGCACATAAAATATGCACATATGTATACAGATTCATATATAAGCTCTACCCTCATGTCTTAAACATGGGTGATACATTACATATTGTTTAAGATTGCTATACATACCTGAGTAATACACGTAGGTCAGACTTTTGAACTATGAGTAGGGCTATTGTATGGGTTGCATCCCCTTGGTGCTTTGATTTCTCATGTTAATATATTACCACTTTAACCAAAAAAGAGTACAAAAGGCAAATTGTAAGATGGACAATAACCATCAGCCAAGAAATCTCGTTTTGATAGTATCAACTTGGTCCATCTTCTTAAAATTATAAAAAAAATTTGCCTCTCAAAAACCCTTAATCAAAGGTGATATGCATATCCAGATATTTTATTATCATATGCCCACGGAGATCAAATAATCAAGAGTATGGTAGCGATGACAAACAAGTCAAGTTTATATTGGTGTGTTTGCGTGGCTTCAAAAGACATACCCAATGTTTGAGTTTAATAGGTATGTTTTGACGGTTTAGAAAGTTATCATGTTGAGATGATAGGTTTGCATGTTGCTTTCGAATTCGATCGGTTAGGTTTAGGTCGGGTTTGGCATATTTTTTTTGGGTTTGGTGAGTCATACAATCAACTTATGTAAGTACCACCTAAAAGAAAAGGTTAAATAGGTTCAACCTGATTTTGATCCGAACCTGCGGAGTTTAAGTCGAAACTCAAAAAAAGCATGGTCGGAATCGAGTTAGGGTGTTGTGTTAGAAATTATCAGCCTTAGGTGAAGGGATGGAGGAGAAGAATAATTCTTCCGAATAAAATGAAAATAGGGCATCACAACATGTGGGTAGTTGCGGAGAAAAACCTTTAGATATAACGGTTGAATAATATTTTTAACCATAAGAACTCAAGTTCAAACATTCTTAATTCAAAAGATAAAATCCATATGAGGTTGCAAATTGCAACGTGATGCTTGTTACCTTTATCGCTTTAATATGGTCATTTACCTGATCTAATTTTTTAAATTTATTTTGCGCATGCATACACGAAGAGAGTTATAAGATTTAAATCCGGTTCTCATCAAGAAGTGTAATCACTGTTATCATTAGATCACTTTGAGAAACATTATACATATGATTTACTTAATTGATCTCTTTATAATAAGATGTATGCACATAATGTCTCATTAAATAGGGTGGAGAGTTGATACACATCCACGTTTTTTCACACTTTTCACGAGTGAATAAAATATACTACTATCATGATTGAATAAAACATAAGAGATTCTGTCATAAAATTGTACCCTGTCCAGTAATTCTGCAATATATTTCCACATTTTGACATATTGCCAACGGACACTTGGAATTTATCAGTATCACGAATTCTACAACGATTGTAGTTGCACTGTAATTGGTGTGTCTCAACGGCTCTTGACCATACTTGCTAGTGCTCCTCACTTTGTTCAAAAATGCCAATACAAGTTTTGTTCATACCTTCCTTAGGTTATCTATCTCCTTCAACGCTACAGAACCTCCGTGCAATTATTTCTTTCTTCTTTCCCTGGTTTTAATAATATTGTATTAGTTCAACATAACTTAGAAAATGTAAAAATATTGTATTAATTTAATTTAAATATAAGCATAGAAAGTCAAACTATTTTTTGTATTATTTATATTCTGTTGTTAATTACTTAATTGATATAAGCTACAGAGAATTTTAGTTGAAAGAGTAGCAAAAACTTTGACTACGAATATATTCATAATTTGGAAAGTGGACAATTTTTAAGACAAACCAAAATAAAAACTATTGTACTATCTTTAGTACCAGAGGAAGTATCTTGATAAGCTCTATGTTTCCCACAATTTTTTATGTTTTGCCATTTTTTCAGTTTTCTTTGATGATAAAAAAAATTTAGAAATATCATACATATGATACCATACAACAATCCACTAGGGCATATAAGAAACGAACATTATACAATCACATACAAGAGAGGAAACACCCGCTTTCTCTTCTCCTCAATACACAGTCCGATACCTTACATTCATTAACTTTTGTCTAACTTCGGAAAAATTACACTTAGACCCATGTGGTTTGACTTAATTCCAAAAACCTTCCCTCTCGTTTGGAATTATACATTCACCATCCCTATGGTTTGGGTCAAAAAGACAACGGCCAGTTTCTGGCGGAAGAGTTACCTTTTTAACCCAAACAATAGGGAAAGTAAATGTGTATAATTCCAAACCATAGGGGAGGTTTTGATAATTAAGTCAAACCACAGGGGTGCAAGTGTAATTTTCTCTTTAGTTAATGAAAATAAGTGTAATTTTCTCCTAAAATTATTCTTATATTCATGCACATACATACATATGTAGGACCTGTGTAGCACCACTAGAAGGGGGGGTTGAATAGTAGGTGCGGAAAATTTGGTTTTTTAAAAAGTTTTGAACCAAAAACCTTACTTCTGAAAACAGTTTCTGTTTTCAGATTCTGATTTGAAACGATTTAAAGACCTAGTTAAAGGTCTCCTAAAATTATGAAATTTGGTGAGGTTTTACTATCAGATATTTTGAGTATCTCCTAAAAATTTCAAATTAAAATTCAAATCCTATCCTTTTGAAAATAATTTTTTGTTCAGATTGCACAAATCTGCCACAAACAATTCTCCGATTTGTCTAATTGATTTGAGACTCCAAATGGTCTGAACATTTAATGACAAGACCCTCAATATATATATTTAAATGGGTTGAAACAGTTTTGAAAAGTTCCTTTGGGAAGTAAGTCAAATACGTTGATGTTCTCAACCTTTGCAAGTCAGAAAATCAGATTGGACTAGTCTCAGAACTATTAACGTTTGATTGACTTAAACTTATCTAAATAGGTTGAAACTTGCGCCAAATGAAACTTAAGAGGTGTGGATATGTTTCTGCAAAATTTAACGATCTTTGAAATCGTTTACTATTTTTACGATTTCAACGAAATCAATGCAGAAACTGAAAACTGAAAGTAAAATTCTCAAAGTAAAGACACAAAGGATTTTATAGTGGTTCGGTTAAATCAACCTACTCCAGTCTTCGAGGACACCTTCATCGGTTATCACTAAACACAAAAAATACCTTACCATAAGGGTTGCTGGAGTTACACATCAACTCCACCCTTTCACAAACAATACAATCAATCACACGGATCACAACACTAGCACCGAATGGATGAAGGTTTTATCACACCTTGACCAACCTTTTACAACAAATGAAACATGTATGGTGGTATAAACAAAACCTATTCAATATATTGAATATAAGAACAATAGGCTTGAGAGAAGAAGAAGAAAGAAATGTAGAAGAAGAGAATAATGGATCCTTTTGCACAATGAGAGTTGCTTGGCTTCACTTTGCACTACTTCTCTTCCTTTTTATCTTAGAGTGGCCACCCCCCTTAGGTCTTGCACCATCTTGAGAATTCTCTTTAATGCCCTTGGAAGATTACCTTGTGTAGATATGACACCATCTTGCTCACTTGGCACAACGTGATTGGATGGATGACTCGGCTTTGCTTACTTGGCACTCTATGATTGGTCCAATCTTGTCACCATTTGAAAGCTGTAAAATCTGAGAATAAAATGAAAAACATGTGCAAAAAAAAGAGTTTAAAATGTTTCCATATAATCAACAATTAATCCCTTCAATTTTGGGAAGCAAATTTGTTATCATCAAGATGTAAAAATCGGCTAGCACTCTTTCTCACATGCTGAATTTTCAGCATGTGTTATATTTGCCAAATGTTTGAATTGTTATCTTGTGTAGCTCCCTCATTTATGTCACTGTCCTTGTGTGGCATATTTTTCACCAATCAAGATGCCAACTAAGCTCCTTATAGACTCCACCAAGGCTGTAGTAGGCGTGTAATACATCTTGAACATGTGCTGAATTTTATTTTGATAAACTTCATCAAATAATGCACAATAATTATACATATATGGTAAATTGTAATCATCCATTATTTGAATATTCTAGTACACATTAACATGTCTTGAATGTGTAAAAAGTGTCTAGATACATGTTACATGTCATGCCAAAAACGTTCCATGTGTTATGTTCGTAGAAAACCGAATTTTGGACTTTCGTCGATTACGCGATTTTTCTCCGATTAAATTCAAACTTTTTGCACATGTAATATATATTTATTATGTCACACAAAATATATATAAAATAAATTAAATATTCAGCTCTAATGGCTGAGGTATAGGCGCCCCAAGTGACCAAAAAAAGTTGAATTTGAAACTCCACAATTTGGCCTTAATTGTGGGTGATTTGTGTGTGCCAACATGGAATGATTTCATGGCTGAATTTAACATGTGAGCCACGAAATATTTTGCTACTTTTAAAGTATATGGGCTGGCTATCTTTATATGGCAACATGTTGGTGAAGTTTCGGTAGTTACCCGATACGACGATTTTCGGTTTATAACCTTGTAACATGTCGTTATAATTTTTCATCACCATGACATATATCATATGATATAAGACCTGAATACACTCATAAATATGAGGTAAGTATAGTGATGTGACGTTGGCGTACGTTTGTAATATATGCAACGTGTCGGTAGTACGTCGGAATATATGTGTATTCTGCCTTTTTATAAAAAATCTGAATATATATAATGTATATACATATATATGTAGGCATGTATATCCAAATGGGGAGGAGACGTTCCATGTTCAAATTTGTTGCCATCATGCCTTCTCCAAATATATCTTCATTTAATAAGCTAGTTAGTTCATTAACTTAAGTACTTCACTTAATGAACTAGTTTAGTTCTGTAGGATCTGCAAGGCACCACTAGAAGGAGGGGGGGTTGAATAGTGGGTGCGGAAAATGTGGTTTTTAAAATAGTTTTAAACCAAAAACCCAACTTCTGAAAACAGATTCTGTTTTCAGGACCAGTTTTAAAACGTTTTGAAAACTAGGTTTCAGGTCTTCAAAAATTCTGAAATTTGGAGAAAACTTAGACTCAGATGTTATGAGTATCTCCTAAAAATTTCAGATTAAAATTAAACCTCTAACCACTTGAAATATCGTTGGTGGTCAGATTGCGCAAATCTATCAGAAACGATACACTGATTTGAAAAATTAATTCCTATTTGTACACAACTCCAAATGCTCTGAAACTTTAAATAATAACCCCTTATAAGTTGTATTTAAATGGGTTGAAACAGTTTTGAAAAATGCTTTTGGGAAGTTAGTCAAATACGATCAAAGTCTCAACCTTTGCAAGCCTGAAAATCAGACTGCACTAGTCTCAGATCTTTGGACGTTTGAATGACTTATACTTCTCCAAAAGGGTTGAAACTTGCGCAAAACAAACCTTAGAACGTGTGGCTATGCTCTCTGAAAGTTTCGTGATTTTTGAAATTCGTTTACTATTTTTCCGGACGTGATTAAAAAAGTAAATAGTGCTGAAACAGAAAATCAGTGCTGAAAGTAAATGACACCAAGAATTTTATACTGGTTCGGTTATCAACAACCTACTCCAGTCTTCGAGGAACACCTTCCTCGGTTCACACTAATCACACAATACAAAAACACCTTACCACAGGGTTGATGGAGTTACACACCAACTCCAACCCTTTACAAACCTTGTATGTTCAATACAATGCACACGAACACCACCACCTTGCAAGATTAAAGATTGATCACACCTTGATCAATCTTTTACAAAGATAAAGAGTATGTGGTGGTATATTACAAGCCTATTCAAGAATGAGAATATAAGTACAATAGGCTTTCAAGAAGAAGAAAGAAAGATGTAGAAGAAGAAGGGAATGGAAGACTCTTTTTGCACTTTTGAACTTGTGAGACTTGTCTTGTTTTTGTTTGGCTTTCTTCTTCTCTTTTTAACAATGTGGCCGCCCCCCTTGGCTCTTCTTCTCTTCTTGAAAATTATCTTCTAAGTCCTTGGAAGAATGTGTTGCATCATTGTGACATGTTCTTGCTTACTTGGCATGTTCTCATTGGATGATCATTAAGCTCTTGCTTACTTGGCACCCATTGATTGGTTGAATGTTGTCATCACTTGATGACTAAGAAAATCTAAGAATAACACTTAAAACATGTGCCAAAATCATCACAAAATAATTTCCATAATTCATAAGATTATCACCCAAATCAAGCAAGATAATTTTCTCACAAAAACCATGAAAAATTCGGCCATACCATACTGAAAATTCAGCATGTGCATCATTTCTATTTCATTCAAAATAATGCCAAGTTTACTTTGATTTATTCCTTGAAAATGAATCACCATTTAGTAGACAACATTTTCATCATTTTTGGAATAAAAATTAGTCACTAATAAGGCCTTAAAAACGCCTAGATGCATTGCACACATGCTGAAATTTTCAGCATGTGTGATATCCAAGAATATCACTTTCTTTATTCCATAAAATATTTAAAACACTTCCAAATTGTCTTCTAATTAATTCACTTAATTCAAGAAGCGAAATATACCTCATAAATAGGTAAAAATCGCCCACCCTTAAACACACATGCTGAAATTTTCAGCATGTGTCACAATTGTGACAAAATTTGAATTGTTACCTTTTGTACCTTCTCTCTTTAAGTCACCAACTTTGTGTGATTGATTCTTGACCAATCAATATGCCAACAAGGCTCCACATATGCTCCATCTCAGCTGTAGGTGGCGTGTATACATGTATATGCATGTGCTGAATTTTATTTTTGCTAACTTTGTAAAATAGTGCACATTTAATAATACACACATGTTATATTCCAATCAGCCCTTAATTTAATTTTCTAGAAAACTTTAAGATGTATGACATATGTAAAAAGTGTCTAGATACGTGTCGTATGATGTGCCAAAAATATTCCATGTGTTGTGTACGTAGAAAACCGAATTTTCGATGTTTATCGATTACCCGATTTTTCTCCAATTAAATTCCAAATTTTTGCACATGTTATATATATTATGTTACACATAATATATATAATATGTACTTTAAATCTTAGCACTTGGCTGGTCTAAAGTGGCGCCATTAACATGTGTCAAAATTAAAATTGGAATCTTCACATTTTGGCCTTAATGTGGGGTGATTTGTGTGTGCCAACATGGAATGATTTTATAACTGAAAATATCATCATATCCACGAAATTTATAATGATTTTTGAGGTGTAGGGGCTGGCCATCTATTTATGGCAAGTACGTGATACATTGGCGAAGTTTCGGTATTCGCCCGATACGACAATTTTTGATTTAGAACCTTTTAACGTGTCGTATTTAATTTGTCATCACCATGACTTATATCATGTGATATAAGGCCTGAATATACTCATAAATATGAGTTAAGTATAATGGTGTGACGTTAACGTACGTACGTAAAATATATAACGTGTCGGTAGTACGTTGGAATACATGTGTATGTGCCTTTTTCAAAAAATCTGAAAATATATGTATTTATATGTGTATATGGCGTGTATAATGAATGAGGGGAGGAGGAGAAGAATTTCCTTCCTTAGCCTTGTTGCCTTTTCCAAATGTAGCTTCCTTTAATGAACTATTTAATTTAATTAACTAAGTACTTCACTTAATGAACTAGTTTAGTTCATTAATGGTGGCACCTGAAAATAGTATAAACACAACAAATGTTTGCCATTTGATGTAAGCTTTGTAGCTTCATGGCTCGTTAGTACGGCAACATAATATATGAACTATATAAGGCAAGTAATAAGCAATATCATGCACATTTATCTTATGCCTGTTTTTGTACACATTTAAATCATGTATTTGAAAATCACTCAAACCCCTTTTTCTCTACAATCTCCCCCTTTTGATGATTTTCAAAATAACCTATACTCATGATTTAAATCCTATCGCTCCCCCTTCAATCATGCATAAAATCAGAACTTGAATTTTAAATTGCGAGTTGCTCTCCCTTAATTTATACAATTAGTAGGCACCACTAGAAGGGGGGGGGTTGAATAGGTGGTGCAGAAAGTGTGGTTTTTAAAATTTGTTTAAAACTAAACAACTCAACTTTTGAAAGCAGATTCTGTTTTCAGGACCAGTTTTAAAACGTTTTGAAAACTAGGTTGCAGGTCTTCAAAAATTCTGAAAATATATGTATTTATATGTGTATATGGCGTGTATAATGAATGAGGGGAGGAGGAGAAGAATTTCCTTCCTTAGCCTTGTTGCCTTTGTGCCTTTTCCAAATGTAGCTTCCTTTAATGAACTACTTAGTTTAATTAACTAAGTATTTCACTTAATGAACTAGTTTAGTTCATTAATGGTGGCACCTGAAAATTGTATAAACACAACAAATGTTTGCCATTTGATGTAAGCTTTGTAGCTTCATGGCTCGTTAGTACGGCAACATAACATATGAACTATATAAGACAAGTAATAAGCAATATCATGCACATTTATCTTATGCCCGTTTTTGTGCACATTTAAATTATGTATTTGAAAATCACTCAAACCCCTTTTTCTCTACAATCTCCCCCTTTTGATGATTTTCAAAATATCCTATACTCATGATTTAAATCCTATCGCTCCCCCTTCAATCATGCATAAAATCAAAACTTGAATTTTAAATTCCGAGTCGCTCCCCCTTAATTTATGCAATTAGTATCTCTCTCCCCCTTAAATCATGCTATCTCTCCCCCTTTATTTTGAAAAGTAAATCAAAAGATGCCTGTAAGGATGAAGAGAAAAAAATCATGCATTTCATATAACGTGCGTTCGTAAGGGTTATTTATTCAACCCTTTGAAAATGTCCCTTTTGGTACCCAAATTTGGGTGACCTTTCTAGGTCTTCCAAAAGATGAGAAAGGTGATGAGAACGCAACATAATATATGTTAGGGACAAATGCGTTTGGCCTTTGGCCAAGAATCCCATCATGCATGTAGTATGGTTTCTGTTTTTGATAAGCATTTCGGTTTGCACGCACAGGACATGATCTAGATGCATTTTTGTGATATGAGTGTCGCGTATGCATCACTTGTTTCTTCTCATATCTATATGGCACATAATTATATTTTGCATGATGTGAAGAATAAGAAGCACGATATGATGAGATGAGTGGTGTACTAGTCTTCTTCTTATATTTATACGCCACATAATTATACTTCGCATGATATGAAGAAGAAGTATGACGAGATCAGGGGAAAGGGGGTCTTTGCGTCACTTTAGGCGCTACGTATGCCGTTGATGTGTCTACTTTCTTAGACAAAACAAACTTGGATGGTTTAGATGATGCTTCGTTTGTCACCATGTATCCTAATCCGATTTTGTCACTATCATGCTTTTGTGATAGGATAATACGCTCTAGCATGTTAGATCCCGTATCAAATTATTTCATCATTTTCTCTAAATCCGTATTCCTTGATTTCAAGTTTGAAATCTCGGATTTCATTTCAGTGTTCTCGGATGTCAATGATGAAATTTCAGACCTTAATGAATTTATGATGCAAGACGACTCTTCTTTTGAATTGTTTAATTGAGACACAAGATTTGTGTTAGAAGATTCTAACAATTTCTTGTCTTCAATTAACCGTTTCTTTTGTTTTGCAAGAGTTCTAGCAAACTTATGTAATTCAAGATATTCAACGTATAAATCATCATAAGATAGTTCAGAATCCGAGTCAGAATCAGAATTTACCTTATTTTCAAATAGTGGAGGTATTTGGCTTGACATATCTTTTTCCTCGGTGTTATGGCTAGTGGATACCATCTCACGTAGATCGTTGGATCCTTTTGTTGTGAGTGTTCCTGCGCTCTGATACCAATTGAAGGATCTGCAAGGCACCACTAGAATGGGGGGGAGGGGTTGAATAGTGGGTGCGAAAAATGTGGTTTTTAAAATAGTTTTAAACCAAAAACACAACTTCTGAAAACAGATTCTGTTTTCAGGACCAGTTTTAAAACGTTTTGAAAACTAGGTTGCAGGTCTTCAAAAATTCTGAAATTTGGAGAGAACTTAGACTCAGATGTTGTGATTATCTCCTAAAAATTTCAGATTAAAATTCAACCTCTAATCTCTTGAAAAATTGTTGGTGGTCAGATTGCGCAAATCTATCAGAAACGATACACTGATTTGAAAAATTAATTCCTATTTGTACACAACTCCAAATGCTCCGAAAATTTAAATACTAACCCCTTATAAGTTGTATTTAAATGGGTTGAAACAGTTTTGAAAAATTCTTTTGGGAAGTTAGTCAAATACGATCAAAGTCTCAACCTTTGCAAGCCTAAAAATCAGACTGCACTAGTCTCAGAACTTTGGATGTTTGGATGACTTATACTTGTCCAAAAGGGTTGAAACTTGAGTCAAAAGAACCTTAGAACGTGTGGCTATGTTCTTTGAAAGTTTCGTGATTTTTGAAATTTGTTTACTATTTTTACGGACGTGATTAAAAAAGTAAACAGTGCTGAAACAGAAAATCAGTGCTGAAAGTAAATGACACCAAGAATTTTTTACTGGTTCGGTTATCAACAACCTACTCCAGTCTTCGAGGAACACCTTCCTCGGTTCACACTAATCACACAATACAAAAACACCTTACCACAGGGTTGATGGAGTTACACACCAACTCCAACCCTTTACAAACCTTGTATGTTCAATACAATGCACACGAACACCACCACCTTGCAAGATTGAAGATTGATCACACCTTGATCAATCTTTTACAAAGATAAAGAGTATGTGGTGGTATATTACAAGCCTATTCAAGAATGAGAATATAAGTACAATAGGCTTTCAAGAAGAAGAAAGAAAGATGTAGAAGAAGAAGGGAATGGAAGACTCTTTTTGCACTTTTGAACTTGTGAGACTTGTCTTGTTTTTGTTTGGCTTCTTCTTCTCTTTTTAACAATGTGGCCGCCCCCCTTGGCTCTTCTTCCCTTCTTGAAAATTATCTTCTAAGTCCTTGGAAGAATGTGTTGCATCATTGTGACATGTTCTTGCTTACTTGGCATGTTCTCATTGGATGATCATTAAGCTCTTGCTTACTTGGCACTCATTGATTGGTTGAATGTTTTCATCACTTGATGACTAGGAAAATCTAAGAATAACACTTAAAACATGTGCCAAAATCATCACAAAATAATTTCCATAATTCATAAGATTATCACCCAAGTCAAGCAAGATAATTTTCTCACAAAAACCATGAAAAATTCGGCCATACCATGCTGAAAATTCAGCATGTGCATCATTTCCATTTCATTCAAAATAATTCCAAGTTTACTTTGATTTATTTCTTGAAAATGAATCACCATTTAGTAGACAACATTTTCATCATTTTTGGAATAAAAATTAGTCATTAATAAGGCCTTAAAAACGCCTAGATGCATTGCACACATGCTGAAATTTTCAGCATGTGTGATATCCAAGAATATCACTTTCTTTATTCCATAAAATATTTAAAACACTTCCAAATTGTCTTCTCATTAATTCACTTAATTCCAGAAGTGAAATATACCTCATAAATAGGTAAAAACCGCCCACCCTTAAACACACATGCTGAAATTTTCAGCATGTGTCACAATTGTGACAAAATTTGAATTGTTACCTTTTGTACCTTCTCTCTTTAAGTCACCAACTTTGTGTGATTGATTCTTGACCAATCAATATGCCAAAAAGGCTCCACATATGCTCCATCTCAGCTGTAGGTGGCGTGTATACATGTATATGCATGTGCTGAATTTTATTTTTGCTAACTTTGTAAAATAGTGCACATTTAATAATACACACATGTTATATTCCAATCAGCCCTTAATTTAATTTTCTAGAACACTTTAAGATGTATGACATATGTAAAAAGTGTCTAGATACGTGTCGTATGATGTGCCAAAAATATTCCATGTGTTGTGTACGTAGAAAACCGAATTTTCGATGTTTATCAATTACCCGATTTTTCTCCAATTAAATTCCAAATTTTTGCACATGTTATATATATTATGTTACACATAATATATATAATATATACTTTAAATCTTAGCACTTGGCTGGTCTAAAGTGGCGCCATTAACATGTGTCAAAATTAAAATTGGAATCTTCACATTTTGGCCTTAATGTGGGGTGATTTGTGTGTGCCAACATGGAATGATTTTATAACTGAAAATATCATCATATCCACGAAATTTATAATTATTTTTGAGGTGTAGGGGCTGGCCATCTATTTATGGCAAGTACGTGATACATTGGCGAAGTTTCGGTATTCGCCCGATACGACAATTTTTGATTTAGAACCTTTTAACGTGTCGTATTTAATTTGTCATCACCATGACTTATATCATGTGATATAAGACCTGACTATACTCATAAATATAAGTTAAGTATAGTGGTGTGACGTTAACGTACGTACGTAAAATATATAACGTGTCGGTAGTACGTTGGAATACATGTGTATGTGCCTTTTTCAAAAAATCTGAAAATATATGTATTTATATGTGTATATGGCGTGTATAATGAATGAGGGGAGGAGGAGAAGAATTTCCTTCCTTAGCCTTGTTGCCTTTTCCAAATGTAGCTTCCTTTAATGAACTACTTAATTTAATTAACTAAGTACTTCACTTAATGAACTAGTTTAGTTCATTAATGGTGGCACCTGAAAATAGTATAAACACAACAAATGTTTGCCATTTGATGTAAGCTTTGTAGCTTCATGGCTCGTTAGTACGGCAACATAATATATGAACTATATAAGGCAAGTAATAAGCAATATCATGCACATTTATCTTATGCCCGTTTTTGTGCACATTTAAATCATGTATTTGAAAATCACTCAAACCCCTTTTTCTCTATAATCTCCCCCTTTTGATGATTTTAAAAATAACCTATACTCATGATTTAAATCCTTTCGCTCCCCCTTCAATCATGCATAAAATCAAAACTTGAATTTTAAATTCCGAGTCGCTCCCCCTTAATTTATGCAATTAGTAGGCACCACTAGAAGGGGGGGTTGAATTTGTGGTGCAGAAAGTGTGGTTTTTAAAATTTGTTTAAAACTAAACAACTCAACTTTTGAAAACAGATTCTGTTTTCAGGACCAGTTTTAAAACGTTTTGAAAACTAGGTTGCAGGTCTTCAAAAATTCTGAAAATATATGTATTTATATGTGTATATAGCGTGTATAATGAATGAGGGGAAGAGGAGAAAAATTTCCTTCCTTAGCCTTGTTGCCTTTGTGCCTTTTCCAAATGTAGCTTCCTTTAATGAACTACTTAGTTTAATTAACTAAGTACTTCACTTAATGAACTAGTTTAGTTCATTAATGGTGGCACCTGAAAATAGTATAAACACAACAAATGTTTACCATTTGATGTAATCTTTGTAGCTTCATGGCTCGTTAGTACGGCAACATAATATATGAACTATATAAGACAAGTAATAAGCAATATCATGCACATTTATCTTATGCCCGTTTTTGTGCACATTTAAATCATGTATTTGAAAATCACTCAAACCCCTTTTTCTCTACAATCTCCCCCTTTTGATGATTTTTAAAATAACCTATACTCATGATTTAAATCCTATCGCTCCCCCTTCAATCATGCATAAAATCAAAACTTGAATTTTAAATTCCGAGTCGCTCCCCCTTAATTTATGCAATTAGTAGGCACCACTAGAAGGGGGGTTGAATTTGTGGTGCAGAAAGTGTGGTTTTTAAAATTTGTTTAAAACTAAACAACTCAACTTTTGAAAACAGATTCTGTTTTCAGGACCAGTTTTAAAACGTTTTGAAAACTAGGTTGCAGGTCTTCAAAAATTCTGAAAATATATGTATTTATATGTGTATATAGCGTGTATAATGAATGAGGGGAAGAGGAGAAAAATTTCCTTCCTTAGCCTTGTTGCCTTTGTGCCTTTTCCAAATGTAGCTTCCTTTAATGAACTACTTAGTTTAATTAACTAAGTACTTCACTTAATGAACTAGTTTAGTTCATTAATGGTGGCACCTGAAAATAGTATAAACACAACAAATGTTTACCATTTGATGTAAGCTTTGTAGCTTCATGGCTCGTTAGTACGGCAACATAATATATGAACTATATAAGACAAGTAATAAGCAATATCATGCACATTTATCTTATGCCCGTTTTTGTGCACATTTAAATCATGTATTTGAAAATCACTCAAACCCCTTTTTCTCTACAATCTCCCCCTTTTGATGATTTTTAAAATAACCTATACTCATGATTTAAATCCTATCGCTCCCCCTTCAATCATGCATAAAATCAAAACTTGAATTTTAAATTCCGAGTCGCTCCCCCTTAATTTATGCAATTAGTAGGCACCACTAGAAGGGGGGGTTGAATTTGTGGTGCAGAAAGTGTGGTTTTTAAAATTTGTTTAAAACTAAACAACTCAACTTTTGAAAACAGATTCTGTTTTCAGGACCAGTTTTAAAACGTTTTGAAAACTAGGTTGCAGGTCTTCAAAAATTCTGAAAATATATGTATTTATATGTGTATATAGCGTGTATAATGAATGAGGGGAAGAGGAGAAAAATTTCCTTCCTTAGCCTTGTTGCCTTTGTGCCTTTTCCAAATGTAGCTTCCTTTAATGAACTACTTAGTTTAATTAACTAAGTACTTCACTTAATGAACTAGTTTAGTTCATTAATGGTGGCACCTGAAAATAGTATAAACACAACAAATGTTTACCATTTGATGTAAGCTTTGTAGCTTCATGGCTCGTTAGTACGGCAACATAATATATGAACTATATAAGACAAGTAATAAGCAATATCATGCACATTTATCTTATGCCCGTTTTTGTGCACATTTAAATCATGTATTTGAAAATCACTCAAACCCCTTTTTCTCTACAATCTCCCCCTTTTGATGATTTTTAAAATAACCTATACTCATGATTTAAATCCTATCGCTCCCCCTTCAATCATGCATAAAATCAAAACTTGAATTTTAAATTCCGAGTCGCTCCCCCTTAATTTATGCAATTAGTATCTCTCTCCCCCTTAAATCATGCTATCTCTCCCCCTTTTATTTTGAAAAGTAAATCAAAAGATGCCTGTAAGGATGAAGAGAAAAAAATCATGCATTTCATATAACGTGCGTTCGTAAGGGTTATTTATTCAACCCTTTGAAAATGTCCCTTTTGGTACCCAAATTTGGGTGACCTTTCTAGGTCTTCCAAAAGGTGAGAAAGGTGATGAGAACGCAACATAATATATGTTAGGGACAAATGCGTTTGGCCTTTGGCCAAGAATCCCATCATGCATGTAGTATGGTTTCTGTTTTTGATAAGCATTACGGTTTGCATGCACGGGACGTGATCTAGATGCATTTTTGTGATATGAGTGTCGCGTATGCATCACTTGTTTCTTCTCATATCCATATGGCACATAATTATATTTTGCATGATGTGAAGAATAAGAAGCACGATATGATGAGATGAGTTGTGTACTAGTCTTCTTCTTATATTTATACGCCACATAATTATACTTTGCATGATATGAAGAAGAAGTATGACGAGATCAGGGGAAAGGGGGTCTTTGCGTCACTTTAGGCGCTACGTATGCCGTTGATGTGTCTACTTTCTTAGACAAAACAAACTTGGATGGTTTAGGTGATGCTTCGTTTGTCTCCATGTATCCTAATCCGATTTTGTCACTATCATGCTTTTGTGATAGGATAAAACGCTCTAGCATGTTAGATCCCGTATCAAATTGTTTCATCATTTTCTCTAAATCCGTATTCCTTGATTTTAAGTTTGAAATCTCGGATTTCATTTCAGTGTTCTCGGATGTCAATGATGAAATTTCAGACCTTAATGAATTTATGATGCAAGACGACTCTTCTTTTGAATCGTTTAATTGAGACACAAGATTTGTGTTAGAAGATTCTAACAATTTCTTGTCTTCAATTAACCGTTTCTTTTGTTTTGCAAGAGTTCTAGCAAACTTATGTAATTCAAGATATTCAACGTATAAATCATCATAAGATAGTTCAGAATCCGAGTCAGAATCAGAATTTACCTCATTTTCAAATAGTGGAGGCATTTGGCTTGACATATCTTTTTCCTCGGTGTTATAGCTAGTGGATACCATCTCACATAGATCGTTGGAACCTTTTGTTGTGAGTGTTCCTGCGCTCTGATACCAATTGAAGGATCTGCAAGGCACCACTAGAAGGGGGGAGGGGTTGAATAGTGGGTGCGGAAAATGTGGTTTTTAAAATAGTTTTAAACCAAAAACCCAACTTCTGAAAACAGATTCTGTTTTCAGGACCAGTTTTAAAACGTTTTGAAAACTAGTTTGCAGGTCTTCAAAAATTCTGAAATTTGGAGATAATTTATACTCAGATGTTATGAGTATCTCCTAAAAATTTCAGATTACAATTCAACCTCTAACCCCTTGAAAAATCGTTGGTGGTCAGATTGCGAAATTCTATCAGAAACGATACACTAATTTGAAAAATTAATTCCTATTTGTACACAACTCCAAATGCTCTGACAATTTAAATACTAACCCCTTATAAGTTGTATTTAAATGGTTTGAAACAGTTTTGAAAAATGCTTTTGGGAAGTTAGTCAAATACGATCAAAGTCTCAACCTTTGCAAGCCTGAAAATCAGACTGCACTAGTCTCAGAACTTTGGACGTTTGGATGACTTATACTTGTCCAAAAGGGTTGAAACTTGCGTCAAAAGAACCTCAGAACGTGTGGATATGTTCTCTGAAAGTTTCGTGATTTTTGAAATTCGTTTACTATTTTTACGGATGTGATTAAAAAAGTAAACAGTGTTGAAACAGAAAATCAGTGCTGAAAGTAAATGACACCAAGAATTTTATACTGGTTCGGTTATCAACAACCTACTCCAGTCTTCGAGGAACACCTTCCTCGGTTCAAACTAATCACACAATACAAAAACACCTTACCACAGGGTTGATGGAGTTACACACCAACTCCAACCCTTTACAAACCTTGTATGTTCAATACAATGCACACGAACACCACCACCTTGCAAGATTGAAGATTGATCACACCTTGATCAATCTTTTACAAAGATAAAGAGTATGTGGTGGTATATTAAAAGCCTATTCAAGAATGAGAATATAAGTACAATAGGCTTTCAAGAAGAAGAAAGAAAGATGTAGAAGAAGAAGGGAATGGAAGACTCTTTTTGCACTTTTGAACTTGTGAGACTTGTCTTGTTTCTGTTTGGATTTCTTCTTCTCTTTTTAACAATGTGGCCGCCCCCCTTGGCTCTTCTTCCCTTCTTGAAAATTATCTTCTAAGTCCTTGGAAGAATGTGTTGCATCATTGTGACATGTTCTTGCATACTTGGCATGTTTTCATTGGATGATCATTAAGCTCTTGCTTACTTGGCACTCATTGATTGGTTGAATGTTGTCATCACTTGATGACTAGGAAAATCTAAGAATAACACTTAAAACATGTGCCAAAATCATCACAAAATAATTTCCATAATTCATAAGATTATCACCCAAATCAAGCAAGATAATTTTCTCACAAAAACCATGAAAAATTCGGCCATACCATGCTGAAAATTCAGCATGTGCATCATTTCCATTTCATTCAAAATAATGCCAAGTTTACTTTGATTTATTTCTTGAAAATGAATCACCATTTAGTAGACAAATTTTTCATCATTTTTGGAATAAAAATTAGTCACTAATAAGGCCTTAAAAACGCCTAGATGCATTGCACACATGCTGAAATTTTCAGCATGTGTGATATCCAAGAATATCACTTTCTTTATTCCATAAAATATTTAGAACACTTCCAAATTGTCTTCTAATTAATTCACTTAATTCAAGAAGTGAAATATACCTCATAAATAGGTAAAAATCGCCCACCCTTAAACACACATGCTGAAATTTTCAGCATGTGTCACAATTGTGACAAAATTTGAATTGTTACCTTTTGTAGCTTCTCTCTTTAAGTCACCAACTTTATGTGATTGATTCTTGACCAATCAATATGCCAAAAAGGCTCCACATATGCTCCATCTCAGCTGTAGGTGGCGTGTATACATGTATATGCATGTGCTGAATTTTATTTTTGCTAACTTTGTAAAATAATGCACATTTAATAATACACACATGTTACATTCCAATCAGCCCTTAATTTAATTTTCTAGAACACTTTAAGATGTATGACATATGTAAAAAGTGTCTAGATACGTGTCGTTTGATGTGCCAAAAATATTCCATGTGTTGTGTACGTAGAAAACCGAATTTTCGATGTTTATCGATTACCCGATTTTTCTCCAATTAAATTCTAACTTTTTGCAAATTTTATATATATTATGTTACACATAATATATATAATATATACTTTAAATCTCAGCACTTGGCTGGTCTAAAGTGGCGCCATTAACATGTGTCAAAATTAAAATTGGAATCTTCACATTTTGGCCTTAATGTGGGGTGATTTGTGTGTGCCAACATGGAATGATTTTATAACTGAAAATATCATCATAGCCACGAAATTTATAATGATTTTTGAGGTGTAGGGGCTGGCCATCTATTTATGGAAAGTACGTGATACATTGGCGAAGTTTCGGTATTCGCCCGATACGACAATTTTCGGTTTAGAACCTTTTAACGTGTCGTATTTAATTTGTCATCACCATGACTTATATCATGTGATATAAGACCTGAATATACTCATAAATATGAGTTAAGTATAGTGGTTTGACGTTAACGTACGTACGTAAAATATATAACGTGTCGGTCGTACGTTGGAATACATGTGTATGTGCCTTTTTCAAAAAATCTGAAAATATATGTATTTATATGTGTATATGGCGTGTATAATGAATGAGGGGAGGAGGAGAAGAATTTCCAACCTTAGCCTTGTTGCCTTTGTGCCTTTTCCAAATGTAGCTTCCTTTAATGAACTACTTAGTTTAATTAACTAAGTACTTCACTTAATGAAGTAGTTTAGTTCATTAATGGTGGCACCTGAAAATAGTATAAACACAACAAATGTTTGCCATTTGATGTAAGCTTTTTAGCTTCATGGCTCGTTAGTACGGCAACATAATATATGAACTATATAAGGCAAGTAATAAGCAATATCATGCACATTTATCTTATGCCCGTTTTTGTGCACATTTAAATCATGTATTTGAAAATCACTCAAACCCCTTTTTCTCTACAAGTTCATTAATGGTGGCACCTGAAACTAGTTCAAACACAACAAATGTTTGTCATTTGATGTAAGCTTTAACGCTTCATGACTTGTTAGTATGGCAACAATATATATAAAGCATATAAGGCATGTATATAACAAAACGTGTCACATAATAATTTTGTCATGCATTTCTTAAACGCGTAGTATATAAATCATGTATTTGTGAATCACTCAAACTCTTTTTCTCAACAATCTCCCCCTTTTGATGATTTATAAAATAACCTTAGTTCATGATTTAAATATAACCGCTCTCCCTCCAATCGAGCACAAATTCAAATTTTGAATTTTTTTAATTGTCTCCCACTTGAATTTAGCAATCATGCTCTTTCTCCCCCTTAAATCACTCTCTCTCCCCCCCTTAAATTATACATTTTCTCTCCCCTTTATTTTGTAAATAATATCAAAAGTACATGTAAGAAAGAAATAGTAGTTTATAGTTTATCAACAAAACTCATGCATTTCAAGTGCACTCTTAAGGATTATTTATTCATCCCTTTGCAAATGTCTCTTTTGGTACCCAAATTTGGGGGACCTTCCTAGGTCTTTCAAAAGGTGAGAAAAGAGATGAAGACGCAATATAATATACATTAGGTGGGAGTTCAATTGGCCTTAGGTCGAGAATTCCATTGTAACCATTGTATGTTTGTCGTCTTTGATAAGTTCTTGTGTTGGTGTCCATTGTGTGTGATCTAGATGCATTTTTGTCGAATGAATGTCGTGTATGAATCAATGGTTTCTTTTCATAATCTATATGACACATAATTATATCTCGTATGATATGAAGAAGAAGCATGATGAGATGACATAGGGGGGGATCTAGGTGTCTTCTTAAGCATTACATATATCTTGGACACATCTATTTTCTTAGATGGAATGAATTTGGTTGATTTATTTAGTGTCTAATTTTTCTCGACGTATCCTATTCCGTTTTTATCGCTATCATGTTTTTTTGAAGAAACGATGCGATCTAGCATGTTTGTACCGGTGTCAAATTGTTTCACCATTTTTTCTAGATCTATATTCCTTGATTTTAAATTTGAAATCTTGGATTTCATTTCATTGTTTTGTGTCGTTAATGATGAGACCTCTGATTTTAATTCATTGATTGTGCAAGACGACTCTTTTTTTGAAAGCAACAAGGTTTGTGTTAAAGGATTTTAACAATTTCTTGTCTTCAATTAAGCGTTTCTTTTCTTTTGCAAGAGTCTTAGAAAAATTATGTAATTCAAGATATTCAACATACAAATCATCATAAGAAAGCTTAGAATCAGAATCAGAGTCAGAAGATACCTCATTTGATGCCTTAGATGTAAATCATACTTGTGCCGTTTGTTCTTCTGTATCATCAGTCTCAGAGTCAGATGAATCACTCCAAGTAGAGTCTTTGAAGGCTCTTCTCCTTTGTTTAGGTTCTGAGACGAGTCTAGTCTTTGTCCGATCCTTGTCATGGTTTTTGTTCGTTTGTTTGCCCTTGTTCGAGCAATCATATGACAAGTGTCCAAGTCTCCCACATTCATAGCACTTTATGTCTTCATTATTTTCATTTCTATGATTCTTACATGAAGTAGGCTTATGTTTGTTTTTAATCGATTTTCTCATGATCTTTCTTAATCTTTTAGCCATCGTGATTAGATCTTCATCATCGGAATCTGTGTTACTATCATCTACACGATCATAAGAAGTAGAGACGTATTCATTTGATTTAAACGCTATAGCCTTATCATGTTTAGAAGTAGACTCAGAATGTCTTAAAATGAGTTTGTTTTTATATACCTTCAATGATCCGATTAATTCCTCCATCTTTGTTGATTTAGTATCCTTACTTTCTTCGATTGCAGTGACTTTTGAATCCCATTCAGATGGGAGACTTCTTAGCACCTTTTGAACCTTTTCTTGTGTAGAAACAATTTTGCCAAGACACTCAAAAGAATTATAGATGTTTGTCAACAGTAAGTCCATATCAACAATAGATTCATTTGCCAATAATTTAAAGGACTCAAGGGTGGACATAAGCATATTTATTTTAGACTCTTTGACTTGATTAGTCCTTCGTGTTTCATTTCTAGAATTCTCCACATCTCTTGAGCAATAGGAGAATCAGACACGTAACTTGTTTTACTTTTACTTAGCCCGTTTAAAAGTAGTTGCATGGCTCTAGCATTCATACTCAACTTCTTTTTGTCATCACTAGTATATTCTTGTTTCGGTTTTATGACCTCTAGTGTGACACTATCAACAGTAGATAACTTAGAAGGAACAAAAGGACCGTCTTCTATAATAGACCACAAATCAATATCAATAGCCATAAAGAAAAGTTTCATTATAAGTTTCCATTGTATAAAAGACTAACCATCGAAAAGAGAAGGCCTTACGATTGACATTCCTTCTTGCTCGGTTTTGTAGCTAGTGGTTGCCATCTTACAAAGATAGTTGGATCTTCTTGTCGTGAGTGTGCCTGCGTTCTGATACAACTTGTAGGACCTGTGTAGCACCACTAGAAGGAGGGTTGAATAATAGGTGCGGAAAATTTGGGTTTTTAAAAAGTTTTGAACCAAAAACCTAACTTTTGAAAACAGTTTCTATTTTCAGATTCTGATTTGAAATGATTTAAAGGCCTAGTTATAGGTCTCCAAAAATTATGAAATTTGGTGATATTTTACTTTCAGATGTTTTGAGTATCTCCTAAAAATTTCAAATTAATATTCAACTCCTAACTCTTTGAAAATACATTTTTTGTCAAATTGCGCAAATCTTCCAGAAACAGTTCTCTGATTTGAAAATTTTATTCCAATTGATTTGAGACTCCAAATGGTCTGAACATTTACAGAAAAGACCCTCAATATATTTAATTAAATGGGTTGAAACAGTTTTTAAAAATTCAATTTGGAAGTATGTCAAATACGTTGATGTTCTCAACCTTTGCAAGTCTGAAAATCAGATTGCACTAGTCTAAGACCAATTAACATTTGATTGATTTATACTTGTCAAAATATGAAGAAACTTGCGCCATATGAAACTTAAGTGGCGCGTCTATGTTTCTGCAAAATTTTACAATTTTTGAAATTCGTTTAGTATTTTTACGATTGCAACGAATTCAACGTAGAAAATGAAAACTGAAAGTAAAGTGCTGAATGTAAAGACACAAATGATTTTATACTGGTTCGGTTAAATCAACCTACTCCAGTCTTCGAAAACACCTTCCTCGGTTATCACTAAACACCAAAAAAACCTTAACACAAGGGTTGCTGGAGTTACACACCAACTCCACCCTTTCACAAACAATATAGTCAATCACACGGATCACGAACACCACCACCGAACGGATGAAAGTTTGATCACACCATGATCAACCTTTTACAACAAATGAAACGTGTATGGTGGTATAAACAAATTCTATTCAGTATGTTGAATATAAGAACAATAGGCTTGAGAGAAGAAGAAAAAGAAAAAAGAAATGTAGAAGAAGAGAATAGTCGATCCTTTTGCACAATGAGAGTTGCTTGGCTTCACTTTGCACTACTTCTCTTCCTTTTTATCTTAGAGTGGCCGGTCCCCTTAGGTCTTCTACCATCTTGAGAATTCTCTTTAATGCCCTTGTAAGGTTACCTTGTGTAGAAATGACACCATCTTGCTCACTTGGCACAACATGATTGGATGGATGACTTGGCTTTGCTTACTTGACACTCTATGATTGGTCTAATCTTGTCACCATTTAGAAGCTGTAGAATATGAGAATAAAATGAAAAACATGTGCCAAAAAGAGTTTAAAATATTGCCAAATAATCAAAAATTAATCCTTTCAATTTTGGGAAGCATATTTGCCATCACCAAGAGGTAAAAATCGGCTAGCACTCTTTCTCACATGTTGAATTTTCAGCATGTGTTAAATAAGCTCCTTATAGACTCCCTCCTTTATGTCATTAACCTTGTGTGGCATATTCTTCACCAATTAAGATGCCAAATAAGCTCCTTATAGACTCCACCAAGGCTGTACTAGGCGTGTAATAATCTTGAACATGTGTTGAATTTTATTTTGGTAAACTTTGTAAAATAATGCACAATAATTACACATATAAGGTAAATTGTAATCATCACTTATTTGAATATTCTAGTACACTTTAACATGCCTTGAATGTGTAAAAAGTGTCTATATACATGTTACATGTGATGCCAAAAACGTTCCACGTGTTATGTTCGTAAAAAACCGAATTTTCGACTTTCGTCGATTATGCGATTTTTCTCTGATTAAATTCAAACTTTTTGCACACGTTATATATATTATGTCACACATAATATATATAAAATAAATTAAATATTCAGCTTTTTTGTCTGAAGTATATGCGCCCCATGTGACAAAAAAAGTTGAATTTGAAATCTCCACAATTTGGCCTTAATTGTGGGTGATTTATGTGTGCCAACATGGAATGATTTCATGGCCGAATTTAACATGTGAGCCACGAAATTTTTGGCTATTATTAAAGTATATGGACTGGCCATCTTTATATGGCAAGTACGTGACACGTTGGCGAAGTTTCGGTAGTCACGCGATACGACAATTTTTGGTTTATAACCTTGTAATATGTCGTTATAATTTTTTCATCACCATGACTTATATCTTATGATATAAGTCCTGAATATACTCATAAATATGAGATAAGTATAGTGGTGTGACGTTGACGTACGTTTGTAATATATGCAACGTGTCGGTAGTACGTCAGAATATATGTGTATTATGCCTTTGTATAAAAAATCTGAATATATATATATATATATATATATATATATATATATATATATGTAGGCATGTATATCCAAATGGGGAGGAGACTTTCCATGTTTCAATTTGTTGTCATCATGCTTTCTCCAAACATATCTCCATTTGATGAACTAGTTAGTTAATTAACTTAAGTACTTCACTTAATGAACTAGTTTAGTTCATTAATGATGGCACATGAAACTAGTTCAAACACAACAAATGTTTGCCATTTGATGTAAGCTTTAACGCTTCATGGCTTTTTAGTACGGCAACAATATATATAAAGCATATAAGGTATGTATATCACAAAACGTGTCACATAATAATTTTGTCATGCATTTCTTAAACACGTAGTATTTAAATCATGTATTTGTGAATCACTCAAACTCTTTTTCTCAACAACATACACACACATATTTAATCAAACGTATTTTCTCAATCTTTGACGATGTTGATCATGACTATAAATAATGCATGCATGTACGTGACAAGCAGATTATCATGGTCGGACGGTGTAATTACTCTTAACTCCGTTCTAAAATATTAAGTAGTTTGATTTTTCAATATAACTTAAATTTATCTCATAAAGAAAAGTCAAATGATTTTATATTTTTAAAACGGTGTTATATATATTTTTAATATTTTCTCATGTTATTAAAATTTTTAAATGTCAATTAGTACACAAGGAGTGAATAATATTTTCATTGATTTATATGGTTATGGAATATCATTTAAAAACAACTTATAAACGTTTTTATTTTTCAATTAGAAAATAAAAAGACCGTTAGAGAAAGCATTTGATGTCTAAGTTGTGATGTAATTAAGTGCACATGTAACATAGATGTTGTATATATGATGGTGATTATGTTATTTTTAAATGTTAAACATTTTAAAAAAGAATAATATATTTTTATAACTTCTATGCTAAATCAAAATTTCAGTTAATAAAACACTTACATGCTAACGTCTTTAATATAAAAAAGACAAAGTTGATGTTTCATTCAATTCTATTCACTATTTTGTTTTTAGATAAAGTCAATTTTATTAAAGTTGAACCTCACTTATGGTGGAGGAAGACCATATTGCATCAAGGTTTATCATATGTAAAAAGTGAATGTAAAGAAATAATGATTGTCATCCTCCAATCATGTATGATATGCCGCATTAAACCTTTCCAAGTAAAACCACCCTTGTGGATAAAACCTTGGCAAAGGAAAAAGCGTACAGATTTATATTATTAGAGCGGTGACCAAATAAAAATAATGTCAAAAAATATAGCTGGAAATATACATCAGCGTCATCGTATGTATTCAACCAATGCTGTCCAAGCATGACGCCCCGGAGCCTGCCTCCGATCACTGGACCTTCTTTGCCACCCCATCCATCATTGAGTATAAAGCAGCCAACATTGATCCTCAGCAAAAGATAATTAGACATCAGCAGGCAAATCAAAATCTTAGAATCAAATGCTGTTAAAATTTTATAAAGAACATACCCAATCGCCTGCACCAAATGGATGCAGTCGAGATAGAAAAAGATGTCCAAAGCAGATGTCATCGGCGGATGTATGGTGTGTGAATATCCGTCAGCAAGCTGCCATGCACCATTGGCAGAAGGTCAACCTGCCGAACAAAAGTGCATAGGCGTCCGCTCATCATTCCATGTTGTGCCAGGAAATGTGCTACGTTGTTCCCTTCCTGCGGTATATATGAAGGTGTGACGGCCATGCAGTTTAGCAGCATCAACAAACGAGTATGATCCATACCCATCCTAGAGGCTAATGTTATCGAATCACTGAGCATATCTAGAAGGTCTTACAATGTATCTCAATGTCAAACCCAATGAAACCATGTGTGGCAAAATAAATAAGGGAGAATAACACTGCCTGAAACTCTGCATGTAAAGGAGTCAAAACCGGCAAAGGAAAGAAAATAGCCAAGACAAGTCGACCTTGGTCATTCCTCATAACCGCCCCTCCAGCCGCCCCTTGATGTCCTACTGCAGCGTCTATGTTAAGTTTTAGCTTGCCTGTAGGCGACAACTTCCATCGTATAATCTGTATTTTCCTCGATCGTAAAGGCGGCGAGTACCTTGTAGTAATCAAAAGCTTAATGGAGGCTGCAAACTTGCTACCTGAAACAGACGAACACCAAGTATATATGGCTACTCGTATTCTTTCCTGAAGTTGTAATATTGAGAAGGCTTCATCCCCAAGATATACTGTTGCATATTCTTTCTAAATGGACCAAGATGTCAGCATTGGAACTACAGCTGCTAATTGCCCCTTCATATTGGCCCTCGTTGCTCTACTCCACCATGCCCGCAAATATTGCTTGAAGTATAATCTTGTTGGCGTTGGCCTAGAAAAGATCGAAGAGAGTTGACTCCATATGTCACGAACCACTGAACACATAAAGAAAATATGATTTTGATCCGCTGATGGCCGTCGATAGAAAATGCAACACGTAGGGTTAGCTACAAGCCACGCACAAGTATTATCCGGCAAAGGAAGCGCGTTATACCACAATCGCTACAAGAATACTTGACCCTGAGGAGGAGTCCCACTCCACCATATATACCGGCTGTAAAGAGACATACTTCCCTGCGTTCGACAGGAAAAATAACCATTGAGAAGGGTAAATTGACCATGCTCATCATCCACCCAAGAGAAACCATCCGATGTAGTGTGTACATGCAGCTCACAAAAAGAATGAATATTACACAACCGTTTCCAATCCGCAGAATCATATATAGACGCACGCATATCACCTCTGATCCTATACTTCTGCCTAAGATACTGAGCTCAAGTCGACGACAATGTTTAATACATCCACCACAACTTACATTCCTAGACCTTTTGTAAAGCATCGAGACTGCGAAATCCTAGCCTGGCCTCATCCTTTGGATGACAAATCGGGCGACTTCCCTGTAAAAACTGAGACATTTTGCGATTCTATTCTGTGATAACACTTTTAGGGAGCCGAGCACTAGCCAATATATGCAAAGGCATGGCTGATAGAACCGATTGGATTAAGGTTAATCTGCCTACCATATCAACGAGGCGGCCATCACCTGAGGGACCTGAATACCCAGAAAGAAGTCCTGGACTACAAGCAACACATCTAATTCTAATATTTGCCAAAAATGTCGATAAATGGAGCTTGGAAAACCATCAAGACTTGTGGCGTTTGAGGGACTCAGCTGCCACACTGCTCGTTTAACCTCATCTATATGCGGCAATGCAAACAAGCCATCATTATCCGCCTCTGTCAAAACCTATGGAATATTCCACAATATTGTGCTATGATCATCTATAGACTCTTCACTGAACAGTGATGTGAAAAATCTGACTGCCTCCTCTTCAATATCTGAAACAAATTTGCAGTCAGTCCTGTCAGCTTTCCGAATAGAGACAATAGCCTGCTGCCGCCTCCTTTCCTTGACTATTTGGTGAAAATACGATCTATTAGCGTCGTCGTCTTTTAGCCACTTTATGTTGGCCTTTTATTTCCAAAAGAGATAAGATCGAGTTTGTAACTTTAAGAGTTTGGCCTTAGAAAGATGATATGCAACCCGAGTATGCTCAGTTAGAGATGCATCATCGACCCTCTCTGTACCGATTGTCTCCTGTTGTGTTGCCAGTAACTCACTGAAAATATTTTCAAAGACTTCTCTGTTCCACTGCCTCAAGTCCGTTTTCAGTCGTCTTAGTTTATCATAGAAGCCGTACATTCCGATCGAGATTAGATACGCATGTTGAGAAAAAGAGTTTGAGTGATTCACAAAATACATGATTTAAATAACGCGTGTTTAAGAAATGCATGACACAATTTATTACTTGACACATTTTTGCGACAAACTTGCCTTATATACTTTATATATAATTTTGCTGTACTAACAAGCCATGAAGCTTTAAATCTTACATCAAATGGCACACATTTGTTGTGTTTGAACTATTTTCAGGTGCCACAATTAATGAACTAAACTAGTTCATTAAGTGAAGTACTTAGTTAAATGAACTAAGTAGTTCATTAAATAGAGATATATTTGGAGAAGGCATGATGGCAATAAACATGGAAATGGAAAGCCTCCTCCCACTCCATGTCACATGTTTATATATATATAATATATATATTCAGTTTTTTATAAAAAGGCACAATACACATATATTCCGACGTACTACCGACACGTTACATATATGACGAACGTACGTCAACGTCACACCACTATACTTAACTCATAATTATGAGTATATTAAGGTCTTATGTCATATGATATAAGTCATGGTGATGACAAAATTATTACGACACATTACAATGTTGTAAACCAAAAATTGTCGTGTCGGGTGACTATCGAAACTTCGCCAACGTGTCATGTACTTGCCATATATAAATGGCCAGCCCATATACTTCAAAAATTGCCACAAATTTCGTGGCTAACATGTTATACTCAGTCATGAAATCATTCCATGTTGGCACACACAAATCACCCCAATTAAGGTCAAATTGTGGAGATTTCAAATTCACCCTATTTTGTCACATGTGGGTGCCATTTTGTCTTAGTCATTAAGAGCTGAATATTCATTTTATTTTATGTATATTATGTGTGACATAATATATATAAGGTGCTATATATGGTGCCTCTTTTAAATCCATTTTCTAGAAGAAAAGTAGCAAAACGATCATACCAAGCCCTAGGTGCTTGTTTTAATCCATATAGGGCCTTCTTTAATTTGTACATATGATCAGGATATTTCAAGTCTTCAAAACCGGGTGGTTTATTCATGTATACTTTTTCTTGTAATAATCCATTTAAAAATGTTCTTTTTACGTCCATTTGATAGAGTTTAAAACCTTTCATGCAAGGAATAACAAGTAATAGTCGTATGGATTCTAAAAGTACTACGGGTGCAAATGTTTTATCGTAGTCTATTCCTTCTTCTTGATTATATCCTTGTGCTACAAGTCTCACTTTGTTTCTAACAACTTTACCTTCTTCATTCATTTTATTTCTAAGGACCCACTTTGTGCCTATTATTGTCTTACCTTATGGTCGTGGCACTAAATCCCATACATCATTTCTTACGAATTGATTTAATTCATCATGCATAGCATCAATCCAAGAAGAATTATTCAAGGCATCAAAAACGTTCTTAGGCTCAATCTCGGATATCATAGCATGAAATTGATTTATTTCATCCGGATTTATTCTTCTACGTGGTCGAACACCTTAAGTAAAATCGCCTATAATGAGATCGTGTGGGTGATCCCTATGCCATCTTGGTTGATTATTTTTTAAGTTTTCATGCATTTACTTGATCATGAATTTCTGGTGTATTTGATTGATCATGTACGTCATCATCTAACACGGCTTTAGTTTAAAATCATCATCATATTCTTTATCTTTTTCAAACTCACAAAATTCATTAAATTTCACATGAATAAATTCTAGAATTTGTCTAGTGATAGGATCATAACATTTGTATGCTTTAGAATTCACAGAATATCCAACAAAGATACATTCAATTGATTTAGATTCAAATTTATCTAGATTATCTTTTGTATTCAAAACAAAGTATTTACAACGAAACACAAGAAAGTGATCAATTTAGGCATGCGATCATTTACTATCTCATAAAAAGTTTTATTTATTTTATTTCTAATTGACAAACAATTAACTATATAGCATGCACAATTTACGGCTTCCGCCCACAAAAATATAGGCAACTTATTTTCACACAACATGGTTCTAGAAATTTCTTGTAGTGTCCTATTCTTTCTTTCTACTACTCCATTTAATTGTGGTGTTCTAGGTGGCAAAAACTCGTGTTTAATTCCTTTTTCTTCGCAAAACGCAATCATGTCCTTGTTTTTAAATTCACTTCCTCTATCGCTTCTAATCTTTTTCACATTAAAACCATATTCATTTTCAAGTTGTTTTATTAATTTCGCAATCTCAATGGCACTATCATCTTTATTTGCAAGAAATAAAGTCCATGTATAACGAGAAAAATCATCAGCGATAACACATGCATAATGACGTCCACCAAGACTCTTAGTACGACTAGGACCAAAAAAATCAATGTGTAGTAATTCTAAAACTCTAGGCGTGCTAATTTCATTTTTGGGTTTAAGTTACTCGCGCGTTTGTTTGTCTTTAATACAAGATATACACAACTGAAAGTTGTCTAAATCAAGTTTAGGCAATCCTCGTATTAGGTTCTTTCGTTGAATTTTTCAAGCGTAGAGATGCCAATGTGTCCTAATCACCTATGCCACAAATTTACCTCAGGTTCATTTGATATAAAACATTTGACTTTAGCGTCTAATATGTCATCCATGGAAAGTGTGAAAATGTTTCCTTCTCTTTTTCTTTTTTAATACTGTTTCCCCGTTTTTATTTATCATGTTGTAATATGGATGAGTGAAACACACATCAAAACCATTGTCAATAAACTGTGAGATGCTAAGTAGATTATAGGATAGATTACTTACCAAGAAGACGTTGGAGATTTGAAGAGTACTTGGGCTTCCAATTGTACCTTTTCCAATGATTCTTCCTTCATTGTTGCCTCCAAAGGTCACCGATCCACCTATTGTAACCTTCTTCAACATTGAGAACAAGCTCAGGTCACCTGTCATATGCCTTGAGCAACCACTTTCAAGGAACCACTTGATTGATGTGCCTTTAGATGTATGGGTTCCCTGCAATGTACAACAACGATTTAGGTACCTTTTTATTTTGGGTCCTTACGAGTTAGTTATTCACCTCTTTGTAAGAGTGCCTTTCGGTACCCATACCTGGGCGATCTTTCTCGGTCTAGCAAATAGTGAGAATGTAGATGAAGAAGCAACATAGTAGACATGAGGTGAGAATATATTTGGCCTTTGCCAAGTTTTCCCTTATGCATATTGTATGGTTGTCGTTTTTGATATGTTCTTGTGTTTGTGTGCATAGTACGTGATCTAGATTCATGGAATGAATGTCGTGTATGCATTGATAGTTTCTTCTCATATCTATACGGCACATCATTATATCTTGTATGATATGAAGAAGAAGCATGATGAGATGAAATGAGAGGGGGTCTAGGCGTCTTCTTAGGCGCTATATATGTCTTGGGTGTTTCTATTTTCTTAGACAAAAGGAATTTGGTTGGTTTATTTAATGTCTCATTTTTCTCAATGTATCCTAATCCGTTTTTATCACTATCATGTTTTTTTGATGAAATGATGCGATCTAGTATGTTAGTTCTGGTGTCAAATTGCTTCGCCATTTTCTCTAAATCCTTTATTCCTTGATTTCAAATTTGAAATCTCAGATTTCATTTCATTATTTTGTGTTGTTAGTGATGAGATCTCTAATTTTATGCATTGATGATGCAAGACGACTCTTCTTTTGAATCGTTTAATTGAGAAACAAGATTCGTGTTAGAAGATTCTAGCAACTTCTTGTCTTCAATTAATCGTTTCTTTTCTTTTGCGAGTGTCTTTGTGAATTTATGCAATTCTAAATATTGACTAAATAGATCATCATATGAAGGTTCAAAATCAGAGTCAGAATCGGAAGATACCTCGTTTGATGCTTTGGATACAAAGCATACTTGTGTCGTCTCTTCTTCGGTACCAGTCTCAGAGTCGGATGTGGCACTCCAAGTGGAGACCTTGAGAGCTCTTCTCCTTTGTTTAGGTTCTGAGACGAGTCTTGTTTTGATTTGATCCTTGTCAAGGTGTTTGTTTGTTTGTTTGTCCTTGTTAGGGCAGTCATATGACAAGTGTCCAGTTTCTCGCATACATAGCACTTTACGTCCTTGTCACTGGTTTTATTTTTATTTCTTTTAGCCGAAGTAGCCTTAGGTTTGTTTTTAAATGACTTTCTCATAAATTTTCTCAAACCATTAGCCAATAGTATTAGACCATCATTGTCTGATTCAGAATCACTATCATCTACGTGATCGAAAGAAGTAGAGATGTATTCATTTGATTTAAAAGCAATAGTCTTACCTTGTTTTGACGTTGATTCCAATTTCCTTAATGTAAGTTTGTTTTCATATAATTTTAGCGATCCGATTAGTTCCTCCATTTTTATTGATTTTGTTTTTTTAATCTCATTAATTGTTGTGACTTTAGGGTCCCATTAAGATGAAAGACTTCTTAATACCTTTTGGACCTTTTCCTGCGTAGAGAAAGCTTTGCCAAGAGACTCAAGAGAATTATAGATGTTAGTCAATCGTAAATCTATATCAACAATAGACTCATTTGGCAATAATTTGAAAGACTCAAGTGTGGACATAAGCATATTAATCTTAGACTCCTTTACTTGGCTAGTCCCTTCATGTTTCATCTCAATAATTCTCCACATCTTTTGGGCACTAGAGCAATTAGGTACGTAACTAGGTTCACTTTTGCTTAGCCTGTTTAAAAGTAATTGCATGGCTCTAGCATTCATACTTAATTTTTTTTATTATCACATGTATATTCTTGTTTTGGTTTTACAACCTCTAGTGTGACACCATCAATAGTAGATAATTTAGAGGGAACGAAAGGATCGTATTCTATTATAGACCACAAATCAATATCAATAGCCATAAGAAAAAGTTTCATTCTAAGTTTCCATTGGATAAAGGAATCACCATAAAAAAGAGGAGGCCTTTGACTTGACATACCTTTTTGCTCGGTTTTGAAGCTAGTGGTTGCCATCTCACTAAGATCATTGGATCTCCTTGTTGTGAGTGTGCCTGTGCTCTGATACCATTTTTAGGACTTGTAAGGCACCATTAGAAGAGGCGGTTGAATATTGGATGCGGAAAATTTGGTTTTTAAAATATTTTTACCCTAAAACCCAACTTCTGAAAACAGTTTCTGTTTTCAGATCCTGATTTGAAACGTTTGAAAGACTAGGTTATAGTCTTTTAAAAATTCTGAAATCAGGAGAGATATTACTCTAAGATATTCTGAGTATCCCCTAAAAATGTCGAATTAAAATTCAACCTCTAACCTTTTAAAAATTTGTTTGTGGTCAGATTGCGCAAATCTGCCAGAAACAGTTGTCTTATTTGAAAAATTTATTCCGATTAATCCGTAACTCCAAATGGTCTGAAAAGTTAATGAAAAAACCCTTACGATATGTATTTTAATGGGTTGAAACAATTTTGAAAAATTCCTTTGGAAAGTATGTCAAATATGTTTATGTTCTCAACCTTTGCAAATCTTAAAACCAGATTGTACTAGGCTCAGAACTATTAACCTTTGATTGACTTATACTTGTTCAAATGAGTTGAAACTTACGCCAAATGAAACTTAAGAGGTGTGGCTATGTTTCTAAAAAAATTTACAATTTTTGAAATTCGTTTGCTATTTTTAAGATTGCGACGAAAAGGGTGCAGAATGCTAGAAACTGAAAGTATTGTGCAGTAAAGTAAAGAACACAAGGAATTTTATACTGGTTCGGTTAAATCAACCTACTCCAGTCTTCGAGGACACCTTCCTCGGTTATCACTAAACAAGATTAACACCTTACCACAAGGGTTGCTGGAGTTACACACCAACTCCACCCATAAACAAACGATACAAGCAATCACAATGATCACGAACACCACCACCGAACGGATGAAGGTTTGATCACACCTTGATCAACCTTTTACAATAATGAGGCGTTTATGGTGCTATGAACAAAGCCTATTCAATATGTTTGAATATGAGTACAATAGGCTTGATAGAGGAGGAGAAGAAAGAAATGTCAAAGAAGAGAGTAGAGAGACTTTTTGCACTTTGGAAATTATGAGACTTGTCTTGCATTTGTGTGGCTCTATTCTCTTCATTTTATCTAGACTTGGCCCCCCCTAGGGATTTTCTTCACCTTGACAATTCTATTTTAAGTCCTTGGAAGAATGTCTTGTATAGATGTGACACCATCTTGCTTACTTTGCACAACTTTATTGGATGAATGTCTCGACTTTGCTTACTTGGCACTCCTTGATTGGATGAGTCTTGTCATCATTTAGTGGCTGTAAAAATCCGAGAATAAAATGAAACACATGTGCCAAATGAAGTTCAAAACATTGCCAAATATTCTACAATCAATCCCTTCAAATTTGGAAGCAAATTAGTCTCCATTCAGGACCAAAAATCGGCCAGCTCTAGTCTCACATGCTGAATTTTCAGCATGTGCTATATTCTCAAAATTTTGAAATGTTACCTTGTGTGGCTCCCTCCATTAAGTCACTAATCTTGTGTGGCTTATTCTCCATCAATTGAGATACCAACTAAGCTCCACATAAGCTCCACCGAGGCTGAGATAGGCGTGTGATATGTCTTGAGCATGTGCTGAATTTCACTTTTGTAAACTTTGTCAAATATTGCATAATAATTACACATATATGGTATATTCCAATCAGTCCTAATTTGAATATTCTAGAACACTTTGATATGTCTTGAATATGTAGAAAGTGTCTAGATACATGTTACATGTCATGCAAAAAACGTTCCATGTGTTGTGTTCATAGAAAACTGAATGTTCGACTTTTGTCGATTATGCGATTTTTCTCTGATTAAATTCAAACTTTTCGCACATGTTATATATATTATGTCACACATAATATACATAAAATAAATTTAATATTCATCCCTTAATTACTGAGACAAGATGGCGCCCACATGTGACAAAATAGGTTGAATTTGAAATCACCACAATTTGGCCTTAATTGAGGTGATTTGTGTGTGCCAACATGGAATGATTTCATGACTAAGTAGAACATGTTAGCAACAAAATTTGTGGCCATTTTTGAAGTATATGGGATGGCCATCTATATATGGCAAGTACGTGACACGTTGGCGAAGTTTCAGTAGTCAGCCGATACGACAATTTTTGGTTTACAACCTTGTAACGTGTCGTACAAATTTTGTCATCACCATGACTTATATCATATGATATAAGACCTGAATATACTCATAAATATAAGGTAAGTATAGTGGTGTGACATTGATGTACGTTCGTAATATATGTAACATGTCGGTAGTACGTCGGAATATATGTGTATTGTGCCTTTTTAAAAAAATCTGAATATATATATAATATATATAAAAACATGTGATATGGAGTGGGAGGAGACATTCCGTTTCCATGTTTGCTTCCATCATGCCTTCTCCAAATATATCTTTATTTAATGAACTGCTTAGTTCATTTAACTAAGTACTTAACTTAATGAACTAGTTTAGTTCATTAATGGCGGCACCTGAAATAGTTCAAACACAACAAATGTTTTTCATTTGATGTAAGCTTCAAAGCTTCATGGATTGTTAGTACGGCAACATTACATATAAAGTATATAAGGGAAGTTTGTCGTAAAAACGTGTCAAGTGATAAATTGTGTCATGCATTTCTTAAACACGCGTTATTTAAATCATGTATTTTGTGAATCACTTAAACTCTTTTTTTCAATAAAGAGATTTGCACAATATGAATGAGTCTTCTTCTCAAATGCACAAAAAGGGACGTAAGGATGGCATTTGTCATTTCTGTCATAAACCTGGACATTACAAGAATGTCTGCCTGAAACATAAAGCGTGGTTTGTAAAGAAAGATAATCCAATTGCCTTTGTATTTTTAAGTCACGCTATATTAAAGTTCCTATTATTACATGATGGACTAACTCTGGTTCTACTGCTCATATTTTCAACTCGATGTGAAAATTTCTTTCAATCCAAACCATGAGAAATGAGTTTGTATACATGAGAAACAGAAACAAAGCTCCAGTGGAAGGAATTGGCAATTATCGTCTAATATTAGAGACTGAACATTGTCTGTATTTGTACCAAACTCTATACATACTGAGTTTTTCTAGTTTTATTCCGAAGCTAGATAAAATGGGATTTAATGTTGAGTTTGGTTTTGGATGTTTTAATTTTGTAAAAGAATAACAAAATTATTTGATATAAAATCCTATGTAATGTCTCTAAAAAATTAATCTTAAAGTTTCTTCTACTGAGACCTTAATGACAGCGCATCATAAAGTTTGTATGAAACGTAGTTTATGGAATATAATTATGCTTGCTTGTGACATAAACGTTTAAGTCATATATCCAAGTAAAGCATCAAAAGGTTAGAAAAACAAGGTATTCTTCATGACTTTGATTTTACTGATCTTGTAGCATGCATTGATTGTATCAAATGAAAACAGGCAAGGCACACTTCAAAGAAAGCTGCCACAAGAAGCGTAGAACTTCTTAGAATAATACACGACGACATATATAGACCGTTTGATGTTCCTTCTTTTGGGAAAGAAAAGCATTTTATTACATTTATTGATGATTTTTCATGTTATGGCTATGTCTATCTATTACATTAAAAGTCTCAATATGTAGATGCACTTGAAGTCTACATTAAGTTGAAAGATAATTAGATAGAAAATGATGTGTGTTTGACAATGCAAAATGTTCAATCTTTCCTTGTTCTAACAATGTATTTTGCAGGATGCCATGTTCGGTTAGCAAGAACACATTCACTCCACCCTTAGCCATGCGCTTCTTATTTTGGATCGAGCAAGATCCTCCGAGTTGAGAACAATTTCTCACCCTTTGGACGTGTCTTCAAGTTTGAAGGATTTGATTCCCTCATAAAGTTTGCTCAAGACATTGATATAGAATCTAACTTTGATCAAAGATAAGAAAACACAAGGAAAAACCTTGCAAAATAGCCTTGGCCGAAAATATGACATAATTTTGAAATCTTGTTGTAGAAGTCAACATACAGCTCCATTTATAGACTAAGTTAAGATAAAGCTAATGTACATAAAATAATGTAACACTTTCACTAAAATAAAACTCTTCAATAACTATCTGATCTTCCACGCGCAATCTCAATTATCTAAATACCGAATTCATCGATAAGGCCTTCTAGAGAATTGTAGCTCCGAATGTCTAGTTTCCACAGGATTTTGTATCCCTTTAAATCAGATGAGAGAGTTATGGCCAAAAACCCAAGATGGGGTCATCCTGTGAAAACCCTAAAATGTATGTGTGTTCCATATTTGGAAAGTCTATTTTTACATATTCTAATAAGTGTTTTTATCATCTAGAAACATTCTAAAAACATCTACAAATATTCTAAAATAGAATGAACACATTTACAAGTCAATATAGACAAATGAGGTCTTGCAAAACACCACGGACTTGCTTTCTCCAATTCCATCTCACTGCACATCCTCTTTTAGCAATTTATGTGTGTTTGACGGCAAAAAAATATTTGATGTTTCTTTCTTCTAACAATGTCCTCCACGAGTCACCCTGTTGACAAGAACAGATTCACTCCACCATTGGTTGTGTGTTTCTTGTTGTTGATCGATCAAGATTCACTGACTTGTAGCTTGTTTGTGCTACAGGAATGAATTATCACCCTTAAGACGTGTCTTCAAGTTGGAAGGATTCAATTTTCCTACAACGTTTGTTCAAAACGTTGATATAGAATCTAATTTTGATCTAAGATCAAAGAACACAAGGAAAACCCTTGCAAGACAGCCTTGGCCAAAAATATGAAGTAATTTTATTCAACTCTCCCTTTCTCTTCAATGCTTTGAGGAGCTTGTATCGTTTCTTCTTAACATGTTTTCGGTGAAACAATAGGACCTGCTTCAAGATCTTAAAATACACATAAGATGGCATAAAAAGTACGACATGAAGCATATCATAGGTTCAAATTTCATGTGTAATGCATTTTCAAATGTCAACAAAGTGTTCAACAAAGCATGTTCAATCAAATGATTGAATTTAAAAACTATTTCCATAGTATAGGGTTTTAACAAAATGCGGACTACTTCAACACACAAACCAAGTTTCAGATTACCTTTCATGCATATCCAAACTCCTAGATCAAATACATAAATTATTCAAGTGATTTCAAATACAAATGGAAAGCTTAGATGCACACGTATACAAATCATCCGGTTTTGAAAAGGTGGGGAAACTCTTTCCACAACAATGTTCTCAGTAACCGTATATGGTAAAGAAATAAACCATAAAATCCTCACCTTGTTCGCTGCATACTTTGGCCTATCCATTTCATTTTCGATTTCATGTTCGTTCTCATTAATCTAAACAACGTTTTCTTTCACATCATGGAAGCATCATGCAAATTGTTTTCAGATCCGTGCAACAAAGATGTAACTCCACTCGAAACTCCACTCGAAAAAGTGGAAGGTATGTCTGAAACATCAAAAAAATCCTTAGAAATCATGATACGCATGTTTTTATGAGACATCAAGGCATGTGAAATTTCTGAAGGTTTAGCGTAAAATGACCTTTTAGTCTTGGTCAATTTCTCAAGCTCTGAAGTTGGCTGTTTGGCCAAATTGCCTACTGTTTGCTTTCCCTTTTCTCTAACCTTTTGCTTTGTTTATGAGTCACTCTTTTTATGTTCTTACTTTATTGACTCAATAAATCGCTGTTCTGTTTCTTTTTCTTCTTTAGACTCCCGGTTTTTATGATCTTCCAAAACCTTTTATGGACACAAAGCATGTAATTTATACAGTTTGTTATTCATTTTAAAAGTGTATCTATTAAGGAAATTGTCAAAAATTACTCGTGTATCAATTTGCCATGGCCTTCCTGACAAGATGTGACTAGCATGCATAGGAATAACGTCACATAAAATTTCATCGTTATAACTGCCAACGGATAATGGTACCAAAACTTGTTTACTTACATGGACTTCACCGCAATCATTAAGCCATTCCAACTCATACGGTCTAGGGTTATCAAGGAAGGCAGTGCAAGTTTTCTGACCAATTATAAACTAGCAATGTTAGCACATGAAGCTGCATCTATAATCATGGTGTAGACCTTTCCACTAACCATGCAATGAATGTGATAGATGTTTTCTCGATGCTGTTTAGTTTAATCGACCATAGGTTGTGCCCAAAGGCTTTGCCTAATGACAAAAAATTCTGTAGATGTAGAATTCTCTTCTTCACCCATGTGATCTTCTTGCTCTAAGTCTTCCTCAATATTTTCTTCTTCTTTTTTGTGTTTAGAAGCCGAATGTAACCACCACATTCATCAAGGTAGATGAAACGTTTCTTAGGACATTGAGATGCTATATGTCCCATACCTTGACCTGGAAAACGCTTAATATCTCTAGTCCTACTTGAAGAGTTAAAAAGACATACCTTTTTGGGAGCATTTTTGCCAATCTTCCCTTTACCTTTTTCCACGTTTTGGGAAGAGTTTGATGGAGGCCGAGATGCTGATGTTTGAGGCTAAAAGTTTGAGTTTTGTGTGAAACTCCTTTGTCTCTGGTTTTGTGAATTTTGTGTGAATAGGCGTGGCTGCATGGCCCTTTTTGGGTTGTTTTTCAACCTTCTCCGCCATATGGACCATTGATTCTAAATCTACATAACGGTGCAATTCCACTATATTGTCTGTCTCGCTTCAATCCTCCCAAAAATTGGGCCACAGTTGATTCTTCTCTTTCTCTCACATCAGCACGTATCATGACTAACTCCAACACCTTATAGTACTCATCAACACTCTTTGTCCTTTGGGTTATGTGCTGCGACATTTGAAATATAGAACGCTCATAGTGTGGACGAATGAGCCTTCTCCTCATTAGTCTTTTTGTTTCTTCCCATGTACCAATACATCGATTGCCTGTTATTTGTCTAACGTTTTGCAATTAGTCATACCATACGAGAGCATAATCAGTAGACTCTAATGCTGCAAACCTAACTTTGTTTAACTTAGAAAAAGAGTTGAAATTTTTGATTAGCTCTACTTTCCTCACCCGCTGTGTGTACGATTCAAGATCACTCTTTTCTTGAATAGGAGGTATTTTCATTTTGATCTTGTTGGATTACCTATCTTCTATAATGAGACTGCAATTTTTGGGTTAATATTCAATGTTTTGGTGAAACCATAGGGGATTCATGTCTTCTTTGGACTTTAAAGTGTTGTTGTTCCTCATGGGGCCTCTCGGTTATCGGAGTAATTCTCTCTTGTGTTTGGCAGTCCTAACTCCTCGTTCCTGGCCTTGGTTTCTTTGCTAAAAATTTGCGATTCCTTCATGGACCGTAGATGTAGACTACTGGTTAGCTTTGAGATCCTCAATTTCACATTGCATATTGTTCATCTAAAGGATGACCGTTCTCATGATTTGCGTAAGGTTCTCTATTATTATGGGTACATCAAGGTCCTTGGATATGTGAGGAGCAGAGAATCTACTCGTGGGGTTTTCTCCATGTTCCTCTTTGAAAAAAATTCGTGAACAAAAAAAAGTAACACAAAGACAAAATAAATATAATCACGTCAGTGAAAAACAAAACAAATGTATACTGCCTTTCCACTCTCGCGTTTAGTTTCACTCAATTAGCCTTTTACCTTTCCTCTTTTATTCTCAAAACACATAAGGCTTTTACCACTCGTCTTACATTGTTCCTCAAGATGCTAAATTAGATCCAATATGAAGTCGAGAGATCATGTTAGGGTCTCCAAATTTAACTTGTATATATTCCTTAAGAAGATTTATATTACACAGCAACTACAGGGTCAAACTAAGAATCAAAGAAATGCAAGAAACCAAGAACATGATATAATGGCTAAGCCACAGAGTCACTAAGTGGTTACTTTGAGCAGTCCTTAGTAAAACGCGGTCAAGAATGTAACTCAACTATATGTTTTTAACAGCCTAAGATGCAGCAAATTTGTTCTATAGTTTGTAGAGTGTATTTGGTTGAGTTTGGTAATTTAGGCAAGGTAGCGTTTAAAAAGGGGTAGAAAGGTTTAGAAGGCAGTACCCGTGTGTCTTCAATCCTTCCTTCCAATCTTGTAGTGCAACTCCTTAGTCTACCGAGCATGAATGAATATGCCTTTCTTAGCTCTTGAATTGTTTGTACTCTTCCTTTTTTAAACAATATAACTGTGCTGTTTGAAGTTTTTTTGATGACGTTCAAGGCCTTTGTTAAGTTCTCACACTTTGCTTCAACTTGCAATGAATTGTGTAGAACCGATTCTTCTGTTGTTTGCCACCAAGTAGGGGCTGATATGGGTACTTCAATGGATGTAATGGGAACTAGAAATAAAGATTCAGGTGTTGGGAGAGGTGGTTGCATGTTGGGTGTTGGTGTATTTGGGGTTGGAGGGTAAAAATTGGGTTTTGGCCGAGGGGTGTGTGTTTTTGCTTGGGGTTCAGTTTTGTATGGTAAAGGTTTTTGAATTAGGGTAGGATATCTTGATTGGGGGTGCTTTGCCGAAGGGGATGGATGGGACAAGGCTTTTGGTTGTTTGTATAGGAAACTTTAGAGTTTTGGGTGTTGAGGCAAAAATTAGGTTCTTTGTTTGGCTTTGGCAAAGGTACGCAGGAATAAATTGATGCACCAAAAACCACCAGAATTCAAACAATCAATTCACAGCAAAACCAAATCTAACTATGAGCTTCTTAGCAACAAGAATTCAAGACAAGACTTATAAGCTTTTTATGCGACTAATAGTGTAATCGCTAGATACAAGTCCTAGGTTTTTGAAACAGCAAGCACAACACAATAGATAAGCAAGTTTAGTCCAAGATCAGTCAAGGTATAAAGAAAAGATGTAAACTTTAGATGCAAACCTTAATTAGATTAAACTAGGGTTCTGGATTTCTTGATTTTCAGACAGACGAATTTTTTTTGATGGTTCAAGCAGAATGTATGGAAGGTGATGATGATGATCAATGAACGGATTATAAGGAATTAGAATAAGAAAAACATGTGGCTCTGACCTAAATTGATGCATGTTTGATGGCGTAAAAGATTCGATCTTTCTTTGTTCTAACAATGTCATCCATACGACACCGTATTCAGTTGACAAGAATGGATTCACTACACCATTGGCCGTGTGCTTCTTGTTTCGGATCGAGCAAGATCATCCAATTTACAGCTTGTTTGTGATCTAAGAACTATTTCTCACCTTCGGTATGTGTCTTCAAGTTTGAAGGATTGGATTCCCCTGCAACGCTTGCTCAAGAAGTTGACATACAATCTAACTTTGATCAAAGATATAAAACACAAGGAAAACCTTACAAAACAGCCTTGGCTGAAAATACAACAACAACAACATTACGCTATTGCCTTAGAGGCTTCCGCCTATAGTAGGATGTGGAAGGTTGGATGTAAGCAACCATACCTACAAAATACTTTTATTCAACTTTGTTGTAAAATTCGACATGCAGCCCTATCTATAGACTAAGTTAAGATAAACCTAATTTACATAGGAAAAGGTAAGACTTCAAATTGGAATTAAACTTTTCAACAGTTATCTGATCTTCTATGTGCAAGCTCAGTCATCTAGAAGCTAGATTTATCAATCTAGTCTTCTAGACAGTTGTAGGTCCGAATGTCTAGTTAACATAGAATTTTTAATCACCTTAAGACAATGTCAGATGAGAAAGTTATGACCAAGAAACCATCATCGGGTCATCTTGTAAAAACTCTAATATATAGGCGTGTTCTGTATTTGGAAAGTCCACTTTTCCATCTTCCAATAAATCTTTTTATCATCTAAAAACTTACAGAAATACTCTAAAACAGAATGCACACATTTACAAGTCGATTTAGCCAAAAATTAGACCTTGCGAAACACCACAGACGTGCTTCCTCCTACTCCATCCTGCTGCACATTCTCTTTTTGCAATTACCCTCCTTTGACCTCATCAGAAATGTAAAAATTTTCAGATCTGACAGAGGTGGTGAACATTGTAGAAAATATAATGGATCGGGACAAAATCCTTGTATGTTTGCTAAGTTCCTTGAAAAAACGTGGTATTTGTGCTCAGCATACAATGTCACAGACACTAGAACAAAATGGTATGGTAGAAGGTGGAATTGCACCCTCCTGGAAACGGTTAAGAGTATGTGAAGTCAGTCTAATTTGCCTTTATCCCGATGGACGTATACCTTAAACACTACCGTGTATTTATTAAACAGGGTTTCTAGTAAAGGAGTTCCTAGAACTCCTTATGAGTTGTAGACTAAAAGGAAACCTAGTTTAAAGCATATACATTTATGGGGTTGCCCAGCAGAAACAGGGTTTCTAGTAAAGGAGTTCCTAGAACTCCTTATGAGTTGTAGACTAAAAGGAAACCTAATTTAAAGCATATACATTTATGGTGTTGCCCAGCAGAAATAAGGACTAATGATCCATATGAAACAAAATTGGACTTCAAAACAATTAATGGTTTTTGCATTGGATATCCAGAGAAGTCCAAAGAATATAGGTTTTATTATCTAAACCATAGTATGAGAATTATTGAGACTGGAAATACTACTTTCATTGAAAATGGTAAAATGATTGGGAGTGAAGAACTACGTAACATCAACATTAAAAAAAGTTCATAAAACTATTATGACAAGATAACAGTCAAGAACAACGTATTGATGATCAATTAGTTCATATTGAAAGTGTCAACAATGATTCTATAATAGAAGAACCACAATTAAGGAGATCTCAAAAGGAAAGAAGCTCTACGATTCCCGATGAGTATGTCGCTTACCTGCATGAATCAAATTTTACCATGATCATTAATGATGATCTAGTTTCATTTAAGCAGGCCATTGAATGTGATCATTCTAGTGAATGGATCATGCCATGAAAGATAAGTTAAAAATCTATGGATCAAAACCAAGCTTGGGATCTTGTCGTACTACTTGAAGGTTGCAAGAGAGTCGGTTGCAAATGGGTCTTCAAAACAAAATGAGATTCTAATGGTAATATCGAGAGATATAAATCTAAACTTGTTGCCAAAGGTTTTCCTCAGAAGCAAGGCTGTAGTGCCCCGGCCCGGACAACAGACCCGAACCGGTGCACCCGTCGTAGCATACTAAGGGGACTACCAGACGTCGGTACTCTCACATACACATCATCACTAACGTAAGAGAAATAAGCGCAGAGACTTAAGCAAAATTGAAATCTAAACCCAACAAATCTTTATCCCCAAAAGCATAAGTAAATAAAACTGTTTATGGATGCAGCCATCTAGTTCTAAACTGAATGAAATAACATGAATAACAAGAAGTGGTCTATCACAATTCCCAATATAGGCTCTAAGCACCCCACTCAGCCCACTCGCCGTCGTCCTCAATGAATATCATGTCATACCCGGGCTCATCTACAAACAACGGGATAGAACCCTTAGCGAAAAACGCTAGCAAGAAACCCGCTTATAAGACATACGGGATCATCACATGGCAAGACACGAGTGAATATCAATATTGAGGGGGAATAGGGGCACATGTCCTAAGTTATTCAAAAGTTCGGATTTACTTGCATAATAAAAGAAAAGAACAAGTAACACACAAGCAAACAACGATTCACTTACGTATCAATCATATCGGAACGAAACATATGATGCATGCCATTTCAAATAATGCGCTACACTACACAGTCACAAATGCTTATGTATTACTTTCTAAAACAGTGCAATGCATGTCACAATGCCCGGTCATAACTTTATACCCTTTGATGGGTCACAGCTTGTCTTTATACCCTATGACACATCATAGCTTAACTTTATGCCCTGTAATGTTCCACAACTTGTCTTTATACCCTGTGTCACATTACAACTCACTTTATACCCTATGATGGCCACAGCTTGCCTTTATACCTTGTAGCACCTCATAACTCATTTCGCAAAGACTTTATACCATGTGCCAAGGCACTGCTCTTATCAAAATATAATGCAAATGCAAGTTCCATGATGCAAGAATGCACATTCACAAGTCATTCAATCATTTGAGACTCATCTCATTCACACATTCAAGCGTATCACTACATGCAGGACTGTCTTGCCTAAATATTCATACCAAGAACACAAGGGATGAAGTAGACACCCTCACACGCTCCATTTGAATCTTATCGAAGCCTCAAGTATTCCCCCCTAACCCCTTAGATCATTCATACTGAAGTCTAATTAAATACCTCACGAAGTCCTCACCGTTGATTCACCATCTTACGATACATTCCCAAGGTTTACACTAACCTCAATCAAGTCCTAAAAAGTCTCTAATGTCACCCAATTGACCCTCCGGCTTCCCTTTCCCTCTTCTATTCTTCCCAAGAAACTGGTTGACATCATACCCTACATCGATCGATCGATGTGGCTTCATCCCCTCACATCGATCGATCGAAGTCCGTCAGAAATCTTTCTGTCTTACATCAGTCGATCCCTCTACCTACATCGATCGATCGAAGTGACTTCATACCCCAACTTCGATCGATCGAAGTCCATCAAAAACTTTCTGTCTCACATCAGTCTCTCCTTAACATTACATAGATCGATCAATGTACCTCATTCGATGACATCGATCGATCGATGTCTGCAATTCCAGAAAGAAAACTTTGCGATTTCTGCAGAACTAAACTCTAATCATTCCCAAACTCCATCCCATTCATTCCAGGCCTAATCTCTGCTATTATCTCATGCTTAAACTACAAATTGAACACTACACACATACATAACAAAGATTCAAGCCTAGAACTCAAAAGATTTCAACCCTATGAATCCAAAGATACCACCTTTCACCCTCAAACTCTATCAAGCAATAAAATTGCAGCAAAATGGGATTCAAGAGTGGGGATTTTCAGGAATTTACATACCCACCAACATCAAATTAGATTTTCAACATACGATGGCCAAAACATCAAACCCAAAACGCAGTAATTGCACTGAATTCACATATAGATAAACAAGGGTATAATACTGCATGGTGATCCAATTTTGATACAAAAGTAGCGCCTTTTTCTTTCCAAATCGTAGGAACTTATAAGAAGATTACTTGCCTTTGATTACTAACAATCGGATTGAAAAACGAACAGAGGTTGGATTGGTTCCTGGAGGCTGTCTTTCTCTTCTACGCTGTTGGAGAATCGGCTAGGGCTTGGGGGAGGAGGTGAGAGTCGACTTTTCTGAGAAATGGGGGGGGGGAAGATGACGCTCTGTTAGTTTTGTTGTGGGGAAGAGCAAAACTGGAATTTCTAAATTGTATTTTGCTTAAATCTTTTTTCTTAAATTCTTAAATTCTAATATTTAAGCCTTAATTAATGGATAATCAATTTCCTAAAATTCATTCCTTAAGTTAATTAAGTTTCGGAGGGTGCGAGCATAACATTCCACCCCCCTTACAAAAAGTTTCGTCCTCGAAACTGATGTACCTTATTGGAAGAGGTGCGGATACAACTCCTTCATCTGCTCCTCAAGTTCCCGTGTGGCTTCACACTCCGTATGGTTACTCCATTGAATCTTGACATACGGAATCGCACGTTTGCATAGAACTTGATCTTTCATGTCCACAATTTTCACCGGGTACTCTTCATACGTAACATCATGCTTAATCTTCAACAGTTGAGCCTCCAGAATATGGCTCAGATCCGATACGTATTTCCTCAATTGGGATACGTGAAACACATTGTGGACTTGCGATAAAATTGGAGGCAATGCTAATTGGTAGGCTCTTTCGCCAACTCGGCCAAGCACCTCGTATGGGCCAATGTATCGAGGGCTTAACTTGCCTTTCATCCCAAACCTCGCAACTCCCTTTGTTGGTAAAAGTCGCAGATAAACTTTTTCATCTTTCTCAAACTCCACGGGTCGTCTTTTAGCATCGACCCAACTATTACTGCGATCTTGTGCCACCTCTAGTCTCTCCCTTATGATCTTCACTTTCCCAATCGTCTGTTCAACCAACTTTGGTGCAGTGATCGTCCTTTCCCCAACTTCGCCCCAACAAACCGAGGATCTGCACTTCTGTCTGTAAAGAGCCTCAAACGGTGCCATATCAATCGCACTGTGGTGACAATTGTTATATGAGAATTCCATCAGCTTCAACATGTTATCCCAGTTCCCTTTAAAGTCCAACGCGCATGCTCTCAACATATCTTCCAGAGTTTGGATGGTCCTCTCCGACTGTCCATCCGTCTGGAGGTGATAAGCTGTGCTCATCCTTAGATCAGTGTCCATAGCTTTCTGAAAAGCCATCCAAAACTTAGAAGCAAATCTGGGATCACGGTCCGACACGATACTGACAGGAACTCCATGCAAGCTCACAATGTTATCCATATATATACTTGCCAATTTCTCATAGGAGGTACCGTTTGGCATAGCCAGGAAATGCGCTGTCTTCGTTAAGCGATCCACAATCACCCAAATCATCTCATTCTCACTTCAGGTTCTGGGCAACCCCATCACAAAGTCCATAGTCATATGTTCCCACTTTCATTCTGGAATCTCCAGTGGCATCATCAAACCTCCGGGTCATTGATGCTTCGCTTTGACTTGCTGACACACCAGACATCTCTCCACATACTCTGTAATACTTCTTTTCATCCCTACCCACCAATAATTTCTTTTGAGGTTCTTATACATTTTTGTGCTTCTGGGGTGTGTAGACAACCTTGAATTATGAGCTTCACTCAACAATTCCCTTCGAAGCTCTTCATTGTTTGGTACGCATAGCCGGTTCTGAAACCATAAACTTTTATCTTCTCTCAACTAAAAATCCCTTACTTACTGGTCCCATGTTCAATTTGTCACGGATGTCTTTCAGTGACACATCATCATACTGAGCTCCTTTAATCATGTCTACTAAACCTGGGGTTATAGATAAAGCTGTAAGGACATTCGCCACTGAGTCTACAACATCAAGACCAAACTCCTCAATCTCTCGTTCCAAAGGAGACTATCTAGCATGGCTAGACTTTCTACTCAACGCGTCTGCCACTCTGTTGGCTCTACCAGGGTGATAGTTGATGGTTAGGTCGTAATCGTTAAGTAACTCCAACCATCTCTTCTGTCTCATATTCAGCTCTTTCTAGGAAAATAAGTATTTCAGGCTCTTATGATCTGTGAACACTGCACACTTTTCTCCATATAAGTAGTGTCTCCAAATCTTAAGGGCAAACACTACCGCTGCAAGCTCCAAGTCATGCTTCGGGTAATTCTGTTCGTAAGGTTTCAGCTGTCTCGAAGCGTAGGAAATAACTCGTCCATTTTGCATCAGGACAAAACCTACAAACAGAAAGTTAATTCAGGTCCGGTATATATATACAATGCAATAGTTGTAATTATATACAAACCTAGTCCTTTCTTGGACGCATCACTATAAATCACGAAGACATCGGTGCCGGAGGGTTGTGCCAACACCGGAGCTGTGTCAATCTCTTTTTGAGTTCAAAGAAGCTCTTCTCGCATTCTGCAGTGCACTCAAACTTAGTTTTCTTCTGGGTAAGTCGGCTCAATGGAACTGCAATTGTTGAAAAGCCTTCGACAAACTTCCTATAGTAGCCTGCTAGGCCTAGGAAACTTCTGACTTCTATTGCGTTTGTAGGTCTTGGCCATTCAATGATGGCTTCCACCTTCTTAGGGTCCACCGAAATTCCATCCTCAGAAATCACGTGACCAAGAAAGGTCACACTCCTTAGCAAAAATTCACACTTGCTGAATTTGGCATACAGCTTCTGCTGTCTCAAGATCTCCGACACCACTCTCAAATGTTCTGCATGGGATTGTTCATTAGGGGAGTATATACCAAAATATCAGCAATGAACACCACCACAAACCGATCTAACTGCTCTCGGAACATTGGTGTTCATTAAATCCATAAAAGCTGCTGGGGCATTAGTCAATCTAAAAGGCATCACCAAAAACTCATAATGCCCATATCGAGTACGAAAAGCTGTTTTAGGGACATCACCTACTTTTACGAGCAACTGATGGTACCCTTGACCAAGGTCGATCTTCGAGAACCATCGGGCACCCTTCAATTGATCAAATAAGTCCTCAATCCTTGGCAGTGGGTATTTATTCTTGATGGTTATCTTGTTCAGCTCTCTGTAATCTATACATAATCTCAAACCGCCATCCCTCTTCTTGACAAATAATACGGGGGCTCCTCAGGGTAATACACTGGGACTGATCAACTTTTTCTCTAACAACTCCTGTAGTTGTCATTTTAATTCCTGAAGTTCAGCTGGGGCCATCCTGTGAGGTGCCTTATATATAGGATCAGGCCCTGGAATCAAGTTGATTTCAGACTCTACTTCTCTTGATGGCGGTACTCCTGGCAAATCATCTGGGAGTACATCCTTAAATTCATCGATCACCGGGATCTGATCTATGGAGGGAATCTCTTGCTTAGCGTCCATAGCGTAAACCATAAATCCCTCCGCTTCTTTTTGCAAAGCCTTGAAAGCTTTAACCACAGTCAAATAAATTTTCTTGGGGGTCTTTGTCAGCCTTACATTTCCTTGAACCATCACTTTATTCATTTCGAGATCCTTAACGGTCACTTGTTTAAGTCTGAAGTCAATGTTGGCATGATACTTATTCAACCAATCCATTCCCAATATCACATCGAAATCCCGCATCGCAATCGGAATCAATGTGGTGGGAAACACTTTCTCATCCAACTCGAGTTCACAGTCCTTGTACTGATGTTATGTGACTAGTACTTGATCACCAGCTGCCTGCACTCGGAAGGGGGTCTCAAGCCACTCGGGAAGACAGTCAAGTCCTTTGGCAAATTTCTTATATATAAATGAGTGACTTGCACCACTATCAAACAACACATTCGCAAGCACTTTATTTACTAGAATAGCACCTATCCACGAAGATCATAGCACAGAAAATCTCACGTAAGGCAAATTTGATTCCAACTTAAACAACTAAAACTTAACTTAAATCATACATGTCACAACATCGGTGTTCTCCTACACCTTGGCATCCGTCATGACATGGACTCTGGCGTTGGTTTTGGGCCTAGCTCTCTATTGTTGCGGTGGCCCTGAGTCTCCCTGTGGCCTCTGCTTCAACTCGGGACAGTCTTTGATTCTGTGGTCCGTCTTTCCACACTTGAAGCTTGCTGCCATCTTCTTCCAGCACTCCCCAACATGATTTTTCTAGCAATGGGGGCACACACCTGGCGCCTGTCGATCAGGCTGACTCTGCTGCGGTGCCCTCTGGAACTTTCCTGTCTGTCCTCTCCGGGAAAATTTGACCCAACGTCTGGGCCTACCTCCAGTCCTATCGTCCCTTGGCCTCTTGCCTGTGTCGTCACGAGCCTCTCTAGGCTGGGACCTGCGCATATCGCTCTCCACCCGATAACTAACATCCAACATTTCAGCAAAGATCTTTAAAATCGGTCCTGCTATAGCCGACCGAATTCGGGGGTTGAAACCTTGCTCGATCTTGAGCATCTTCATCATGTTATTTTTCAACACCATGGGTGTGAATTTTCCCAAGGCATGAAACCTGTCAGCATAGTCGGAAATGGACATCCTGTCTTGCTCCAACTTATCAAACTGCCTCATCTTCTCCAGGATAGCAGTCTCAGGCACATAGTAATCCTTGTAAGCCTCAACGAATTGCCTCTACAAGATAGGGGGAGTCATCTTTGGAAGGATACCATTCCACCAGGCATTTGCTCTACCACTTAGTAGCGGTGTGGCCACATCCACCTTATTTTCTTCAGGTACTTGTAGTAGCCTGAAGCACTTTTCCACTTTGTCCAATAAGAACTCAGCCACCTCTGGGTCAGTGGTCCCTTCAAAGGTGGGGGCATACATCTTCCGCATTTCCCCAATATAATACCGTATTCCATGCTGAGGCGGTGGTGAAGGAGGAGGCTGCTGAGCAACTCCCTGCGCAATCACCGTTATAGCATCCATTAGGGCCTGAGACATTACCATCTGTGGTGGCTAAGGATTTTTGTTTCTGTTGCCACCGTTTCCAGGGTTTTCTCTTCTGGTAGGCATCTTTCTGTAAGATCAGTACTTATCAGCACCAGTAATTCAAAAGACAATACTGAAATCTCATACGTGTTGCATGGAACAGAACTTGTATACATCAAGAGAAAGAATCGTATAATCAAATTATATCGCACTCGCACGTACCCAACCCAATCCAAGTTATATCTAAGATCAAATACTTAGACATATGGATCAACTTAAGGTCAGAATCATAGCTTAAGACTCTATATGACATAACCTAGGTCTCCGAGGTAGGTCTGAAGCCTAGGCTCTGATACCACCTGTAGCGCCCTAGCCCGGACAGCAGACCTGAATCAGTGCACCCGTTGTAGCCTACTAAGAGGACTACCAGACGTTGCTACTCTCACATACACATCATCACTAACGTAAGAGAAATAAGCACAGAGACTTAAGCAAAATTGAAATCTAAACCCAACAAATCTTTATCCCCAAAAGCATAAGTAAATAAAACTATTTACGGACGCAGCCATCTAGTTCTCAACTGAATGAAATAACATCAATAACAAGAAGTGGTCTATCATAATTCCTAATATAGGCTCTAAGTACCCCACTCAGTCCACTCGCCATCATCCTCAATGAATATCATGTCATACTCGGGCTCATCTACAAACAACGAGGTAGAAACCTTAGCGACAAACGCTATCAAGTAACCCGCTTATAAGACATACGTGATCATCACATCGCAAGATATGAGTGAATATCAATATTGAGGGGAATAGGGGCACATGTCCTGAGTTATTCAAAAGTTCGGATTTTCTTGCATAATAAAAGAAAAGAACAAGTAACACACAAGTAAACAACGATTCACTTACGTATCAATCATACCAGAACGAAACATATGATGTATGCCATTTCAAATAATGCGCTACACTACACAGTCACAAATGCTTATGCAATACTTTCCAAAATAGTGCAATGCATCTCACAATGCCTGGTCATAACTTTATACCCTTTGATGGGTCACAGCTTGTCTTTATACCCTATGACACATCACAGCTTAACTTATGCTCTGTAATGTTCCACAGCTTGTCTTTATACCCTGTGTCACATTACAGCTCACTTTATACCCTATGATAGCTACATCTTGCCTTTATACCCTGTAGCACATCACAACTCATTTCGCAAAGACTTTATACACTGTGCCAAGGCACAGCTCTTATGAAAACATAATGCAAATACAAGTGCCGTGATGCAAAAATGCATATTCACAAGTCATTCAATCATTTGAGACTCATCTCATTCACACATTCAAGCGTATCACTACATGTAGGCCTGCCTCGCCTAAACATTCATACCAGGAACACAAGGGATGAAGTAGACACCCTCACACGCTCCATTTGAACCTTATCAAAGCCTCAAGTATACCTTCCTAACCCCTTAGATCATTCACACTAAAGTCCAATTCAAATACCTCACGAAGTCCTCACCGTTGATTCACCATCTTACGATACATTCCAAAGGTTTACACTAACCTCAATCAAGTCCTAAGAAATCTCTAATGTCACCCAATTGACCCTCTGGCTTCCCTTTCCCTCTTCTATTCTTCCCAAGAAACTAGTTGACATCATACCCTACATCGATCGATCGATGTGGCTTCATACTCTCACATCGATCGATCAAAGTCCGTTACAGAGCTTTCTGTCTTACATCAGTCGATCCCCCTGCCTACATCGACCGATCGAAGTGACTTTATACCCCAACTTCGATCGATCAAAGACCGTCAGAAACTTTCTGTCTCACATCAGTCTCTCATAAACCTTACATAGATCGATCGATGTACATCATTCGATGACATCGATCGATCGATGTCTGCGATTCCAGAAAGAAAAGTTTGCGATTTTTGCAGAACCAAACTCAAATCGTTCCCAAACTCCATCCCAATCAATCAAGGCCTAATCCATGCTATCATCTTATGCTTAAACTACAAATTGAACACTACACACATACATAACAAAGATTCAAGCCTAGTACTCAAAGATTTCAACCCTACGAATCCAAAGATACCACATTTCACCCTCAAACTCTATCAAGCAATAAAATTGCAGCAAAAGGGGATTCAAGGGTGGGGATTTGTAGGAATTCACATATCCACCAACATCAAATTAGATTTTCAACATACAATGGCCAAAACATCAAACCCAAAACAGAGTAATTGCACCGAATTCACATATAGATAAACAAGGGTATAATACTGCATGGTGATCCAATTCTGATACAAAAGTAGGGCCTTTTTCTTCACAAATCGTAGGAACTTATAAGAAGATTACTTGCCTTTGATTACTATCAATCAGATTGAAAAACGAACAGAGGTTGGATTGGTTCCTGGAGGCTGTCTTCCTCTTCTACGCTGTTGGAGAATCGGCTAGGGCTTGTGGGAGGAGATGAGAGTCGACTTTTCTGAAAAATAGGGGGGAAAGATTGACGCTCTGTCAGTTTTGTTATGGGGAAGGGAAAAACTGAAATTTCTAAATTGTATTTTACTTAAATCCTTTTCCTTAAATTCTTAAATTTTAATATTTAAGCCTTAATTAATGGATAATTAATTTCCTAAAATTCCTTCGTCCAGTTAATTAAGTTTGGGAGGGTGCGGGGCATAACAAAGACATTGATTATAAAGACACATTTTCACCGGTGTTAAAGAAAGATTCACTAAGATTGTATAGCCTGGGTAGCTCTTTACAACTTAGAGTTATATGAAATGGTTGCACACACTGCCTTAATGGAAATTTAGATAAACAAGTTTATATGGATCAAGTGGAAGGTTTTTTCAGTGAAGGAAAGAAACATATGGTGTGTAAATTAAAGAAGGCAATATATGGACTTAAACAAGCTTTCCGCGAGTGGTACCTCAAATTTAATGATACTATGATTGAGAACATCATTAATTGGTGTATATACATGAAGGTTACTAGGAGCAAGTTTATTATACTAATCTTATATGTTAACGATATTTTGCTTTCCACTAATGATCTTGGTTTATTATATGAGACTAAGCGATTTCTCTCAAGAACTTTGAAAGGAAAGATATGGGAGAAGCAACTTATGTGATTGGGATCGAATTTTTCCATGATATATCATAAAGACTTCTAGGTTATCTCAAAAGTCATATACTAATAAAGTTCTTGAGAGATTTAATAGAGAGAAATGTTCAGCAGAAATAGTTCTAGTTCAAAAAGGGACAAGTTCAATTTAAAATAATGTCTGCAAAGTGATTTTGAAAAAAGGAAAAGTACTACTTATGCATCAATTGCGAGCTTAATGTATGCTCAAACTTGTACCATACGAGATATTAGCTTTTCTGTGGGAAAGTTCGGCAAATATCAAAGCAATCCTTGGACGGTTCATTGTGAAGCTACAAAGAAAGTTCTTAGATGCTTTGAAGGAACTAAGGATTGCATGTGTTAGGTCCGTAACAAACACTCTAGAGTGGAGTGAATAGAGTGTTGGGCAATTTTGAAGAATTTTCTTGTTTTTGGCTTTCTCCAACTCAAATGGAATTCAAAATCAAAGCAATAATGGGAGATGAGAGACAATAAATGAGTACACCGGATATAGAGTGGTTCGAATCGTAAATTATTCGACTCCACTACCATTTTGTTTCCAAAGTGGATTTTCAACAACTACTCTTCTTATTATACTTAATGAGAAGGGCCATAGCAAAACTTACACTAACAACTTAGTGTAAGCAACCACAACATCAACTTCTTGCATAGGACAACTTTATGCAAATACAACAACTTTAGCTCTAACAAGAACAACTTTTTACTACCTCACAACTTCAACAAAGTTCTCTCAAAGAACTTTCTCAGTGGGTTTAAGGAAGTAGTGGGTTTTACACTTCCTCACTAGTCTAAACACAAGCAAAAGATCAAATAGTTATGGTTCCTCCTGTGTTAGACTTACAATCTCTAAATTTACAACAATGAAGTACAAATAAGAGCTTAACAAGCTTTAAGCACTTTTACACAAGTGAGAGAAATTTAAAACAATGAAGAATGAAGCTTGATGATGGTGAAAGTGTATAAATGCCTCATCTGAGCTTCTTCTATTTGTAGGAAGTGTAATCAACGTTTTTAAGGCCTCCCCCATGTCCTCAAGTCAATCTCAAGTCTTTACAATTTGAAAATAGCCTTTAGCCACTTTATGGATTGACTTGATCCTCCAAAGCCACCCTAGAGAATCCTAGACATGGATACAATAGTCAAGCAAGCATGTTTAATGTTAGAGAAAAGTCCACAAGAAATTTGAGCAATATTGGAAAGAGAAAACACCATAAATCTCCCTTGGATTTTGTTCCAAGGGCCATAAAAGTTTCAATTCTTGATGAAATCAATCATCAATATCCCCAAGACTGAGAGATCGATGACTTCCAGAGAGGTTCCAGTTTGAACATTCCATACATCGATCGATCAAAGTCTCTCGTTGAGAGACTGATGTGACATTGATCGGTTGATGTACCCAAGAATGAGAGATCGATGTCTTCTAGAGAGGTTCCAGTTTTGAACCTCCACTGTATCAATCGATCGATATCCTTAGTTTAAGGGATCGATGTTGGACAGAAAGGTTCCAACCTTGGACCTTTCCAACATAGATCAATCGATGTCTCTCTTTGAGAGACTGATGTATACATAGATTGATCTATGTGAGAGATCGATGTCCCACAATGTGTTTTTCTCATTTTGTTTCAAATTCAAAGTGTCAATTTCATTTTTAACTAATTCAAAAGATCTTTTTACATCATCAAAACATTTCATATCTCAAAAATCTCCCCCTTTCTGATGATTTCAAAACCACAACATTTAGAAGATATTTTTAGTTGAAAAACTATATTTAAGCTAGCTAAGAGTTATAACATCTCCCCTTTTATCCATGTGTTCTGTCCTCTCCTAAGGACATGAACCATGTGAACATATCTAAAACTCTACCTCAAAAAGTAATCTTCCCAAAACCAATAGATATGATAAAATTTTCAAAAAACTCCCCCTCAATCCAAAACGTGCATCAAATGCAAGTGCGATGTGTGCATCATGCCATATTTTTCCATTTACACTAATCACTCAACATATGTGCCAAATATGCGAAAATTTTCATTTTTACCTCAAGAAAGCAAGCATATCATATTTATCATGTGCATATACATCAAGCAAGTAAACAATTTTAACACCAATATAAACATATTCCAAAAATGTAAGCAAACAATGAATAAGCCAACTCAAACAACTTCTCTCCGTTTTTGAAAAAATTAAATTTGCATTAAATATAAATAAAGGAGTTTTGATATAAAATAACCACCTAACTAGCCTAAGAGGGATAAGATGGAATGGACTTGAGCTACTCCTCATCAAATGAGAAACATAATCTGGAGATGGCTGCCTTGAGTTTCGCCTTGAGTTTTGGGTGCTTGGTCTTTTGAGCGTTGAGCTCTGTCTGAAGTGTCGTGATCTTCTTTTTAAGATTACATTTCTTCTCAAGATCATGCACCCAAACTTGTTCCTTGGTCAGATCTTCTCCGATTTGATTTAAGTACTTATGTAGCGCATCAACTTCAACCTCGGCATCAAACTTGTACTCCAGCTACTATCCTCCTCTATCGGTGTCTTCGCTCTATCTACGTGAGAAGTAGGGCAGGATTGAGGTTCAGGTTCGGTGGGATGTGTAGGGGGCTGGTTCTTCGGCAGGGATGTGTTCGGCCTCTTCTTCTTTGGGTTCATTTTGAACACCCCTTCTTTGAGCTGCCTTCTGAGATTTATGAATTTGTTGGACGTTGGCTTTGGTGTAATAGTCCTTAGTGGGCTATTTTCTCTTCATTAGCCTTGTCCAAATTCACATTCGCCTTTTTGAGAAATCGATAACTTAAATTTCTATATGGAAGTGCCTTGCTCTTTTTAATGACCATTTCTAACACATTCACAAAGAATATTTCCCCGACATTCATTTTTTTCCCTCATGGCTATTCTGTACGCTATGTAAAAATCTAAATTGCTAGGTAGTTTGTCTGATTTACCATTGACACAAAAAGTGATAATGGAAAGTAGCACACGATAAACCAAAGACATATCATTGGTGTTTTTGGTGGGGTGAAATCTAAGGAAAGGTGTGACCTCATCTTCGGTCACTTTGTATTTATAATTGTTCCATTTCCAAGCATCAAAATCATCTAATCCTTCATCGGAGACACCAATCAGCTCATTTATTGTATTTGTATCAAACGGAACAAGTTGACCATCTATGGTGGAATTGAGGAAAAAATAGAAGTCCATTTAAATATTCTACCCAAAGATTTGCATAAAACTGGCGGGTGTAATGGGTAGACATGTAACACATCTCCGAAACATCCTAAATATGTCTCCATTTTTGATCATCCAACCAATTGATAATTGGAATTAATTCATCATTGCCCAAAATATCTTAAATTTTGAGCAATTCAAATGGAATGGTAGACCTTTTCTTATTTTCCCATTCATCAAATAACAATTGAGCCCGAAGGGAAATACGAATTCACTTGGACCCATAGGCTCTTCTAAAGCATTTTCGCATTCTCCGAACTTGAGCTATGGAAAATTATTGACTTGTAACCTCCCCTTAACTTTGGCTAACATATTTTATTGAGAAAGACCGGTCTTTTTCCTTAGTCCCTTTGTTCTAGGACCAGTAGGGACTTGTTGATGGGAATTTTGTGGCACTACATCCTCTTTACGAGAGGTTCTTGGCCTTTTGGAGTTATTTTTGGTTCTTGAATCCATTTAGAATGTTAGGGCACAGAATTTTAAAGAATCTTGATGATAATCAAGAGATTGATGCGGAAATCGATTGGGTTAAAGAGAAATTTATGTTTGTTGCAAGAAATTTCGGATAGAGAAGTGGGATTTTGGAAGACAAAACACTTTTGGGGTTAGGATTCACGTTTGGAGAAAATTGGAATGAGATATTTCTGTTTTTTGCAGCTTTTATAGTTCCTGTGCCCGATAACATCGATTGATCTATGTCCTCTCACATCGACCAATCAATGTGAGATATGATGTACTTCAGTCTCTCAGCAGCTACATAGATCGATTGATGTATGATGATTTCTGACGTTTTGGTAATTTTGACCCCTTAAACATTGTTTATCATTCCTAATATTGTTCTAATGGATTCGAATGTCTGGGTAGGAACGGATTTGGTGAAAATATCAGCTAGTTGGTAATTTGTTGGAACAAATTCAACACATACTAACCATTTTTGAATACAATCCCTTATAAAGTGGTGTCTCACTTCAATATGCTTGGTTCTAATATGGTGTACTGAGTTTTGTGCTACACTTACCACTGAAGTGTTGTCACATAAGATGGGTACTTTGTCAAACTTGACATTGTGATCATTCAAAGTGTTTATCATCCAAAGTAGTTGAGCACAACATGAAGCTGCCGATACGTATTCGAATTCTGCCATTGAAAGTGGCACACTATTTTGTTTCTTGGATCTCAAAAGAATTGCCATGTCCTGGAGGTGCTTTTTCTATAGACTAGGTTTTCGGCATAGTCAGAGGTACTATACCCTCTTAAGTCAAAACACCCATTTTTGGGATAAAATAACCCAAAGTTCAAAGTACCTTTCAAATACCTAAAAATATGTTTTATGGAAACTAGATGCAATTCCTTAGGCATACTTTGAAATCTAGTGTATAAGCACATTGCATGTTAAATATTCGGTCTACTAGCGTAAATAAAGTAGACTACCAATCATACCCCCTATATTTGGTTACCTCATTTGACTTTCCTTTTTCATCTTTGTAGAGCTTTGTACTTGTGCTCATTAGTGTGCTCACACTCCTTCCATCCTCAAACTTGTATTTCTTGAGCAGATCCATGGTGTACTTTGTTTGAGATATGTATACTCCATCTTCACTTTGCTTGATTTGAAGCCCAAGGAAGTAATTGAGTTCACCTATCATGCTCATATCAAATTCTCCTTCCATCAACTAAGAAAATGCTCACAAAGATAATAATTAGTGGCACCAAATATAATATCATGAACAACAAGTAATTGATTATTCTTTTGTTCTTTAATAAAAAGAGTAATGTCAACTTTCCGTCTTGAAAAACCATTTTCAAGGAGGAAGTTACATAATCTCTCATGCCATGTCCTAGGAGGCTGCTTAGGTCCACAAAGGGCCTTTTTGACTTTATCTACATGATTTGGATAATCATGCTTTTCAAACCCGGTGTTTGAGCTACATACACTTCTTATTGAATTATTCCATTCAAGAGGGCATATTTCACATCCATTTGGTATAGTTTGAAATCCTTATAGCATGCATATGCTAGTAGCATTCTAATAGCTTCTAATCTAGCTACGGGGGCCAAAATCTCATCATAGTCGATACCATCTTCTTGTCTATATCCTTGAACTACTAACCTAGCTTTGTTTTTTGTTATGTTTCCTTTATCATCTATTTTATTTCTAAATACCTATTTAATGTCAATTATTGGGTGATCACTAGGTTTAGTTGTTAATCTCCAAAAATCACTTCTTTTAAATTGATTTATTTTTCTTGCATGGCTAATACTCAATCTTCATCATTTATAGCCTCTTTTATATTCTTAGGCTCAACTTGTGAAATAAAAGCGTTTTCATTAAATTTTCTCTTAGTTAATATGCCTTGACTTGTTTCTCCTAATATTAACTCTTTTAGGTGGTTTTTCTTATATTTATATGAATCTAGTAAATTTGAAGTGTCTCCTCTCACCTCTTCTTCTTCTTCTACTTTAGGTCCATTTTGAAGTGGATCTAAGGTCAATAAAAATATTTCCCTTTGGATTGTCAAACTTTTCTATATGACTTACTTCGATTTTTTCTTCATCGTCACCATCATTTATGCATAGTTCATCATCAAGGAGTTCACTAAACTTAACATGAATTGATTCTTCAACTTTAATACTCCTTTTATATATACCCTAAATGCATTGCTATTTTCAGCATAACCCATAAAGATTTCTTCATGTTAGGTACTCTTCCTTTCCAAAGCATTGCTATTTGAAATCGAGCTTATCCAAGTTACCTTTGGTATTAAGTATAAAACACTTACAACCAAATACTTTGAAACCAATGTTAGGTACTCTTCCTTTCCAAAGCATAAAAGAAGCCTTTTTGACAAATGGTCTCTAATGAACTCTATTTATTACATGACAAGCGGTATTTACCGCTTCAGGCCAAAAATACTTAGGTAGCTCAAATTCATTTAGCAAGGCTCTACTCATCTCTTGAAGTGTTCTATACTTCCTTTCCATAACATCATTTTGTTGAGGACTTCTAGGGGTCAAAAAATTGTGTCCATACCCCTTGGATAGACAAAATTCATGGAACTCACCATCAAACTCACCACCTCTATCACTTTTAATTTCCTTAATAGTGTTTTCTTTTTAGTTTTCTAATCTCCTATAAAGTTTTATAAACTGTTGGCATGCATCATTCTTTTTGACTAATAACATGACTCAAGTGTACCTAGAGAAGTAATCTACCACTACAAAAGTGTAATGTTTTCCACCTAGACTTGCCATACCAATATCCCTATACAGATCTATACAAAGCAATTGTAGATGTTTTGTGGTACAGATTTCACTTTCGGGCTTGAAGCTTGCTTTAACAAGCTTTTCTTTTTGACAAGTGTTACACAAGCCATGATTTTCGAAATTAAATTTTGGAAGACCTTCGACCTTTTCATTTTTGCAAATCTCTTTGAAATTTTTGAAAATAATATGTCCAAGTCATCCATGCCATAGTTGTGTCAAATAATTTTTGGCAACTAGACATGAAACCTTTTGTGATATCAAATCATGTGTGCTAAATTTATAAATATCATTTTTTCTTATAGCCTCAAAAACGATTTCATCATTCTTCTTCACAATGCATTTTCTTTTCACAAATTCAACTTGAAAAATAGCATCATATAGTTGGCTAACACTTATCAAATTGTATTTAAGCCCTTCTACATGTAATACGTTATTAATAGTGAAAGGAGAGTTACCGATTTCTCAATGTCCAAGGATTTTGGCTATCCCATTGCCAAAATACACCGTTCCACCATCTTGGAGCTTGAGCTTGATGAACAAGGTTTTGTCTCTGGTCATGTGTGTTGAACATCCGATGTCCATAAGCCATTTGGTTCCTTCTTCTTTGGCTACTCCGTTAATATTGAGAGCCTACAAAACCAAGCTATTTATACATTGGTACCCTTTAATGGTTGAGTCCTCTCGAGTTAGCTTGTCAACCCTTAAGCTTCAAAACCTACATCTTACTAAATCTAGCTTTACATGACTTTTACATGTTTTTGTTACAACGAAAACAAGTGGGTACATGCATTGGTTGAGTATTTTTGTGTTTATGAGATGATGATCCATGTTGAGTTTTTCTCTTATTTGGATGCTTCTTTAATAACTTGGGCTCAATAGAAGAATATGATGAATTAAATCCTAAACCGGATTTATCATTTCCTACCCATTGGTTTCCAAGCAATTTGTCTAAATTACTTTTACCATCGGTTAGGTTTTGTAAGTCTATTCTTAATTTTGCACATTACTTCATAATCTCCATATTTTATAGAACTACGGTTTTGTGCTTGGTAAGTATGATATCATGATCTTGATAAATCAAAATATTTGTATCATGCAAGCTCTTATTTTCTAATATGCTCTTTTTAAATTCTTTCTTCAAGTTCTTATGTTTTAAATTTAGTTTTTCAAAGTTATCTTGCAAATCCCCTATTTCATCTTGTAAATTTGAAGAGTTAGAATTTGAATTCTCAACTATTGCAACAAGTCCAACATCCTTGTCTTCACTTTCTTCTCCTTCCAATTCGGAAAGAAGATCATCCAATGAGTTACCTCCGCATTTAACGCTTTCTTCTTTTGAGGAAAAGCCTTCTTTTCTTACTTTTGCGACTCCTTAACGTGGAAATTTGGCAATGAAATGACTTAGTCGACCATACCTATAGCAATTCTTGTGGCCATTCTTCTATATTTTCTAACTAGAAGAGCAACTTATGCATCCGATTCATCAGACTCTACCACCAATCTTTTATGTGATGCTTATGCGAGCTTGATAGGGTTCATCCTATTTTGCTCATCAGTCAGAGTTTCATGAATAAGAAGATTACCGGATAGCTCATCAAGAGTAAGAGTATTGAGATTCTTGGATTTGATGATGGTGGTGATTTTGGGTGTCCATTCTCTTGGCAAAGAATTTAAGAGTTTGAGACAAGATCTACATTTGAGATTTTCTTGTCAACCATAGAGAGTTGATTCACTATTCGAGTGAATCGGTCGATTGTCTCCTCAATCTTTCACCATTCTTTATCTTGAACATTTCATACTTCTTCATGAGCATGAGTCTTTTGGCCATTCTTACTTACTCAGACCTTTCATGTATCATTTCTAGCCTTTTCTATGCTTCATGGGCTGTTTCAAGACCTTGAAGTCTTATGAGCTCAATGGTGGTTAGAGAACTTGAAAGATTATCGAATGCTTTACCGTTTATCTTCTCTTCGTCAGTGTAGTCATCTTCATCTTTGAACATTGATTCTTCTTTTGAGTTTGTAATAATATGAACTTCAATTCCTCTGACAACAGCTCTCCATATATCGAATCCATAGCCTTTCAAATGATTTAACATTCGAAACTTCCACAAAGAATAATTTTTAGCATCAAACATAAATGCTTTAGAGTTTGAACATGAGAATAGTGCAGTTGGATTGGAAGTTAAGGTGTAGGAATAAGAGGTTATCATTGCCATGATCTTACACCTTGGTACTTGCAAAGATTAGCCAAGAAATCAAGGTTAGGCTCTGATACGAATTGTTAGGTCTGTAACAAACACTCTAGAGGGGCAATGAATAGAGTGTTGGGCGATTTTGCAGAATTTGTTTTTGGCTTTCTCCAACTCAAATGGAATTCAATATCAAAGCAAGAATGGAAGATGATAGACAATGAATGAGTACACCGAATATAGAGTGGTTGGAATCTTAAATGTTTCTACTCCACTACCACTTTGTTTTCAAAGTGGATTTTCAACAACTACTCTTCTTATTATACTTAATAAGAATAGCTACAGCAATACTGACACTAACAACTTAGTGTAAGCAATAAAACAATAACTTCTTGCACAAGACAACTTTGTTCAAATACAACAACTTCAGCTCTAAACAAAAACAACTTCTTGCTACCTCACAACTTCAACAAAGTTCTCTCAAAGAACTTTCTCTCATTGGATTTAAGGAAGTAGTGGGGTTTGCACTTCCTCACTAGTCTAAAGATAAGCAAATATTTATGGTTCCTCTTGTGGTAGACTTACAATCTCTCAATTTACAATAATGATGAACAAATAAGAGCTTAGCAAGGTTTAAGCACTTTTACACAAGTGAGAGAAATTTACAAGGATGAAGAATGAAGCTTGATGATGGTGAAAGTGTATAAATACTTCATCTGAGCTTCTTCTATTTGTAGGAAACGTAATCCACGTTTTTGGAGCCTCCCACATGTCTTCAAGCCAATCTCAAGTCTTTACAATTTCAAAATAGCATTTAGCCACTCTATGGATTGATTTGATCCTCCAAAGACACCTTAGAGAATCTTAGACATGGATAAAATAGTCAAGGAAGTATGTTTAATGTTAGAGAAAGTCCACAAAATAATTTGAACAATATTAGAAAGAGAAAACACTTTGAATCTCTGATAGATTTTGTTCTAACGGTCATAAAAATTTGAATTCTGGATGACATCGATCGATGGATGTCCCCAAGACCGAGAGATTGATGTCTTCCTGAGAGGTTCAAGTTTGAACCTTCATACATCGATCGATCGAAGTTGCTCCTTGACATACTGATGTGACATCGATCGATCGATGTCCCTAAGACTGAGAGATCGATCTCTTCCAGAGAGTTTCTAGTTTGAACCTGCCACACATCGATCAACTGAAGTCTCTCCTTGAGGGACTAATGTGAGATCGATCGATCGATGTCTCCCAAACTGAGAGATCAATGTCTTCCAGAGAGGTTCCAATTTTGAACCTCCACTACATCGATAGATCGATGTTTTCAATTTGAGAGATTAATGCTGGATAAAAAGGTTCCAACCTTTGACCTATCAAACATAGATCGATTAAATGTCTCTCTTTCAGAGACTGATGTATACTTAGATCGACCTATGTGAGAGATCGATGTCCCACAATGTTTTTAACTCATTCCAAATTCTAGAAGTGAATTTCTTTTTTAACTCATTCCAAACATCTTTTTACACCATCAAAACATTTCATATCCCAACAGCATGCCCACTTATAAGAGAATGGATCAATTAAAAATAATTAGATATTCAGATTCCGACTATGCGGGATGCATTGATTCAACAAAATCAACACTTGGCTATTTGTTCTAATTAGATGGAACGACAATCTCATGTAAAAGTGTGAAGCAGTCTGTCATTGATTTTTCTACCAATGAGGCTGAGTTTATGGCATTTTTTGAAGCCACTATTCAAGGCTTATGGCTGCGGAACTTTATTTCAGTACTTATGATTGTCGACAGTATAGCTAGACTGTTGAAAATTTATTGTGATAATGTCGTAGCAGTCTTCTTTTTTTTTAAAATGACAAGTACTCTTAAGGTGCTAAGCATATGCAGACAAACTACTTTTCCGTTAAAGAAGAGTTCATAAACAGAGAGTGTCAATTGAGCATATCATTCATGGCTAATGGAGCTAATTTTTGGTACAAACAGAATAGAGTGGCATATTACATGGTTTAAGAACTGACCTTACGGACCTTCAATGAAGCTAATTTTTGGTACAATGTTAGCCTTATGAGTGTAGCCCAAGTGAGAGTTGGAATTTTGTTAAAATAAGTTAAGGATTATTTGAAAGAAATTATACGGTAAAATTGCTCCAGTAGAAAATTCTGGAGTTGGGCAGAATTGATCAATGGATTCAACGAATTAAAAGAGGACTTTGTGGACATTAAATAAATCTGATTTTTGGCACAGAGCTATTCCCATGAGTGTAGCAGAGATGAGAGTTGGAATTTTGGTAAAATAAGTTAAGGTTAATTTTTAATAAAATAATTAGTGAGACTGCTCAGGCTGTAAATTCTGGAACATGACAGAATGGTGTAATGTTTTGAACGGCTGGAAAAGAGACCTTGTAAAGGACCAATGAAGCTGATTTTTGGCATGCTAATAATAATATGAGTGTGGTGAACACGCCAGCTGGAATTTTGGTAAAACAAGTTCTGGACTATTTTATATGAATTAATTAGTCAAACTGCTCAACTGAAACTACTGGAACCAACCTGAAGTTTAACGACGGCTTTCTAGACACAAAAAGGGGACATAGAGATACGAAAATAGGCTAAATTTCGGTAGGATACTAGTTCCACATGTTTATGATTTGTGAGAGTTGGAATTTCTGAAAAAAGAATCACGGATTTGCCGCAATTGAATTTTTGGGAGAATATGTCAGTTCAGTTTCAGCACTTAATCCGTTTCGGAAATTTATTAAATAAGCCCCTTTAAGCTTATCGAAATAATCTGAAATTTTTATGATATGTATCTAAGAGACCGCCAAACGTATTTGTGACAAAAGATTATGGAAATGGACCTATTTGGTTAGCATTTACTGCCCCATGAATAAGAAGTAAAAGTCTGGAAGAATTTAGCTTCCGCATTCATGCATGTTGATATGTTATAAGAAATGCATACGCTTATCCATGTCATGACTTGCATTGCATATCACTACATGTATCATGCATGATCATGAAACTAATTTTCATGGATTTTATGATGCAAGCAAGTTTTATAAGCAGCTATGTTTTCGTTATGCATGAAAAGTTTTTACGGTCCCATGTTTTTTTAAAGAAAGCTTCATGATTCCTTTGCCGGCCAAGCATGCGACTAACCTGACTCCAGACCCGGGGTTAATTGGTCTGATGACATGATATGTTCTGGATCCGTTCAGATCCGGGGTTAATTGATCTGATATCTGTTCTAGACCCGTTCAGATCCGGGGTTAATTGATCTGATATCTGTTCTGGACCCGTTCAGAACCGGGGTTAATTGATCTGATATCTCTTCTTGACCCGCTTAGATCCGGGGTTAATTGATCTGATATCTGTTCTGGACCCGTACAGACCCGGGGTTAATTGGTCTGATGATATGTTCTGGACCCGCTCAGATCCGGGTTTAATTGATCTGACACTCTGTTTTTACGATATGTTACTTTATGGGACCAAAATGATGTTTTGACATGACATGACATCATGCATTGCATCTTGCATAATTCACGATCATGAGGACATGTTGCATGTTATAGTTAATGGTTATAAGTTATTATTGGTATAGCATTACCTAAAAACCTGCTTAAGTCGAACGCCAAGTAAGTTCAGGATCTAAGATCAGGTATGGTATAGCATTCCCTAATACATGCTAAAGCCGAACGTCAAGTGGGTTCAGGATCCAAGATCAGGTATGAATTATGGTTATTTGCGGTTTTGGGGTAATACATTCATGTTATGATTCTTTACGTATTTCATGGTCGTTTATTGTATTCTTGCTGGGTGATTTTTATCACTCACACTTTATTTTTCCCCCAGAGCCAGATAATGCGAAGATAGAATGGATCGAGGATGAGCCGAGGGTACCTTATCCATAGGCGAGAAGATATGAAGAGAGCTATGCTTAAGGACTTTTGTGCTGCCAAGACGTTTTGTATTATGACCATGTTTGAACTCTCTGGATTTCAGTTATGTTATTTTGTGGGACTACTACCTTTGGGAACTTAGTAAATTGGTGATGCATGTTTGATTTGAAAAGTTTTAATTCTGCCTATATTTTACTACCATGTTGAATGTTAGCATGGGAGTCCACGACTTATGTTATGGATGTTCGCATGTTATGCATGACGCCTTGTACTCTCCTCAATGAAGTATGGCGGGTGCACCGTATCCGGACGAGGCCAGGTGCAGGGCGTTACACATGATGTCCAGAATGATTATAGACAATCATCAGATAAATTATCCAGACGTATTCCAGCAGTGAAGGAGGGCTCTTCTGATGCTGAACTGTTGCATCGATTATCTAATTCTAGTACTGAGTTGGATCATGAAGGTTTTATACCTTGCATACGCAAACGGACTGCATTCTCAAATTCCACAACCCCCTCGTCAGGTCCTCACTCGTAGTGTTACTCGCTCTTCAAATTTAAACCCCACTCTTTCTCAATGAATATGTTAACGTGGAATCTGCGAGGTCTGCGCACCTCTATGTCTCTTTTGAGACTTTTAATCAATCAGTACTCTATTCATTTTTTGTTTATTATTGAGCCTCAACAATCAGATACGCGATTGACTAGGGCACAGATAAATCTGGGCTTCACTTCTTCTCAAAGTATTTGTGATGGCTGTGCTTGGTTCTTTTGGAAGAACTCGTATATGGAATTATTAGATGTTCGACTTCTAGAACAGGTAGCTCATTTTCGATTTAAGCTTCACAATCAGCATGTTATATTGGTGTCCGGTGTTTATGGTCGGCACACAGTTTAGGACAGGCAATTATTATTGCATGCACTCCGTCAATGTTATGATGAATGTGCGGAGCCATGGATTATCTCTGGTGACTTTAATACGTTCTTATCTCCTTTGGATCATAAAGGTATTTCTCGTCCAGCAATGTCAACACTGCATGATTTTAATCACATGGTTCAATATGCTGAATGGCATCTGGTGCCGCATGTCGGAACACGCTGTACATGGCAGGGTTGGAGAGCATTAGGATGCGTTTGGCGTCGTTTAGATTGGGTTTTTTGCAATGAGAGGTTTTATGATCTATATCCATTGGTGAAGTTAACTCATCTGGGTAGAACGACTTCTGACCACTATCCATTGCTGTTACAATGTTCGCATGAATTAATTCATGGGCCCAAACAGTTTTGATTCCTCACAACTTGGACATCTCATCTGGACTTTCTTGTTTTTGTGCGATGCACTTGGGCATCATATCCTACAGTTGGAGGTATGAGAGGATTGTGTGCAAAGTTGCGTGCTTTTAAAAAAGACGTTACAAGGTGGAATAAAGAAATATTTGGAAATATCTTTACTAATTTGGAAACTGCAGAACATAGAGCCCGGGCATCGGAGATGGCATATGATCTAGATCCTAGTGAGCATAACAGGATGGTATATTTCGAAGCTCAGTATGAGTTGAAGCAGGCGTCGCACATAGAAATGGAATTTTGGAAGCAAAAGGCACGTGTTAAGTGGCTTAAGGAGGGAGACTGCAACTCCCATTACTATCATTCCATTGTTAAGGATAAGCATCGTCGTCAGAGGTTGCATGGCATTTACATGGAAAATGGGGATTGCTGCGATACACCGGAGAGTATAGGTATGGCTGCAGTTGAACATTTCACACGCATGTTCACAGTATAACTAGTGGAGGATAGTACAGAATTCCTCACTTCCATTCCGTCATTGGTTACATCTGCTGATAATAATATGCTTACTCGTATGCCAACCTTGGAGGAAGTTAAAGAAGCAGTTTGGAGTTTAGATCCACATAGTGCAGCAGGCCGGACGGATATAACGGATGGTTCTTTCGTAGTTGTTGGGAGATAATATATTTGGATGTGTATAAAGTGGTCCAAGAATTTTTTCTGGGCTTCCCAGTGCCCCGCGGCATGGCCCATTCTATGATCAAATTGATACCCAAAGGCATGGCCCAACAAACATTCAGTGATTTTCGACCCATTGCATTATCTACCTTTATGAGCAAGATCCAAACCCGCATTCTTGCAACGCGTTTGAATTCAATTCTCCCGAAGATAATTTCCCCGGAGCAGGCAGGATTTCAGAAGGGTCGCGGTATTACTGAGCAGGTATTGTTGGCAAATAAATTAATTCATTGGTTTGACAGAGGTACAAGACCAAACAAAGCCATTCTCAAGTTGGATATGGCGAAGGCCTTTGATCGTGTTAGCTGACAGTATTTAGAGGAGATATTGCTACGCTTTGGCTTTTCATTTTACTTTGTCACGCTTATCCTTAATCATCTAGAGAGTACTCATATCTCAATATTGGTTAATGGCGCACCTAACAGATTTTTCAGACCTACCAGAGGAGTTAAGCAAGGGGATCCCCTATCGCCCCTCCTTTTCATTTTTGAAGCTGAAGGATTTAGTCGAGGGCTAAAGAAGTTGATTGAGCAAGTTGTTATACAACCGTATTCTATAGGCCGATTGCTTATGATATTTTCGCATCTGTCTTATGCAGATGATTTGTTAGTTTTTCTCACGGCAAGTCGCAAGAACTTACATAAGTTCAAGCAGTTTCTCTCTGAATATGAGTGTGTTTCGGGACAAGCAGTAAACTGGCATAAAAGTTCTGTGGTATATTCTGAAGCAGTGTCAGTATCTCAGAGACATGTCTTTACTATGTTGCTTGACATGAGACAATCGGCCCTTCCTATGAAAGATTTGGGATCCTATTTGCACAAAGGAATAACACGATCAAGCCATTGCCAAGACATTATACAATATGTCGATTCTAGACTTAATGGATGGCAAGCGAAACATCGTATCTTGATGCCTCCTCTATACGATTACATTATGCTCCTCGTGAGGTTAATCAGGTAGCACACTTTTTGGCACAAGAAGCTTTAGGGCGCGCCACTATTGTATACTATCCTTGTTTGACAGCCCTTCCATCGTATCTTCGGGGTATCATCTTGACTGACACTACATTTCCCACATTTCGGTCATCTTCTAATATGGACGCCTAATATCCAGTATCTATGTATCGCGATAAGTTCTGATCGTCTGGGCTGCAGCAAATACATTTCATATTACTTTATGATTTGGATTGTACAGTGTTATGCTTGCAACAATATAAATATGCACGCTTTTCCCTTCGCCATGGTTTTATCCACAAGGGTGGTTTTATATAGCAAGGTTTTAATGCGACATATCATATATTGTTGCACATTCACTTCCATTATGTACTTATATTATTTATTCCCATATGATGACGTTCGTTACATTTTTGTAATATGGTATTCCTCCGCCATAAGAGAGGCTTCATAATAAAGTTTCTATTTGCATAAAAAAATATTTTTGGTGAAGGACAGGCGGTACCGTCCGAGCATTTTATTAATTATATACGCTCACTTGTGGGGGAGGAACACCATGGTTACATCGAACGAGTATCTAAGGTGGCAGACTCTCCCAAACTAAGCAAAACAATAAACAAAATACAATTAAAAACTGATAAACAGAAACAAGTAATAGACTATCTAATGTAAGAAGATACAAATCTTGTATTGATGTTCATCCTAGTGGCGAAACATCGTCAATCGTTTTTGAAGAGCACAAGCGGTTGTCCAGCAGTTGGAGATACTCCATTGATAGTCCTCGCACCGCAAGAAAGCAAGCACAGAATTTGTCACATAGCAACCATATGTAAGATGTAGAAATCGCAACATTGAGAGTAGAAAGAGAACATTACCCAGGTTGCCCAAAACCAAGAGGGTATCGGGAAACATAATTGAGAAACTGCCATGTCCAGCAACTCCACAATCAATAGTTGAGAACGGGCAAAGAGGGAGCCTCAACATTTGAAAAACATCAAGTATTAAGTACCTAGCAACAAGCAAAACGACGACATAAAAATATATGACGCTACATACCCGACCGCCCACATCAGTAGGATGCATGCGGGAAAAATATAAACGCTCCACAGCAGCTCCTTATGCGCCGACATATGCTATATGAATGTCTGTCTGCAAGCTGCCTCGCACAAGTGGAGGGAGATCCTCCTGTATAGTGAAAACATGTTTTTGCCGATGCATGATCCCATACTGCGCTAGGAAATGTGCTGCTGAGTTTATCTCCGGTGGTACATATGATAAGGATACACGTGTTACTGAGAGGATTAACCTCAACCACGCAAGGTCCGGACTCAATCGCATGGCCACAGCAGTAGGCTGATGAATTATGTTCAGAAGCGCCAGGCAATCTACTTCCACTTCCACATTTACATATCCTTCTGTGATGACAAATATGAGTGAGAATAACAATGCTTGAAGCTCCGCATGCGTGGGGGGTAACTCAGGCAGCATGAAACAAATAGCTTGAACCATTTGCCCTGTATCATCACTTAAAATTGTTCCTCCCGCCACTCCTCGTCTACCAACCGCCACATCAACATTCAATTTTAATTTACCCGATGGTGGTAATTGCCATCGAAGTACCTGTAGTCGCTTAGATCGCAATGGGGGTGAATAATACAGTGCAAGCAAAGACAGGATCGACTCAACATATTTAGTCCCAAACATAGACAAACACCATGTGTAAATATCTTGACGGATTCGTTTGCAAAGCCTGGCGAGTGAAAAGGGTCATCTCCAAATTGTATAGACGCGTAAGCCTTCCAGATTACCTAAGATGCAGCTAAAGGAACCATTGCAGCCAGTTTCCTAAGCATCATTTTGCGTCTAGAACGAGACCACCATCGACGTAAATATAGTTTAAACGTGTTTTCAGTCAGCATCGTCCCTTGAAAGATGTTCGCCAAATGAATCCAAACTTCTTTGATAATTGGACATTTATAAAAAACATTAGTGAGATCCACTGCGGCACCCCTTCAAAATACGCAACAAGTGGGAGAAGACAATATCCATCTACTTAAATTTTCTGGAAATGGTAAGGCATTAAACCACAGTCGCCAAAGGAATACTCGAACCACTATCAATGGTGATGCATTTGGCCACCAAATATATTTTGCACATGAGAAATTCATACCTCTAGTTCGACAAGTCTCACAAGTTCTTCGCAGACTGAACTGACGATGAGACTCATCTTCCCATGTCAGACCCTCGGATGATGCAATAGAATGCAATGATCAAAAAGGATGAATGTGGCATAATCTCTTCCAATCTGCTGCATCGTAAATATGTGCCTGTATTCCATGGCGGTGGCCGTATTTCCGATGTAAAAACTGCACCCATAATGAGGAGGAAGTTTGATATAACAACCACAATTTGCATTCATAAGCTTTTTGCAAAGTACTTACATTTCGAAGCCCTAAACCACCCTCTTCCTTTGGATAACATATCGCAGCCCAGGCCCACCAATGATGTCGATTCCCCCTTAGAAAATTAGACATTTTCCTATTCAGTTCGACTATGACACTCGTTGGAAGCTTCGCCGCAGCCATGACGTGTAACGCCATTGTAGAAAGGACCGACTGAATGAGCACCAATCTGCCTGCCATGCTTAATAGCCTTTGCGACCATCCCCCTAAGCGCGAATCGAAATGCGCTAATAGAGATGTACAGTACTGTGAGCGGTTGCCCCCTTAAAAAGATACGATCCCAAGTACTTAATAGGCAATGCAGTGATTCGCATATTCAATATATGCATTATGCGGTGCAGAGAAACTCCCTCCCCAGCCACCAACTGACTCTTGTGATAGTTGACTAGTTGTCCCCAGGCATTTTGATATTGCTCGAAAAATAATTTAAAGCTTCTCAGATTATCCACCAAACCATTCAAGAAGACTAACAAATCATCCGCAAATCTAAGATGAGAGATTACCTGTGTTCATCCACCATGAAAGCCTGGTAATACTTCTAACTAAAAGAAAGCGGTTATACCCCGTGAAAACCCCTCCGAAGCAAAGATGAATAAAAGAGGCGATAATGGGTCGCCCTGCTTAACACCTCTGGATGGCGCAAAAAACCACATGGCTTACCATTGACCAACACTGAACAGAGTGTAGCCGACAAATTATTCATAATGAGTCTGACAAATCTTTGGCGAAAACCGAAAGCCAATAGAATCTTTTCCAAGTACTGCCAGGAAACACGATCGAATGCCTTAGCCATGTCCAGCTTAATCATAACCTGGCCCCCACGACACTTTCGATGTAATATGTGGACCATTTCCTTTGCTAAAAAAATCTGCTCTGAAATCCCACGGCCTGACATAAATTTTGCCTTTTCCAAAGAAATTAGTTGAGGCAGCAAAATGCTTAGGCGATTTGAAACAATGCGTATAAACCACCTTAGACAGGAAATTTGTCAAACAAACGGGGCAATAATCCGCAAACATATTCGGATTAGTAACCTTTGGAGTTGAACATATTAAAGAAGCTGCCATTGCTTTGGGCACAGTAATTCGCAAGAAAAACTCCTGAACCGCCAGTAATACATCTAAGCGAATCACCTCCCAAAAGTGCCTATAAAAAGAACGAGGAAAGCCATCTGGGCCCGATGCACTGGATGGACTTAGCTGCCACACCGCTACTCTTACCTCAGCCATCTGCGGCAGCTCTAGTAATAGATCATTATCCGAGGCTGTCAAAACAAAAGGTATATATTGCAATATTGAGTCATGATCAGTGGTCGATTCCTCAGTAAATAAATGTCAACAAAATCGAACTGCTTCATCTTGGATAGATTGCTCATCAAGACACATTGTACCATCCGACCTTTGAATAGTAATTATGGCTTGACGATGCCTTCATACCTTAACAGATTGATGGTAGTAAGCCGTATTAGAATCTCCCTCTTTAAGCCACTTTATATTAGCTTTCTGCTTCCAGAAGATAGTGGCTCGCTGCTGTATCCTTATTAGTATCGCTTTAGCCTGATTATAAGACGTCTGGTTACCTTCGACGGGGAGGAATCATATGCTCGTTCTGCTCTTACCGTGTCCTCCTCTGCTGCCTGCAAATCATTGAATATATTTCCAAAAACCCTCCGTTTCCATGCTCTGAGATCAGACTTAAGCCGTCGCATCTTATCGAAAAATCCATACATCCCGCCCACTGTTGGATACGACCGCCAGTGAGTTCGAACATAACAACTAAAGTCCGCATGAGTAGTCTAAGCCTCCAGATAGTAGAACGAGGCTGGTCCCTTAGGAGAGGACGACTGACACGTTAAGAGCAAAGGTGCATGATCTGAAGTCGCTCGATGTAAATGCTGAACCTGGCTCTTCTCAAAAATATCCAAAAATTCTGTTGTGGACAAAAAACGATCTAGGCGGCGCCACACTCTACCAAGGCCACGTCTGTCTAACCATGTAAACCGAGAGCCTTGAAAAGGAAAATCTAGCAACTCACCTGACTCCACAAATTGCCTAAAATCAGCAAGCGTACAAAGAGCTAGCGTAGATCGGCCTTTATGATCATGCAAAGACAAAAAGGTGTTAAAGTCACCTCCAATTAGCCATGGTTGTGTCATCCCTTCTCGAAACCTTATCAAATCCTGCTGTAGAGGCTTTCGTGCCGCCACTGTGTGTTGACCATATACTGCAGTAAACCAGAGAGCTTGCTGAGTCACTAACCAACAAAAATGTAAAGAGACATTCCATACCCCCTGGAGCACTTCCAACAACTGTATGAAAGAATCATGCCACAGGATCCATAATTTAGCATCATCGGAAGAACAAGCACGGAAAAAACCTAACTGCAAGGGATATTGCTCCAAACGCATAAGCCTGAGCTTTGGCTCAATAAGCACCAATAAATGTAACCGATATTGTCGAATTAATGACTGAAGACGAACTATAGAGGTCTGAATACCTCTTACATTCCAAAGTAAGACATTCATTGATCAGAGTCCAAGGCAGAAGTTGTTGAACGCAACACTACTGCTCGAGTCACAATAGTTGTCGGTGGCACAGCAGGCATGCCACTTCTCTTACGACGTAGACTGTTGAGAAAAAGAGTTTGAGTGATTTACAAAAATTCATGATTTAAATAACGTGTGCAAAGAAATGCATGACACATTTTATGACTTGACACGTTTTTGCGACAAACTTGCCTTATATACTTTATATATAATGTTGCCGTACTAACAAGCCATGAAGCTTTAAAGCTTACATCAAATGGCAAACATTTGTTGTGTTTGAAATAGTTTCAGGTGCCACCATTAATGAACTAAATTAGTTCATTAAGTGAAGTACTTAGTTAAATGAACTAAGCAGTTCATTAAATGGAGAAATATTTGGAGAATGCATGAAGGCAACAAACATGGAAATGGAAAGTATCCTCTCCTATTTAAATCACACGCCTTACACATATTTATATTTATATATTCAGATTTTTTTTAAAAGGCACTATACACATATATTCCAACGTACTACCGACACGTTATATATATTACAAACGTACGTCAACGTCACTCCACTATACTTCCCTCATATTTATGAGTATATTTAGGTATTATATCATAAGATATAAGTAATGGTGATGACAAAATTATAACGACACGTTACAAGGTTCTAAACCAAAAATTGTCGTATCGGGTGACTACCAAAACTTCGCTAATGTGTCACGTACTTGTCATATATAAATGGCCAGCCCCTACACTTCAAAAATGGCCACAAATTTTGTGACTTACATGATACACTCAGACATAAAATCATTCCATGTTGGCACACACAAATCATAAGGCCAAATTGTGGAGATTTCAAATTCATATTTTGAGCACATGTAGGCGCCAGTTTGATCAGCCATTAGAGCATAATATTAGAGTTATTTTATGTATATTACGTGTGACATAATATATATAACATGTGAAAATATTTTGAATTTAATCGGAGAAAAATCGCGTAATCGACAAAAGTTGAAAATTCGGTTTTCTTCGAACACAATACATGGAACGTTGTTGGCGTGATATGTAACATGTATCTAGACACTTTTTACATATTCAATACATACCAAAGTATTCTAGAATATTCAAATTAGGGCTAATTGGAATATACCATATGTGTATAATTCTTGTGCACTATTTTACAAAGTTTACAAAAACAAATTTAGCACATGTTCAACCTACATCACACGCCTACTCAGCCTTGGTGAAGCTTATATGGAGCTTAGTTGGCATCTTGATTGGTGAAGAATAGACTACATAAGGTTAGTGACTTAATGGACGGAGTAATATTTCAAACTATGTTACAAATGTAACACATGCTGAAAATTCAGCATGAGAGACGAAATTTATGTCTCTAAATTGTGATCAATTTGCTTCTCCATTTTTAGGGGATTGATGTTTAATAATATGGAAACAATTTGAAAATCTTGAGATTATTGCACATGCTAAAAATTTCAGCATGTGATACAAATGGTTGGCCGATTTTTTTGTCATAATGGAGACCAATTTACTTTGCAAATTAAGTGGGATTAATTGTATGATATTTGGTAAGGTTTTTACTACTATTTTGACACATGTTTTGATTGTTATTCTCATATTTTTACAATCATCAAGTGATGACAAATATCATCCAATCAAGGAGTGCCAAGTAAGCAAGGCCAAGACAATCGTCCAATCAAGTTGTCCCAAGTAAGCAAGTTGATGTCACATCTATACAAGGCATTCTTTCAAGGACTTAAAAGAGAATTTCCAAGGTGGAGAGAAACCCTAGGGTGGGTGGCCAACTTCAAATAAAAAGGAGAAGAAGAGCAAACAAAAATGCAAGACAAGTCTTACAATTTCAAAAGTGCAAAAAGACTCTACTCTCTCCTTCTACATTTCTTTCTTCTCCTTCTCTCTCAAGACTATTGTATCTATATTCAAAGATATTGTATAAGCTTTATTCATACCACCATACACGCCTCATTGTTGTAAAAGATTGATCAAGGTGTGATCAAACCTTCATCTGCTCGGTGGTGGTGTTCGTGATCATTGTGATTGCTTGTTTTGATTGTAAAGGGTTGGAGTTGGTGTGTAACTCCAGCAACCCTTATGGTAAGATGTTATTTTTTTTAGTGATAACCGAGGAAGGTGTCCTCGAAGACTGTAGTAGGTTGATTTAACCGAACCAGTATAATATTCCTTGTGTTCTTTACTTTACTGCACAGTACTTTCAGTTTCCTGCACTTTGCATCCATTTCGTTGCAATCTTAAAAATGGTTAAAGAATTTCAAAAATTATAAGATTTTGCAGAAACAATGACACATCACCTAAGTTTCATTTGGCACAAGTTTCAACCCTTTTGGACAATTATAAGTCATTCAAATGTTAATAGTTCTGAGACTAGTGCAATCTGCATTTGAGACTTGCAAAGGTTGAGAACTTGAACGTATTTGACATACTTCCCAAAAGCATTTTTCAAAACAGTTTCAACCCATCTAAATAAATATAATAAGGGGTTTGTCATTAAATTTTCAGACCATTTGGAGCCACGGATTAATCGGAATAAAATTTTCAGGTCAAACTACTGTTTCTGGAAGATTTGCGCAACCTGACCACAAACGATTTCTCAATAGGTTAAAGGTTGAATTTTAATCTGAAATTTTTAGGAGATACTCAGAACATCTGAGACTACAATCTCTCCAAATCTCAGAATTTTTGAAGGCCTGTAACCTAGTTTTTCAAACGTTTCAAGACAGGACCTGAAAACAGAAACAGTTTTCAGAAGTTGGGTTTTTAGATCAAAACATTTTAAAAACCAAATTTTCCGCACCCACTATTCAACCCCTCGCCCTTCTAGTGGTGCCTTGCAAGTCCTACAAGTGGTATCAGAGTGCAGGCACACTCACAACAAGAAGATCCAACGATCTAACTGAGATGGCAACCACTAGCTTTAAAACCAAACAAGAAGCTATGTCTAGTCAAAGGCGTCCTCTTTTTGATGGTGAGTCCTTCATTCAATGGAAACTTAGAATGAAACTTTTTCTTATGGCTATTGATATTTATCTATGGTCTATTATAGAAGACGGTCCATTTGTTCCCTCTAAATTATCTACTGTAGATGGTGTCACACTAGAGGTTGTAAAACCAAAACAAGAGTACACTAGCAATGACAACAAGAGACTAAGTACGAATGCTAGAGCCATGCAATTACTCTTAAACGGGATAAGTAAATGTGAATCTAGTTACGTATCTAATTTCTCTAGTGCTCAAGAGATGTGGAGAATTCTTGAGATGAAACATGAAGGGACTAGACAAGTAAAGGAGTCCACGATTAATATGCTTATGTCCACACTTGAGTCTTTCAAATTATTGCCAAATGAGTCTATTGTTGATATGGATCTTTGATTGACTAACATCTATAATTCTCTTGAGTCTCTTGGCAAAGCTTTCTCTACGCCGGAAAAGGTCCAAAAGGTACTACGAAGTCTTCCATCCGAATGAGACCCTAAAGTCAAGCAATAGAGGAAAGTGAAGAAACCAAATCAATAAAAATGGTGGAACTAATCGGATCGCTAAAGGTATACGAAAAAAACTCACATTAAGGAAATCGGAATCAACGTCAAAACAAGGTAAGACTATTGCTTTTAAATCAAATGAATACGTCTCTACTTCTTCCGATCACGTAGATGATAGTGATTCTGAATCAGACAATGATGACTTAATACTATTGGCTAAAGGTTTGAGAAAACTCATGAGAAAGTCATTTAAAAACAAACCTAAGGCTACTTCCATTAAAAGAAATAAAAATAAAACAAATGACAAGGACTTGATGTGCTATGAATGCGGAAAACTTGGACATTTATCTTATGACTGCCCTAACAAGGACAAACAAACAAACAAACACCTTGACAAGGATCGGACCAAAACTAGACTCGTCTCAGAACCTAAACAAAGGAGAAGAGCTCTCAAGGCCTCCAATTGGAGTGACACATCCGACCCTGAGACTGATACCGAAGAAGAGACGGCCCAAGTATGCTTTGTATCCAAAGCATCAAACGAGGTATCTTCCGATTCTGACTATGATTCTGAACCTTCATATGATGATCTTTTTAGTCAATATTTAGAATTGCACTAATTCAACAAGACTCTCGCAAAAGAAAAGAAACGATTAATTGAAGAAAAGAAGTTGTTAGAATCTTCTAACACAAATCTTGTTTCTCAATTAAACGATTCAAAAGAAGAGTCGTCTCACATCATGAATGCATTAAAATCAGATTTTCATCATTAACTACACATAATAATTAAATGAAATCGAGATTTCAAACTTGAAATCAAGGAATACAGATTTAGAGAAAATGATGAAACAATTTGACTCGGGAACTAACATGCTAGATCGCATCATTTTGTCACAAAAGCATGATAGTGATAAAACCGGAATAGGATACATTGAGAAAAATGAAACATCAATTAAACCAACCAAATTCATTTTGTCTAAGAAAATAGAAACACCTAAGACATATATGGCGCCTAAGAAGACGCCTAGGCCCCCTCTCCCTTCATCTCATTATGCTTCTTCTTCTTATCATACAAGATATAATTATGTGCCGTATAGATATGAGAAGAAACCATTATTGCATACACGATATTCATTTCATACATCTAGATCACGCACTATACACAAAAACACAAGATCATATCAACGACAACCATACACGCATAAAGGAATGCCTGGCCAAAGGCCAAATGTATTCTCACCCCATGTCTACTATGTCGCTCCTTCATCTACATTCTTACCATTTGTTAGACCGAAAAAGATCACCCAAGTATGGGTACCAAAAATTACTTTTACAGAGAGGTGAATAACTAACTCGTAAGGACCCAAAATAAAAGGGTACCTAAATCGTTGTTGTACATTGCAGGGAACTCATACATCTAAAGGCACATCAATCAAGTGGTTTATTGACAGTGGTTGTTTAAGGCACATGACGAGTGACCCGAGCTTGTTCTCAAAATTGAAGAAGGTTACAAAAGGTGGACCGGTGACCTTCGGAGACAACAATGAAAGAAGAATCATTGGAAAAGGTACAATCGAAAGCTCAAGTACCCTTCAAATCTCCAATGTCTTCATGGTAAGTAATCTATCTTATAATCTACTTAGCATCTCACAGTTTATTGACAACGGTTATGATGTGTGTTTCACTCATCAATATTGCAACATAATAAATAAAAATGGAGAAACAGTATTAAAAGAAAAAAGGGAAGGAAATATTTTTACGCTTTCTATGGATGACATGTTAGACGCTAAGGTTAAGTGTTTTATATCCAATGAACCTAACGTTAATTTGTGGCATAGACGATTAGGACACATTGGCATTTCTACACTTGAAAAACTTCAACGAAAGAACCTAATACGAGGATTGCCCAAACTTGATTAAGACAACTTTCAGTTGTGTGAATCTTGCATTAAAGGCAAACAAACATGCGAGTCACTTAAACCTAAAAATGAAATTAACACGTCTAGAGTTTTAGAATTACTACACATTGATTTGTTTAGTCCTAGTCGTACTATAAGTCTCGGTGGACGTCATTATGCATGTGTTATCATTGATGATTTTTCTCGCTATACTTGGACTTCATTTCTTGCAAATAAAGATGATAGTGCCATTGAAATTGCGAAACTAATAAAACAACTTGAAAATGAATATGGTTTGAATGTGAAAAAGATTAGAAGCGATAGAGACGGTGAATTTAAAAACAAGGACATGATTGCGTTTGCGAAGAAAAAGAAATTTAATACGAGTTTTTGCCACCTCGAACTCCTCAATTAAATGGAGTAGTAGAAAGAAAGAATAGGACACTACAAGAAATCACTAGAACCATGTTGTGTGAAATAAATTTCCTAGATTTCTGTGGGCGGGAGACGTAAATTGTGCATGCTATATAGTTAATCATTTGTCAATTAGAAAGAAAATAAATAAAACTCCTTATAAGATAGTAAATGATCGCATGCCTAAAATTGATTACGTTCGTGTGTTTGGTTGCAAATACTTTGTTTTGAATACAAAAGATAATATAGATAAATTTGAATCTAAATCAATTGAATGCATTTTTGTTGGATATTCTGGGAATTCTAAAGAATATAGATGCTAAGGTCCCATCACTAGACAAATTTTAGAATCCATTCATGTGAAGTTTAATGAATTTGGTGAGGTTGAAAAAATAAAGAATATGACGATGATTTTGAATTAAAGCCCGTGTTAGATTATGTAGAGGATGATGGCGTGCATGATGAATTGAACACACTAGAAATGCATGAGAACTTAGAGAATAATCAACCAAGATGGCATAGAGATCATCCACACGATCTCATTATAGGCGATGTAACTCAAGGTGTCCGACCACGTAGAAGAATAACTTCAGATGAAATAAACCAATTTCATGCTATGATATCTGAAATTGAACCTAAGAACCTCTTTAATGCCTTGAATGATTCTTCTTGGATTGATTCTATGCATGATGAACTAAATCAATTCGTAAGAAATGATGTATGGGATTTAGTGCCACGACCACAAGATAAGACAATAATAGGCACAAAATGGGTCTTTAGAAATAAAATGAATGAAGAAGGTAAAGTTGTTAGAAACAAGGTGACACTTGTAGCACAAGGATATAATCAAGAAGAAGGAATACACTACGACGAAACATTTGCACCCGTAGCACGTTGAGAAGCCATATGACTATTACTTGCTATTGCTTGCATGAAAGGTTTTAAACTCTATAAAATGGACGTAAAATGTGCATTTTTAAATGGCTTTATACAAGAAGAAGTATACGTGAAGCAACCATCTGGTTTTGAAGATTTGAAATACCCTGATCACGTGTACAAATTAAAGAAGGCACTATATGGTTTAAAGCAAGCACCTAGGGCTTGGTATGATCGTTTTGCTACTTTTCTTTTAGAAAATGGATTTAAAAGAGGCACCATAGATAGCACCTTGTTCTAGAAACAAGATAAATCGCATTTACTAATCATTCAAATTTATGTTGATGACATCATTTTTAGATCTATATCTCATAAACTTGTTGAAGAATTTGAAACTTGCATGAAATCCGAGTTTGAAATGTCTATGGTTGGTGAATTAAATTATTTTATTGGCTTGCAAATTAAACAAATGAGTAAAGGTATACACATAAGTCAAGTTAAATATGTGAATGACATGATTAAAAAGTTCAATTTTGAGAATTTAAAACCATCTTCCACCCCTATGAGTGTCACCACTAAACTAGATAAAGATGAACATGGAAAAGACTTTGATAATGCTTTATATAGGTCTATGATTGGTTCTTTGCTTTATCTTACTGCAAGCATAACTGATATCATGTTTAGTGTGTGTATGTGTGCACGTTTTTAAAGCCAACCTAAAGTGTCTCATTATAATGGTGTGAAAAGAATATTTCGATATATTAAGCACACTCCCACTTTTGGAATTTGGTATGATAAAGATTGTGAATTCGACTTGCATGCTTATACTGATGCGGATTATGGTGGATGTAAAGTAGATAGAAAAAGCACAAGTGGCACTTGGCAATTTATAGGAAATTCACTAATTTCATGGTTTTCGAAAAAGCAAGCAAGTGTGGCCTTATCTATTACCAAAGCTGAATACATGGCACTTAGTCTTTGTTGCACACAATTACTATGGTTAAAACAGCAACTTTCTGATTTTGGTATCATAGTAAATCGTATTCCAATCTATTGTGATAGTATGATTGCTATAAACTTGTCTAAGAACCCCGTACTACACTCTAAGGCAAAGCACATAGAAGTACGATATCACTTCCTTCGTGATCACGTGAAGAATGGTATTGTTATAGATCATGTACGCACTGAATCACAAGTAGCCGACATATTTACTAAAGCACTAAACCAAGCCACGTATGAAAATCTACGCTCTAAATTAGGCATGATTTCTGCTGATTTGATTTGGTATTTCTTTCCATCTTTACATGCACTTTTGATTTTCTTCCCAAAATAAAGGGGGAGAGAGTGCATGAATGAAGGGGGAGCGAGAGTGATTGATTGCAAAAATCAAGGGGGAGAAAATTCAAAATTCAAAATTTGAAATTCGAAATTTTTATTTGTGCACGATTGGAGTGGGAGCTATTAAATTTAAATCATGTACTAAGATTATTTTGTAAATCATCAAAAGGGGGAAATTGTTGAGAAAAATAGTTTGAGTGATTCACAAAAATGCATGATTTAAATAACGTGTGCTAAAGAAATGCATGACACATTTTATGACTTGACACGTTTTTGCGACAAACTTGCCTTATGTACTTTATATATAATGTTGTCGTACTAACAAGCCATGAATCTTTAAAGCTTACATCAAATGGCAAACATTTGTTCTATTTGAACTATTTTCAGGTGTCACCATTAATGAACTAAACTAGTTCATTAAGTGAAGTACTTAGTTAAATGAACTAAGTAGTTCATTAAATGGAGAAATATTTGGAGAAGGCATGAAGGAAAAAAACATGGAAATGGAAAGTCTCCTCTCCTCTTTAAATCACATGCCTCATATATATATATATATATATATATATATATATATATATATATATATATATTCAGATTTTTTTAAAATGCACTATACACATATATTCCAACGTACTACCGACACGTTATATAGATTACGAACGTACGTCAACATCACACCACAATACTTACCTCATATTTATGAGTATATTTAGGTATTATATCATATGATATAAGTCATGGTGATGACAAAATTATAACGACACGTTACAAGATTCTAAACCGAAAATTGTCGTATCGGGTGACTACCAAAACTTCGCTAACGTGTCACGTACTTGCCATATATAGATGGCCAGCCCATACACTTCAAAAATGGCCACAAATTTCGTGCATTACATGATACACTCAGCCATAAAATCATTCCATGTTGGCACATACAAATCACCCCCAATTAAGGCCAAATTGTGGAGATTCCAAATTCATATTTTGAGCACATGTAGGCGCCACATTGATCAGCCATTAGAGCTGAATATTAATGTTATTTTATGTATATTATGTGTGACATAATATATATTACATGTGCAAAAAGTTGGAATTTAATTGGAGAAAAATCGCGTAATCGACAAAAGTCGAAAATTTGGTTTTCTACGAAAACAACACATGCTTAATATATCGAAAATTTTTACATATTCAATACATGCTAAAGTGTTCTAGAATATTAAAATTAGGGCTGATTGGAATATACCATATGTGTATAATTATTTTGCACTATTTTACAAAGTTTATAAAAATAAATTCAGCACATGTTCAAGCCTATGTCACATGCCTACTCAGCCTTGGTGAAGCTTATATGGAGCTTATTTGGCATCTTGATTGGTGAAGAATGGAGCACGCAAGGTTAGTGATTTAATGGAGGGAACTACACAAGGTAATATTTCAAACTATGTTACAAATATAACACATGCTGAAAATTCAGCATGTGAAACATCAAGGTGGCCGAAATGTATGTCTCTAAATTGTGATCAATTTGCTTCTCAATTTTCAAGGGATTGATATCTAATAATATGGCAACAATTTGAAAATCTTGAGATTATTGCACATGCTGAAAATTTCTGTTGTACCCAACGAAAATTGTAATGTACTTGAGGCTCATATGAAGTGGTTTAATGAAATGTTGGATCTTCCAAGTGCATTTTATTAATTTTTATCACTTCTCTTTAATTACATTTTCTCAAAGTAAATACTATAAGAAATAGTGTAATACTTCAAGTGTGTCTTATGAAGCATGTGAAATGACCATTTTGCCCTTCTAAGATTTTAGAGAGTTTCGGCCACAAGGGCCTTAAAGGACTCTAGAATATTCTTCCCTTTACAAGACAACTAGCCCTTAATGGTCTTCTTAAAAGAAATCCTAAAATCCTACACAAGAAATTAAGTATTCTACTAATGTGTTTAAAAAGGTTTAAGGGGAACGTTTTTCATTTTTCCCTCCCCAGCCGCCGAGCATTGAAGGGTAAAGCCCCCATTAGACCACTTTTTAACTTAATGCTACAACTAGTCACTTTATGGTCTCTTAAAGAAATTCAAAAAGGGTCTTACACATGAAGGGAAGTAGGATATTATTCCTAGACTTAAGACTTTCTTCCCTTTTTCCTTTATAGACCAGATGCACCATTGGGGGGAAATCCATGAGATCATTCTCATCTTAATAGTCCAACCAACCACTTTTACTTTAACAACTTTTTCTAATTATCCTCAAAAGGCAATTAAAGAATAAAAAAGCCCATGGAAGTCCCCCCCACCGCCGGATACACCCATGGCTAAGCCATGGTAACTTTTCTTAACAACCTTGGTTACTTTTCTTAACCCAGCCTAAAAAGTAACTCAAGGCGTAATTGAGGTAAGGGAACTAAGGAGTAAATAAGCCTAACCTCACCCTTAAACCGCTGGTTATTCCTACTAGGGTTAAGCCAAAAGAACTTCAACAACAATCATAATTACTTTTCTTAACCCAACCTCAAAAAGTAACTCAAGTAGTAATTGATGTAAGACACTAATTATGGTGTCCATGCAAATGAAAGGTCTTCTCCTTCTTCTTTAAGGAAACCAATGGCTTCCCCCCTTGGTCTTGCAAGAAACCATTTTCAAGATTTAACCTAGAAGCTTCCTCCATTTTCCAACTCTCAACCCTCTCAAGAACTCACTTAAGCAAAACATCCAAGACTTCTTGCATTCTTAGAAAAATCTTCCATCACCTTCTTTCGTATGGCTAGTCTTGGACTAAGGAGATCCAAGAACCATCTTCAAGATCCAAGTTTCATCTAGGTGAGTTACATCCTAGATTCTAAAGTAGATTTCATTTTTTTTAAAATGTAAAGCTTACATTTTGGTTTGTTTTCTCTACAAAACCGTGACCCCTACATGGTCACTAGGTGAAGCTCCTTCAAGCTACTAGGTGGTACTAAGCATTTGGTGGGTTGAACCTCTTGCAATCCCCATTTGAACACCATTTTGGTAAGCTAATCTAGCCTCACACTAGCTCTATTATGTCTTTCAATAGTAGCTAACATCTACTTCCACTTCCTCTCTCAAAACCGTATGTCATAGGGGGAAGTTGGAGGAAACTTCACTCTATTTCAACCAAGGCACAAGCTAAAGAAAGATCTAAGCTCAAAGAGGCAAGTACACTCTAAGCAATCTTGACTTATTTGTGAAGTGTATGCTTGAATGACTAGCCTTTCTAAGAGGTGAATCTTAGTTGAATATTCTAAGTACTAAACATGAAAACTTAGTTGTTATAGATAAAATTGTTGGCATGATTGAATGACCTCCTTTGTGGATATGTTTGTGCTCAAACTAAAATATGACATGAAGAGCTACTATGTGCAAGATACGGCTGTTTTGATGAGTATTTGATGCATGAATTAGTCTTGTTGAAGATAGACTCTATGAGGTGCGAAATATTTGAAGAGGGCGTGTGCAATGTGTACGGTTGCAAGGCTGTTTTGGCGTGTTACATGTGTAGCCTAAAGATTATTGTGAAACTTGGAATGTTATGTTAAAGTGTTTATTTAGTGGTTAGTATGTTATTTTAGAGAAATAAAGTTAGTAGGAAAGTCTTGAACAAGAAAAAGTGATAAAAGGTGAATTTACTGGAGCTGGACAGTTTTGAGTAGAGTTTTGTGTGACCTGAAAACGAATCTTAGGAACGTGCAATTTAGCTAAATTTTGGTAGTAGGGTAGCCTGGTATGCTAGTAAAATTGTGAGGTGGAATTTTGGTAAAAGGACTTTTGGTTTGAACTTAATAAAATTTTCAATAAGAATAGGTCACTGCAGTTCCAGTAAATACCTTGACTGAGAAAGAAAATTAATTGACCCCCTTATGTATATTGGATTGCCTTGAAAATTTTATAGTCCTTACCTAAGACATAGATGAACATGACCATGTGAAGAATTTGCTTGAAATTACTGTTTTTATGGGGTAACAATTAAGGTGAACGTCATGGTATAAAACTTGAAACAGGGCCGCATGGTATGGTGTTTATTGAGGCCTTAATCTTGTTTAATTAGACTTGTATGTGATGTTTGGGCCTTTGAATATTACTCCTTAGTGTATTGGCTATGTTTCCAGGTATTAGTCTTAAATGGATAAGGCTTTATGGCCCGTGAAACTGAGGTAAGGGCGGGTACTGCACTGCTGGCTTTTTCAGTAATTTAATGATTTAAGGGTTTTAACTACCTCGAAATGTTACGAAATTTGTATGGCATGTAGATAAGACTCCATTATGCGTATGTGTGGCATAAGTTTATGAAAACAGGCCATGAATTGATAATCATGAGGCCGCATGAACAGAGCGTTAATGCTGGAATATTTTTTCAGCTTAAGGGACAAGTCCATATATGTATTATGTACTGTAATTAGTCATGAATTGCATGTTGCACATCATGCATTGCATTGTCCCCATTTACACGATTTATGAGACTGATTTTATGCCAAATAAATTTAAGAAAAGCTCTTTTTAAAAGAAAGTTTTCAGTTTTTGAAAGAAAGACTCCTATGGGTAGCATTGATTCCTGGCCAGCACAACCCGCTCCAGATCTGGGGTTAATTGATCTGATGATGATTATGACTGTTCAGGCCCAGATAGAATAGACCTGATGATGATAATGATGACCGTTCAAGCCCGGAGAGAATAGATCTGATGATGACGATTTATGACTGTTCAGGTCCGGAGAGAATAGACCTGATGATGATGATTGATTGTATGACCGTTTTCAGATCCAGAAATAATAGATCCGAAGGGATTGATATGACCGCCTTAGGTCCGAAGATAATAGAATAGATCCGAAGGGATTGATATGACTGCCTCAGATCCAGAGATAATAGATCTGAACACTCTCTATTTTTGTTTTATGACGATGATGTTTTGAAAGAAAGAATGATCGAATTTATCCTCATCTTATCATGTAGCGTCACATTTGCATATTCATACCTGTTGCATTTAATGGATAGTCGAATGCCAGATGTACCATTACTTAGGTTACGATCTTATTATTTACTGTCACCTAAGTTGTGATCTTATTATCTTTCGTCGCATAAGTTATGATCTTATTTCCTTTGCGGCTAATGAATTGAAGGTCAGGTATGTTGGGAATCCAAATTCTTGGGATTTGGTTCTTGTGTATACTTTCCATTTAATTCTTGATTGTTTATGGCGTACTTGCTGGTGACTTTGTCATTCACCCCCTTATTTTTCCTCCAGAGCATGTAGGAAACGGGGTAGAATGGATTGACGATGAGCCTAGAGTTCCATACTCGTAGACATGTGAGAAGATGGCAGCTTAAGGATTTTTATTATGATGGGTTATGTTTTGATGAACTTATGATGAAACATTAATTTTGAATTTCCTTTTTTGTTTTGTGGACATGGTTGTAAAACTTATGCCGGATATTGAGAATGTTTTGTTTAAAAGTATTTATTCCGCCTAAATTTTGCTTACATGTTACAATGTAGGCATGAAAGTCCATAAATTTTGTTATGGACTATGACATGTTATGCATTAACGCCTGATACTCTCCATAGTGAAGTACGGCGGGCGCACCGTATGCGGGCAGGCCGGGTACGGGGCGCTACAATTTCAGCATGTGATACAAATGGTTGGCCGATATTTTGGTCATAATGGAGACCAATTTACTTTGAAAATTAAGTGTGATTAATTGTATGATATTTGGTAAGGTTTTTACTATTTCGCACATGTTTTGAATGTTATTCTCAGATTTTTATAGTCATCAAGTGATGACAAATATCATCAAATCAAGGAGTACCAAGTAAGCAAGGCCAAGACAATCATCCAATCAAGTTGTGCCAAGTAAGCAAGTTGATGTTACATCTGTACAAGGCATTCTTCCAAGGACTTAAAAGAGAATTTCCAAGGTAGAGAGAAGCCCTAGGGTGGGCGGTCAACTTCAAATAAAAAGGAGAAGAAGAGCAAATGAAAATGCAAGACAATTCTTACAATTTCAAAAGTGCAAAAAGACTCTCTGCTCTCTTCTTCTACGTTTCTTTCTTCTCCTTCTCTCAAGCCTATTGTATCTATATTCAAACATATTGTATAGGCTTTATTCATACCACCATACACACCTCATTGTTGTAAAAGGTTGATCAAGGTTTGATCAAACCTTCATCTGTTCGGTGGTGGTGTTTGTGATCATTGTGATTGCTTGTTTTGATTGTAAAGGGTTGGAGTTGGTGTGTAACTCCAGCAACCCTTGTGGTAAGTTGTTATTTTGTTTAGTGATAACTGAGGAAGATGTCCTCGAAGACTGGAGTAGGTTGATTTAACCAAACCAGTATAAAATTGCTTGTGTTCTTTACTTTACTGCATAGTACTTTCAGTTTCCTACACTTTCTATCAATTTCGTCGCAATCTTAAAAATAGTAAATGAATTTCAAAAATTGTAAGATTTCGCAGAAACATAGCCAAATCGCCTAAGTTTCATTTGGCGCAAGTTTCAACCCTTTTAGACAATTATAAGTCATTCAAACGTTAATAGTTCTGAGACTAGTGTAGTCGGAATTTCAGACTTGCAAAGGTTGAGAACCTAAATGTATTTGACATACTTCCCAAAGGAATTTTTCAAAACTGTTTCAACCCAGTTAAATGCATATAGTAAGGGTTTTGTTATTAAATTTTTAGACCATTTGGAGCCATGTATTAATCGGAATAAAATTTTCAAATCAGACTACTGTTTCTGGCAGATTTGTGCAATCTGACCACAAACAATTTTTCAAAGGGTTAAAGGTTGAATTTTGATCTGATATTTTTAGAAAATACTCAGGACATCTGAGACTACAATCTATCGAAATTTCAGAATTTTTGAAGGCCTGTAACCTAGTTTATTAAACGTGGCAAAATAGGACCTGAAAACAGAAACTGTTTTCAGAAGTTGGGTTTTTGGATCAAAATATTTTAAAAACCAAATTTTCGGCACTCACTATTCAACCCCCCCTCTAGTGGTCCCTTCCAGGTCCTACACGGACAACGAGTACAAACCTTCAAAAAATTATCCACCGCCACTGAAATATCAGCATGTGTGACATTTGGAGTTCCATCTTCCGCAGGTGGCGTAGCTGATAACACCCTAGCCACCTCTAACACCGCCGAACGCAATTCCACTGTGTCGACCTTGGAATCATCATGTATTTCAGAGTCAGAAGATGGCAGCACCGCAGGGTCTACTTCCTCAATCCGAGAAGGAGCTAGTGTCGCAGATAAACGATGCAATCGCATCAAATCCTGCTTATTAGATATCTCTTCCATAAGTAGTTTCTGAGCTTCTGCCACATCAGGCTGATGGGCTGCCAGAGTGGATGGAGTTGTGTCCTGTAGAACTACATGCTGGTCCATATTAACATTGTCGCTTGGCTGATTATTGTGGACTGAGGGACATCATGTGCTTTCTTCGTATCAGCCTTTTTTGGGGTCCATCGTTGGGCAGGCAGAGGGGCAGAAGAAGTTGGAGGTGCAACTCTCGTGGTATGAGGTGCCTGTTGATCTATATGCTGATCCCTTCTACATGAGGACATGGAATGTCCAAGTATTCGACAAGTAGCACAGTACGCTGGCAAATTCTCGTATTCAACGGACTGAAAGAAAAAGTAATCATCACTCTGGATGTGTAATTGTTGAGGGAGTTCTTTTGAAACATCAATCTCTATGCAAATGCATGCTACAGACGGCCAAAGCAACTACATTGTCACAGAATCTGCATTTGAAGGCGCACCGATCATACGTGCAATTTCAAAGAGAGCCTCTGCCTTATGAAGATAGATAGAAAGACCTGGCAAAGAGACCCAGACTGGGACAATAGGCATAACAATCTTGGGATCAAAATCATAAGTCCATTTGGTAACACGCATATGATAACCCAACACCGTCCATGTACGACGTGAAAAACAGCGATAATAGTAGGTTTCTACATCAAATTGCATAGAATATGCATGGAATCCAACAGTGTAATTTTTACCGAGGCCGAGAAACCAATACGGCCAAAACACTTACGTATAGCATCAAGTTTTGGGCGGCAATACCAAAAAGTACCTACAAAGCAATATTTGAATGAATCCGCCAATGCTGTTACTTCCTCCCGAGTAAATTTGATTGCAGGAACCCCTTTAAAATTAGTTATCTCGCGAGGACTGATCGCTGTTGTAGCAGTTTTAAATAGTGATACATAGGACCGATTCTGATCCATGCCTCCGAAAAAATCACCGCCTCCACCAGTTAATTCTACAGAAAATCAAACAAAGCACCAGAAGAAAAAAAGACATTAAGGACCGTAAAAGAAGGAAGTAAAAACAATGGGTGAAGCGGTGATCAACAACATTCCGTTGCCTCTGCTGCAGCTGAAGTCACATGGGTCATGAATCTCCTTCATGAACTCAGTATTTCACTTTCAACATCTCCCACCATTTACTGTGATAATTTGAGCGCAACATACTTGTGTGTCAATCCAGTCTTTCATAGTCGCATGAAACATATTGCTCTCGATTATCATTTTGTCCGTGAGAAAGTTGCCTCGGGGGCTCTAAAAGTTTCGCATGTCTCAACGGCTAATCAACTAGCGGATGCCCTCACAAAACCATTATCCAAAGATCGTTTTGTTTCTCTTCGAACCAAGATTGGTGTTTCTGATGGAACCCCCATCTTGCGGGGGCGTGTAAAGGAGCCGTAAGGCTCCACGACTCAGAGTTGGTGCATGTGATTTTTGTTGCATGGGTGCCGCACGGTTTCTCAGTTCAAGGAGGTTCCAACAGCCTTTATCCAATTTCAACAACTCAAGCTTCTTGTTAGATAGTGTAACAAAGTCTTGTTATTATCCTCTTGTTGTATCAATTTATTGTTGTGTATCAAACCCTTGTTGTAGTAGTTATATAATCAAGTGTTAACACTACATGATTGATATGAATGAAAATATCATTTGTCTCATAAATCTTTTATGGTATCAGAGCCAATAACGACTCCAACGAGTACTCTTCTTTCTCAGCGATCCAGTCCCATGGCCGAATCCTCTTCTACCAAGCATGGCTCTTTTGATGGAGTTATTGCTATCAATGTTGCAGCTCAACTTCCTATCAAGCTTAACAAAAATAACTTTCCTTCTTAGAAGGCACAGTTTGATGCTTTGTTATATGGATATGATCTCATGGGTTTTCTTGATGAGAGTGTGTCGTGTCCCTCTAAGCACATTACGGACAAAGAGGGCATCACACAGTCAAACACGGATTATGCTATCTGTGTTCGACAGGACAAGATGTTGCTTCATGCTATTCTTGCATTTGTTTCTGAAACGGTGGTCCCTTTAATCGCCACCTCCCTCTCTTCACGTGATGCTTGGTCAAAGCTTCACAAGTTGTATGCAAACAAATCTCGTTCTCGCATAATGAATCTTAAGGAAAAACTCATTAATATCACGTGAGTCTCAATCAGTTGCTGCTTATCTTCAGTCTATTAAAGCTATTGCGGATGAGTTAGCCCTTGCTGACACTCATCTGAGTGATGATGATCTCACTATTTTTGCACTCAACGGGCTCGGTAGCAGCTTCAGAGAGATTGCTGCTGCTATTCGTGCTCGTGACTCTCCTATTTCATTTAAGGAGCTTCATGATAAGTTGGTGGAGCATGAGGCATTCCTCAAACGTGAAGAAAGTCGTAATGGAACTGTTGTCACGGTTCATGCCACTAAAGTGAAAACTGGTTGAAATGCAAACTTTAATGGATCTCAGGGCCAAGGCCAGTTCCACGGACTGCCGTTTTCTGGACGGCCATCGTCCAACCAGGGCTGTCAACCTCAATCCGGGCGTACAGGAGGTGGCGGTCAGGCTGCAGCTGGATTGCGGTACAGTAGCTGTCATCCATCACAAGGTGGCATCATTTGTCAATACTGTCAGAAGCGTGGTCACACCGCTCGCCAATGTTTTTCGCTACAACGATCGCTACAGCAGCAGCAACCCAAATTCCATCACACCACCTCAGGGATGACGAAGCAAAATTGGGTCCTCGACTCTGGAGCCTCTCATCACGTCACAAATGACCTCAATACACTATCCCATCACCAGTTCTATGAGGGTCCTGACAATGTACTCTTAGGAGATGGTTCTGGCCTCAACATCACTAATACAGGGTCTTCTACCCTTACTACACCCTCTAAGTCTTTTATTCTTTCTAATGTTTTGCATGTACCTCTGCTCACTAGAAACTTGATTTCTGTTTCTAAGTTTTGTCAGCACAACAAAACCTCTATTGAATTTTTTCCTTTCTCTTTTGTTGTTAAGGATCTCAAAATGGGGGCGCAGATTGCTCACGGGCAGACCAAGGGTGATGTATACGAGTGGGATGTGCCGCCAAGCTTGTCACGTCCGCCGCCTTCAGTTTTCGCTAGCACCAAGTCGGATGTGGCTTCTTGGCATCATCGCCTTGGCCATCCCTCATCTCGAGTATTTCAACTTTTGAGTCAGAATAATGACATATCTGTTGCGTCTAGTTCAACACTTGATAAATTTTTTTGTGTGTCTTGTCTTAGCAATAAAAGTCATAAACTGCCATTTAGTCACACGTCTGTTTCTAGTCGTGGCCCGCTTGATTTAATTTATTCTGATGTATGGGGACCGTCTCCTGTTGAATCTATTGATGGTTTTCGCTATTATCTACTCTTCATTGATTATTTTACCAAATATGTATGGCTGTTTCCAATGTCTCGCAAAATGGAAGTGTCAGATATTTTTCCAAAATACAAACGCATGATTGAAAAAATTTTTCGCCGTCATATTGTGACGCTCTACACTGACGGGGGTACGGAGTACAAGAGTCTTAAGGGTTTCCTTGAGTTAGAAGGTATCGAACATCGTGTCTCCCCCTTATACTCCTGAACACATTAGATCTGCTGAGCGCAAACACCGTCATGTCGTTGAAACTGGGTTGGCACTTCATTTTTCTAGTATGCCTTCAAAGTATTGGTCTTATGCGTTTCTTACTACGGTTTATCTCATTAACCGATTGCCAACACCACTTCTACGCAACAAAACACCATATGAAGCTTTGTTTTCGAAATCTCCTAATTATCATACGTTACGTGCGTTTGGGTGTCTATGTTATCCTTAGTTACGACCCTACTCCGACCATAAGCTAGCCCCTCGTTCCAAGGCTTGTGTCTTCGTAAGATATTCTAACACGCATCATGCTTATAAGTGTCTTGACGTTGCTTCTAATCGTCTCTACCTATCTAGGAACGTGCAGTATGTCGAGCAGCATTTTCCGTTTGCTGCCTTGTCCTCTTTGGCTTCTTCATCCACAGATTCTGCCGGGTGGTACTCCTGCCAGCCGTGCGTCATCCGCACCCTTGGTCCACCTGTTGGCGTGCTGGAGTCCCTCCCCAGGTATGCTCCTCTTCCTTCCAATCCCACTCAAGCACATCCTGCTTCCCCTACTCCCACTCCCAGTTCTACCCCCATCGCCGATGCCCATCTTCCCCCCTTAGCCGAAGACCATATTCCTTCGGCAACCCCACCCGAGTCAGTGCTCCCCCTGTCTGCGTGCTCCTCTCGTCACACCATGGTCACCCGGGCACACAATAATGTCTTTTGTCCTAAACAGTTTCCCGACTACATTACCTTAAATCATACCACTAAGCACCCACTTCCACCCTCTCTTGAACCCACCACTGTCAAACAGGCTCTTCATGATCCCAAATGGTGTGCTGCGATGGATGACGAGCTTGATGCTCTTCGTCGTAATAACACTTGGGTTCTGGTTCCTCCTCCTCCGAACCATACAGTTGTTGGCCACTGTTGGCTACTAGTCAGCTCTCCACAACTAATCGGGAGGCTCATCCTCTATGAATTCTGGCTCAGGGTCCTATGGGTCTGCATGGTAAAATAAATGGGTGAGCAATAACGAATCGCTCAGCAAGTATTTCCGCCTAGATTTATCAAATGGATCATGCATGGGGATTGGGGTAGTGGATGATACAGTGATGTATAACACAAAAATCATATGTGCAACATGAATGGAGATAAAAGTACAGAAGTCAACAAGAATAAACAGTGCAGTAAACCAGGCAGATATCACGTAAGAGAAAAATATTATAATTAACGAGCATTATAAATTACACCGACTCTTTTTGTTCATTCTTATCTTAGTCATACATTCGTTATTATTCTTGCGAACAATCTTTTTGGCCTTGTATCTTGCTGTTGGTTAATCATTCTGGGTCTTGTACTACAAGAGTCATAACTTAAGGGCACTAGGGATTCGTGAGACATGGTCATGATGTATGCATTGTAAAGCTTCCGGAAAACATTTCATTTCAAATGTACATAAACATAACATGTATGAACTGGCTATAGCACTTTTCATAACATAAGAATGGTACCCACGACATATCGAATGATTCCTCGAATAGCAACTAGTACCGTCTATGAATCCCGATGGTCCAACCACGGTGTTACGTCATACGTGCATAGGACTAACGGTGACGCATTATAATAGAGAGACCGAGTCCCGGACGCAGTGTTACACTCTGCAATAACGTATTTTGCCCCTGACATCCTCCCCCAGAACCAGACATCAGGCAGCTCTCCATACAAAACGTCGTAGGCGTAACTGAAAGGCAGAGAAACCTTCTCCTGGACAAGGTGTTACAATCAGCCAGAAAATCATGCATATACATAAAGGTAGAGAACCCTTGTCCCTGACAAGGTGTTACACTCAACCACAGATACATGCATAATTCACATGGAACCATTTGTCTCGTGGTACGATTCCTTAAATCAAGAAAACTTTAAAACATTTCTTGTAGAAAACATGTTCGTAAAGAAAACTCATTGTACATATGACATGATTTAGGCCTCTTGGCCAAAATTTGGGGGTGCTTTAACATGGACAATTCAACAAGTAGAATGTATGTTTGATACTGAGATGATTCATGATGTACTTTTATAATTGTAACACGTAGTGCTTCACATATGGGCTCCACTCCTCCAGAAACCTCCTCATGAATGCACTTACATGGAATGTAGGGGGACTTTGAACCTCTTTAAATCGTTTGCTGATTTTGTTGCGTCAGTTGAAGTTGGACGTGTTGATAATTATTGAACCCAAACAGCGTTCGTCCAAACTTGTTCATTTTCGTTTGAAACTGGGTTTCTCTCATGCGATAGAAACATGTCAAGGTAATATCTGGATCTTTTGGAATTCATCCTTGTTGCAATTACTTGATGTACATCATGGTCTTCAAACAACTCTGCTCTCTTTTTCGTATCGTCCTACACAAACATCATTTGCATGGTCAGTGGTGTATGGAAGACATACAATATCGGACAGAAGGCTACTATGGGACTATGTTCAGGAAGTTAGTCGACGCACCACGATACCATGGATAATAGGAGGTGATTTCAACAACTTTCTCTCCCTAGAGGAACATTCTGGACGTTCCTCTCCTCCGCTTCGTACATTATCTGATTTTCAACACTGTGTTGATGTTTGTGATTTGCAAGAAATACCTTTTCGGGGCTCTCCTTATAGTTGGTCACATGGGACTGGTCAAGGCAGAATTATGAGGCGTCTAGACAGATATTTATGCACAGTTTCTTTCTCTAGTTTATTTTCTGATATTGTGGTGCATCACTTATCGAGAGCTACATCAGATCATGCACCATTGCTGCTTAAATGCTCCATATCCCATGCAAGGCCTACAGTTCCTTTCCGCTATATAAATGCGTGGGCCTTACACTCGGATTTTTTAGCTTTTGTGAAAGACAACTGGCAGCAATACCCAACGTTCGGAGGTATGCGTGGCCTTTACTCCAAATTAAACAGACTTAAAAAGGACCTCCGCACTTGGAATAAACATGTATATGGTGATATTTTCAATAATGTTGCTCAGGCAGAAACTCATTATCAGCGTTTAGAAAGTCTATTTGATGTGGATCCTACCCCTTCAAATATGACTGCACTCTCTCTGGCACAAGCACAGCTTTTACAAGAAACCAAAGCACAAACCTCCTATTAGGCTCAAAAATCATGTGTTAAATGGATATCTGAAGGAGAAGCCAATACAGCATACTTTCATGCTATTGTAAAAGACAAGCATCGACGCCTGCAGATTAGAGACCTAAAAAACTCAACAGGGGAAACTCTCTACGATGATACAGCATTAGGTGATGAAGCAGTATCTTTCTACAAAACACTCTTTACGCAGGAACAGGTCAGTGGAGTTGATGATTTTCTTTGTCACGTTCCTTCGCTAGTTACGCAGTCAGATAATGAAATGTTAATGGACATTCCGGATGAAAGTGAAGTCCGATCTGCCATATGGAATTTAAGTCCTACCAGCGCCGCCGGTCCTGATGGTTATAACGGTCATTTTTTCAGAACAAGTGGGGAAATAATTCACCTTGATGTCACTCTTGCTGTTCAAGAATTTTTTCTTGGAATTCCTCCGCCACAGGTAATGCTATCATCCATGATTACTTTAATCCCGAAGAAATCAAACCCAACAACATATGCGGACTTTCGTCCAATTTGCCTCTCCAACTTCATCAGCAAAGTTACTACAAGAATTATAGCCTCACGCATGAATACTTTGCTGCCAAAAACAATATCATTGGAGCAAATTGGTTTCTTAAAAGGGCACGATATCAGTGAGCATGTATTAATTGCAAATGAGATGATACACTTACTTGATCGAAAAACACACAGTAGAAATGTCATGATCAAGCTAGACATGGCTAAAGCCTTTGATCGTGTCAACTGGTCATATTTGGAATCAATTTTAGTACGCTTTGGGTTTGCACCACGATTCATCCGAATCATAATGAACAACATGAACCTCTCGAAGCTTTCTATAACTATCAATGGGGCATCCTATGGTTATTTCTCACCTACCCGTGGTGTAAAACAAGGTGATCCTCTTTCCCCTCTCCTATTTATTATTTGCTCAGAAGGCTTCAGCCGTAGCCTAAACAGACTATTTTCGACTAATCAACTCCAAGGGTTTGCGCTTGGTAGAGTTCCGCCTGTATCTCATTTGGCATAGGCGGATGATCTCTTGATTTTTTTAAATGCTGCAACGTCTAATCTCCAAAAGTTTCAGTCATTTCTACATGATTATCAGCAGGCTTCTGGCCATCTAGTCAATTATGTGAAAAGCCAGATTGTTATGAGTTCTTATATAACCTCGCAACATCAGCAAAATGTTGTCCGAGTGTTGACCATGCAGCCTTCTACATTACCCATTAAATATCTGGGCTCATATCTATATCGCGGGATTAATAGGGCTTCATACTGCATCTCACTGCTGCAACATTTTGATATGAAGCTCACTGGTTGGGCCAGTCGACTACTATCACCGGGTATTCGCCTGTTGTTATTAAAAACTATATTAACATCTATGCCACTGCATTTTCTTGCAGATTCCCGGTTACCAAAAAGCGTAATTTCTGCCATAAACAGGAACATTTCTACCTTTTTATGGGGTGAGAAGCATCATCGGTCGTTTTTTGATAATTTATGCTATCCAGAAATAGAAGGCGGATGGGGAGTGCGCGGCTTATTACACATTCAACGGGCTTATGACTGTAAACTATGGTGGTCTTACCATACCAAAACTTCCATGTGGTCGACGTATATGCATTCTCGTTATGGCTTGCGTTTAGATTATTTTCCTCATATATATGATTCCCCGGGATGGAAACGACTATGTTCCGTTCATTCATTATGCATACAACTTACAACTGACTTTCCAACACCACTGTGGCGCTCTAGCCCATCTGGGGACTTTCTTTTGCGTCTAGCATATGATGATGTTCGGCCACATCGCACCCAATTGTTGTCACACAAATTCATTTGGTGGAGGGGGATTCCAAAAACAATCAGTCTATTTATATGGAGGTTGTTACACTCGGCATTACCATTAGAAGATAACCTACGACATTTTTCTGTCATTTGTCCAACCATCTGCCCAAATTGTCGGAATGATTCAGCAACTGTTAATCATATCTTTCTCCATTGCTCGGTAGTCAAGCTTGCTTGGTCGAATTTAGCTTGGTTGCTCGACGGCCCTCTGTTACAGGTACCGAACATACGCCAACACCTAATGCAGTGGTGGTTATCTTCTTCAGCCAAATCACTCAAGGGCAATTTTCGCGTTACTGGACCCATTATGTTATGTTGGGCAATTTGGAAGATTTATACAAATCACTCTTATGGAGAGGGAGATTTACCAGTAACAAAAATCTTCCATCTTACACGTCAAGCATGCAATGATTGGTCTTCGTCACTCTCGGGTACATCTTTGGCACAATATGTTCCGTCCCTCATACAAGCTGGCTTTTCACCAAGACTTCGTCCGAAGCTTATTATACCCCTAAAATGGCAGCTTCCTCCATCAGGGAAATTAAAGTTGTATCTCAATGCATCTGCTGGACAATCGTATGCCACCGCTGGACCAATCTTGCGAAATTCAAGTGGTCACATGCTAGCCGCCCTCTCTTTCAGACTGCCTCTATTATCACTGTTATGCCCCGCACCCTCCGTAGGGTAATTAAAAGGCGAAGAAAGATTTTACGGGAATTAATGACGATCAACGGAAATTAAGTAGACATTAATATGGGGATTAATTAGAAATTAATGAGGAGATTTAATATTAGAATTTAATTATATTTAATTTAGGATTAAATAATTAAGTTTATCCTTTAAGATAAATAGAGAATAGATATAATTTAGAAACACCAAATCTTCCCCCACCCATATAAAAAAAAACTGACTAACGTCAGTTTTCCCTCATTCGCAGAAAGAAAACGACGTTCCTTTCCCTTGGCGATTGAGGCTCTTCTGCAACCCTAGAGAACTCTTCCCCAGGAATCCATCCAACTCTCATCTGATCTTCAATCCGTTCTTGAGTAATCACAGGCAAGTAATCTACTTATAAGTTCCTACGTTTTGTGAAAGATAAACGGCCTATTTTGATATCAAATTGGATCACCATGCAGTAGTTTCGTTTGTGAATATTTGTTTATGATCTATGTGCTTTCGTCTCGAGATTTGGCCAATGTATATGAAAAAAGCATTCGTTGTGTTGTTGATTATGTGAAATCATGCAAATCCCTATCCCTTGAATCTCTTCTTATTGTGATTTTGTTGCTGTGAAGGTGGGAAGGAAAAAGGTGGGATTTTTTTTTTGGAATTGATGAGGTGGGAAAAAGGGCGTACCAGGCTTGAATCTTGTTTGCGATGTGTGTAGCGTTGAATCTTTAGTTTAAGCATGAATAATAGCAGGGATTAGGCTTGGATTGGTTGGCATAAAGTTGGAATTGAACGGTGTTGAGATTCTGCAGAAACTCTAAAGTGCTATTCTGGAATCGTGGACATCGATCGATCGATGTCAGGGATCGATGTCCTCAGTTGGACATCGATCGATCGATGTAGGTGCAGGCTGAGAGATCGATGTCCCCAGACGGACATCGATCGATCAATGTAGGGAAGCTTGAGAGATCGATGTCCTCAGAAGGACATCGATCGATCGATGTTGGGGAGTCTGAGAGATCGATGTCCCCAGTTGGACATCGATCGATCGAAGTGGAGGGATCGATGTCCTCAGCTGGACATCGATCGATCGAAGTAGGGGATGAAGTCCATCAGTTTTGTGGAAAAATAGAGGAAGAAAGAGGGAAGTTTGGGAAGTCCTTGGGTGACCTTAGAGGCTTCTTAAGACCTGATTAATGATAGTCTAAGTCTTGGGAACATGATCTAGGATGGTGAATCAATATTGGTGTCTTCAATGGGTTCTCGAACCGAGTTTCAACGGGAGTGACTTAGGAGGGTAGGAAATGAGCGTACAAGGTGTCTTAGAGCTCAATGAAGGAAAGATAGGGATGCTCTCGTTGGGCTGTGAACTTTAGAATCAAGGTTAAGCGTTGATGAGCTAGTTGAAGTCTAAGTGTTGACGAATAAGCTAGTAAACTCTTGTGTGTTACTTGTACTTGCGCATGTGAATGTGAATTGCGTATGTGAACAAAAAGTGTGATTGAAATAAGGAGTCTTGCATCATGGCACGTGCATTGCATAAAGTTTTGGAAAAGAGATGTGCTTCGGCACAGATTTGCGAAGGTGAACTGCAACGTTAACCGGGATGGAAATATAAGCCGGGGTGCGTTACAGGGTATAAAGTCCTCTACAATGTTAATCGGGATGGAAATTTAAGCCGAGGTGCATTGTAGAGTTTTACGAGATCTGTGATGTTAATCGGGATGGAAATATAAGCCGAGGTGCATCACAGAGTATATGAGCTTGTAACGTTAACCGGGATGGAAATATAAGCCGGGGTGCGTTACAAGGAAATGAGTTAGGAACCGGACATTGTGACATGCATTACATTGATTTAAAAAGAGAAAGTTTTCATGCATATGTGATTGTGTAGTGTAGTGTATATTTTGACACGCATCACGAGAGTCGTTGTGGAATGAATGCTCACGTTAATTGGATGATATTGATTTGGTAATTGCGTTTCGAATTGCTGCACTTGCTATTACGTGACTCATTTCTATATTTGGAAGTTTACAAGACATGTGCCCCACATTTCCCATGAATTATCTATTACTCATGTCTTGCCATGCGTTGATCCCGTATGTCTTATAAGCGGGTTACTTGCTAGCGTTTTTCGCTAAGGGTACTGCCTTTGTGTTACAGGAGAACCTGAGTATGACATGATTTTCATTGAGGACGACGGCGAGTGGGCAGAATAGGATGTTTAGACCTGACGGAGAGAATCGATTAGACAGTTTCTGTTATTTCTGTTTCTTATTTCGTTTGAGGTTTTAGATGGCTGTGACCGTATACAGTTTTTGATGTTCACATTGTCTTTGACGTACGGTATTAATGGTTTAGACTTTCGAGATATATGTTTCCGCGCTTATTTCTCTTACGTCATTGATGATGTGTAATCGAGAGATGAGACGTCTTGTAGTCTTCTCAGTAAGCTACGACGGGTGTACCGGTTCGGATTCCGCTTTCCGGGTCGGGGCGCTACAGGTGGTATCAGAGCCTAGGCTTCAGATCTACCTCGGAGACCTAAGTTATGACATGTAGAGTCTTAAGTTATGATCTTTACCCTAAGTTGATCTTTAGGTCTAAGTATGTGATCCTACATGTAAGTTTGATTGGGCTGGGTGTGTGCGAGCGCGTTAGAAGTTAATCAATAAACCGTTACTTTATTTAGCGTGCGAATTCCACCTTGTACAACGCATATGGGCCTTCAGTACTTACTTTTTTTGAATTGCTGAATACTAATAAGCGTTGAATTTATAGAAAATGCCTCCTAGACGTGACAACCAAGGGAATGGTGGCAATAGGAACAATGACCCACCACCACCACCTCCAGTTCTAGTACCCCAAGCACTGATTGATGCTATCACAGTGATAGCACAAGGGGTTGCTCAGCAGCAGCAACAACCACAACAACCTCCTCCACCACCTCCCCAACAAGGCATCAGGTACTATATCGGGGAGATGCGCAAGATGCATGCCCCCAATTTTGAAGGGACCACAGACCCAGAGGTGGCTGGGTTTTGGCTTGATGAAGTAGAAAAATGCTTCAGGCTGGTGCAAGTACCTGAAGATCTAAAGGTAGATGTAGCCACGCCATTTCTGACTGGCAGAGCCAACGCATGGTGGAATGGCATTCTGCCTAAGATGACCCTTCCTATCCAGTGGAGTTAGTTTGTGAAGGCCTACAAAGACTATTATGTGCCTAAGACTGCCATCTTGGAGAAAATGAGGCAATTTGACAAGTTTGAGCAAGGAAGGATGTCCGTCTCGGACTACGCTGATAGGTTTCATGCCTTTGGCAAATTTACGCCCATGGTACTGGAAAACAACCGAATGAAAATGTTGAAATTCGAAGAAGGATTGAATCCCCGCATTCGGACAGCTATAGCGGGGTCCAGTTTGAAAACTTTTGAGGAAATGCTAGATGCCTGTTATCGTGTGGAGAGTGACATGCGTAGGTCACAACCAAGAGAGGCTCGTGAAGAATCGAGCAAGAGGCCGAAGGTTGAGCAAAGTGGGAGTAGGCCCGGACGTTGGGTCAAGATCCCCAGAAAGGGGCAGGCGGGGCCAGCTCAAAGGGCACCGCAACAGGACCAGCAGAATCGTCAAGCACCGGCAGAGTGCCCACACTGCCAGAAAAGACATGTGGGCGAATGTTGGAAAATTAGCGGTGCATGTTTCAAATGTGGAAAGACGGGTCATAGGATCAGGGACTGCCCTGAATGGAACCCTAAGCCCCAAGCTGCAGGACCAGGGCCGACTCAACAGCAGAGAGGCAGGCCCAATGCGAGAGTCCACGCGATGACGGACGCTGAAGTCCAAGAGGATGCGAACGTGGTGACAGGTACGACCTAAGTTAAATAATCGTGGTTTAAGTTGGATTTTAGTTTTCTAAGTTGATAACTGAATATGTGCTTTATGTGAAACTTTTATGTGTTACCCTCTTGTGAATAGGTGTGATCTTAGTTAACAACGTGCCTGCAAACGTGTTATTTGATAGTGGAGCTAGCCACTCTTTCATTTCTAAGTGGTTCGCCAAAGGACTCGACTGTCTACCCGAATGGCTTGAGAACCCATTTAGGGTACAGGCAGCAGGAGAACAAGTACTGGTTTCTCACCACCAGTACAAAGATTGTGAGTTGGAGTTGGACGAAAAAGTATTTTCAGTGACACTAGTCCCTATTCCGATGAAGGACTTTGACGTAATATTGGGCATGGATTGGCTGACCAAGGATCATGCCAATATCGACTGTAAACTCAAGCAAGTGACTCTCAAAGACCTTGAGATGAATGACGTCACTGTACAAGGAAATATCAAGATAACCGAAGCTCCAAAGAAAATATTCCTAACGGCGATTAAGGCCTTTAAAGCTTTAAGGAAAGGAGCAGAGGGATTTATGGTGTATGCATTAGATGCGAAGCAGGAAGTTCCCTCCATGGATCAAATTCCGGTAATCAATGAATTTAAGGACGTATTTCAGGATGATTTACCGGGAGTTCCGCCATCGAGAAAAGTGGAGTTCGAGATCAATTTGATACCCGGAGCCGAGCCTATATCAAAGGCACCCTACAGAATGGCTCCAGCTGAACTTAAGGAGCTAAAGGGGCAACTTCAGGAGTTGTTGGACAAGAAGTTAATTCGCCCCAGTGTATCACCTTGGGGAGCTCCTGTGCTATTCGTAAAGAAGAAAGATGGCAGCATGCGGTTGTGTATTGATTACCGCGAGTTGAATAAGATCACCATAAAGAATAAATATCCTCTACCAAGGATAGAGGATTTATTTGACCAACTAAAAGGAGCCCGATGGTTTTCAAAGATCGACCTTCGTCAAGGATACCATCAATTGCTCGTGAAAGCGGGAGACGTCCCTAAGACCGCTTTTTGGACTCGTTATGGGCATTATGAATTTCTGGTGATGCCGTTTGGGCTAACTAATGCCCCAGCAGCTTTCATGGATTTGATGAACACAGTATTCCGAGAACAGTTGGATCGATTTGTAGTAGTGTTCATCGATGACATTTTGGTCTATTCCCCAGACGAACAAGCTCATGCTGAACATTTAAAAGTGGTATTACAAATTCTGAGGCAACAACAGCTCTATGCCAAATTCAGCAAGTGTGAATTTTGGCTAAGAAGTGTAGCCTTCCTCGGTCACGTGATTTCGGAAGATGGGATCTCTGTGGATCCTAAGAAGATAGAAGCCATCACGGAATGGCCAAGACCCACAAATGTGACCGAAGTCAGAAGCTTCCTAGGCTTGGCAGGCTACTATAGGAAGTTTGTGGAGGGATTCTCAACGATAGCAGTACCATTGAGTCAACTTACGCAGAAGAAGACTAAATTCGAATGGACTGCTGAATGCGAGCAGAGCTTTACCGAGCTCAAGAAGAGATTGACCACAGCCCCGGTGTTGGCACAACCCTCCGGCACCGACGGTTTTGTGATCTATAGCAACGCGTCCAAGAAAGGACTAGGTATGTACATCATTACAATTAACGCATTGTATATACATATGCTAGTCATGAATTAACTTTCTGTTTATAGGATGTGTCTTGATGCAAAATGAACGAGTCATTTCGTACGCGTCAAGACAATTGAAGCCATATGAGCAGAATTACCCGACGCATGACTTGGAGCTCGCAGCTGTGGTATTTGCTTTTAAGATCTGGAGACACTATTTGTACGGAGAAAAGTGTGCCGTATTTACTTATCACAAGAGCTTAAAGTACCTATTCTCGCAGAAGGAGCTAAACATGAGAAAGAGAAGATGGTTGGAGTTACTCAAAGATTATGACTTGACCATCAACTACCATCCGGGTAAGGCCAACAGAGTGGCGGACGCGTTGAGCAGAAAGTCTAGCCACGCGAGACAATCTCCGTTAGAAAGAGAAATCGAGGAGTTTGAGCTTGAATTGGTGGATTCAGTGGCAAATGTCCTTACAGCTTTGTCTATCAGCCCAGACTTGGTAGACAGAATTAAAGAGGCACAGTATGAGGACCCAGCACTGAAAGAGATCCGCGAAAAATTATCCACGTGATCAGTAAAGGATTTCCAGTTGCGAGGAGATGGAAGTCTATGGTTTCAGAATCGGTTATGCGTACCCGGTAAAGACGAACTTCGAACCGAATTGCTTCAAGAAGCGCATAACTCAAGGATGTCTATCCACCCCGGGAGTACTAAGATGTATAAGGACCTCAAAAGAAACTATTGGTGGATAGGGATGAAGAGGTCAATAGTGGCATATGTCGAAAGATGTTTGATATGCCAACAAGTCAAAGTGGAACACCAACGACCTGGTGGGTTGATGAAGCCACTAGAGATTCCAGAATGGAAGTGGGAGCACGTGACGATGGATTTCGTAATGGGACTACCCAAGACCAGAAATGGAAACGAGATGATTTGGGTAATTGTAGACCGATTGACAAAGACGGCCCACTTTATAGCTATGCCACATGGTACGTCGTATGAGAAACTTTCCAATATATATGTGGATAACATTGTGAGCCTACACAGAGTCCCAGTCAGCGTTGTATCAGACCGTGACCCCAAGTTTACCTCTAAATTCTGGAGGGCATTTCAGAAGGCGATGGGTACCGAGCTGAGGATGAGTACCGCATATCACCCGCAAACGGATGGACAATCCGAGAGGACCATACAAACATTGGAAGACATGATGAGATCATGCGCCTTGGATTTCAAAGGAAACTGGGATAGCATGTTGAAGTTAATGGAGTTCTCCTATAATAACAGCTACCACAGTGCGATTGGCATGGCGCCATTCGAAGCGTTATATAGGCGTAAGTGTAGATCCCATATCTGTTGGGACGAAGTTGGGGAAAGGACGATCACTACACCCGAATTGGTTGAGCAAACAGTTGAAAAGGTCAAAGTAATAAGAGAGAGACTCAAAGTGGCTCAAGATCGCAGTAAAAGTTGGGCTGACACCAGGAGACGACCGTTGGAGTTTGAGGAAGGCGATAAGGTTTACCTACGAGTTTCACCAACCAAGGGAGTTGCTAGATTTGGAATGAAGGGCAAGTTAAGCCCTAGATATATTGGACCCTACGAAATACTGGGTAAAGTCGGTGAAAGAGCATACAGACTCGCCTTACCCCCGAATCTGTCATAAGTCCATAACGTATTTCACGTATCCCAATTGCGGAAATACATATCAGACCCGAGCCATGTCCTTGAAGCTCAACCATTGGACGTGAAAGAAGATGTCACCTACGAAGAACATCCAATCAAGATTGTGGATAGGAAAGATCAAGTCCTACGCCGACGCGTCATTCCGTATGTCAAAGTTTAGTGGAGTAACCATACGGAGCGCGAAGCCACGTGGGAACTTGAGGATCAAGTGAAGGAGTTGTATCCACACCTCTTCTAATAAGGTACGCCAGTTTCGAGGACGAAACTTTTTGTAAGGGGGGTGGGATGTTATGCCCCGCACCCTCCGTAGGGTAATTAAAAGGCGAAGAAAGATTTTATGGGAATTAATGACGGTCAACGGAAATTAAGTAGACATTAATATGGGGATTAATTAGAAATTAATGAGGAGATTTAATATTAGAATTTAATTATATTTAATTTAGGATTAAATAATTAAGTTTATCCTTTAAGATAAATAGAGAATAGATATAATTTAGAAACACCAAATCTTCCCCCACCCATATAAAAAAAACTGACTAACGTCAGTTTTCCCTCATTCGCAGAAAGAAAACGACGTTCCTTTCCCTTGGCGATTGAGGCTCCTCTGCAACCCTAGAGAACTCTTCCCCAGGAATCCATCCAACTCTCATCTGATCTTCAATCCGTTCTCGAGTAATCACAGGCAAGTAATCTACTTATAAGTTCCTACGTTTTGTGAAAGATAAACGGCCTATTTTGATATCAAATTGGATCACCATGCAGTAGTTTCGTTTGTGAATATTTGTTTATGATCTATGTGCTTTCGTCTCGAGATTTGGCCAATGTATATGAAAAAAGCATTCGTTGTGTTGTTGATTATGTGAAATCATGCAAATCCCTATCCCTTGAATCTCTTCTTATTGTGATTTTGTTACTGTGAAGGTGGGAAGGAAAAAGGTGGGATTTTTTTTTTTGGAATTGATGAGGTGGGAAAAAGGGCGTACCAGGCTTGAATCTTGTTTGCGATGTGTGTAGCGTTGAATCTTTAGTTTAAGCATGAATAATAGCAGGGATTAGGCTTGGATTGGTTGGCATAAAGTTGGAATTGAACGGTGTTGAGATTCTGCAGAAACTGCAAAGTGCTATTCTGGAATCGTGGACATCGATCGATCGATGTCAGGGATCGATGTCCTCAGTTGGACATCGATCGATCGATGTAGGCGCAGGCTGAGAGATCGATGTCCCCAGACGGACATCGATCGATCAATGTAGGGAAGCTTGAGAGATCGATGTCCTCAGAAGGACATCGATCGATCGATGTTGGGGAGTCTGAGAGATCGATGTCCCCAGTTGGACATCGATCGATCGAAGTGGAGGGATCGATGTCCTCAGCTGGACATCGATCGATCAAAGTAGGGGATGAAGTCCATCAGTTTTGTGGAAAAATAGAGGAAGAAAGAGGGATGTTCGGGAAGTCCTTGGGTGACCTTAGAGGCTTCTTAAGACCTGATTAACGATAACCTAAGTCTTGGGAACATGATCTAGGATGGTGAATCAATATTGGTGTCTTCAATGGGTTCTCGAACCGAGTTTCAACGGGAGTGACTTAGGAGGGTTAGGAAATGAACGTACAAGGTGTCTTAGAGCTCAATGAAGGAAAGATAGGGATGCTCTCGTTGGGCTGTGAACTTTAGAATCAAGGTTAAGCGTTGATGAGCTAGTTGAAGTCTAAGTGTTGACGAATAAGCTAGTAAACTCTTGTGTGTTACTTGTACTTGCGCATGTGAATGTGAATTGCGTATGTGAACGAAAAGTGTGATTGAAATAAGGAGTCTTGCATCATGGCACGTGCATTGCATAAAGTTTTGGAAAAGAGATGTGCTTCGGCACAGATTTGCGAAGGTGAACTGCAACGTTAACCGGGATGGAAATATAAGCCGGGGTGCGTTACAGGGTATAAAGTCCTCTACAATGTTAATCGGGATGGAAATTTAAGCCGAGGTGCATTGTAGAGTTTTACGAGATTTGTGATGTTAATCGGGATGGAAATATAAGCCGAGGTGCATCACAGAGTATATGAGCTTGTAACGTTAACCGGGATGGAAATATAAGCCGGGGTGCGTTACAAGGAAATGAGTTAGGAACCGGACATTGTGACATGCATTACATTGATTTAAAAAGAGAAAGTTTTCATGCATATGTGATTGTGTAGTGTAGTGCATATTTTGACACGCATCACGAGAGTCGTTGTGGAATGAATGCTCACGTTAATTGATTGATATTGATTTGTTAATTGCGTTTCGAATTGCTGTACTTGCTATTACGTGACTCATTTCTATATTTGGAAGTTTACAAGACATGTGCCCCACATTTCCCTTGAATTATCTATTACTCATGTCTTGCCATGCGTTGATCCCGTATGTCTTATAAGCGGGTTACTTGCTAGCGTTTTTCGCTAAGGGTACTGCCTTTGTGTTACAGGAGAACCTGAGTATGACATGATTTTCATTGAGGACGACGGCGAGTGGGCAGAATGGGATGTTTAGACCTGACGGAGAGAATTGATTAGACAGTTTCTGTTATTTGTGTTTCTTATTTCGTTTGAGGTTTTAGATGGCTGTGACCGTATACAGTTTTTGATGTTCACATTGTCTTTGACGTACGGTATTAATGGTTTAGACTTTCGAGATATATGTTTCCGCGCTTATTTCTCTTACGTCATTGATGATGTGTAATCGAGAGATGAGACGTCTTGTAGTCTTCTCAGTAAGCTACGACGGGTGTACCGGTTCGGATTCCGCTGTCCGGGTCGGGGTGCTACAATCACCATTGCGGGCTGAGCTGCAGGCTGTTCTTTACAGCTTATTATTTTTTGGGCTTCTCCATCGACATTTGATTATCGAAACTGACTGCAACCAGCTGCTTCAACTATCCCGCAATCATTTCCACATATTGCCAGAATATGCTCGTCTCCATGACTTACTGTCTATTACAAACAGTACCATCTCCTACACTCCTCGAGAGACAAATATGGTTGCGCACTATTTGAGCCAATATGCTCGCATACACCCTCTCACTCGACTTTTCACTTCTGCAGATCGTTTACCTCCCACAGCCCGTGGTTTTTATCATACTGATGGGGTTATTCATGTACTCAGAACGTAAACAACAGGGCTTGCACGTTTTTCTAGTTGCCTGCATCTCCATCATGCAGGAAACTCTGGTACGCATTAAAACTCACATTTCATATTACTTATTTCCGGATCTTTTTTACATGGCCGCACAAACTGACAAGTTGCCCGCAGTCCATGGACTACGGGAAACCTTGGTACGTGTCTGGCATCTTTGCAACTTTATTCTTCATTTCGCTGATCCTTTACTGCATACTTATACATCTGTTGCTGATTTGTGCCGAGGAACATCACTCACACTGAGTTGGTCCGGGAGATTGGGAAGAACAATACAACGACAACATTGGCGTCGATGGCAGCCCTCACACTTCAAATTGACTGTATTTCAATGTTCACGATACAATCATATAAATATGTACGCTTTTTCCTTCGCCAAGGTTTTATCCACAAGGGTGGTTTTACTTGGCAAGGTTTTAATGCGGCATATCATATATGATTGGCGAACAATCATTATTTCGTCTTTAGTATATCTGTTTTCGTTTCATATACATTTTGTAATATGGCTACCTCTGCCATAAGTGAGGCTTATCTTTAATAAAATTTTTGCTTCTATAAAAAAATATATATATATATTCATGATCACAAAGGTTATGATTATGGTGTTGATCATGATAAAAGTGACATGCAAGCACATAGGTTGCAACATCCATGGAATCACACCTCCTTAGGCCATGATCATCAAGACACACATCATGATGATGGTGATGAATTCATGTCCTATGATGGAGGCTCAAAAACCGTCCCATCAAAAAAGGAAAATGATGATTCTATGATGTTGATGATCAAAGATGACATCTTTTATAACATGCATTGTGAAATGGTTTGTATTGTACCATCAATGTGCTATATTATTACCATAATCATGTAAATCTCTTCTCTTATGCACCTGCATGCATGAAGATTCATCATCATAAAGTTCTTAGTACACATTCTAGGAGAATGTACTCATATTCCTACAAATTCGCATTAAGGTGATGAATGAATGACAAAGATCATTTCTTCTTGCCATGCAACCCCCAAAGGGCTGTTTATGCCTCATTTATGCAATGCATGTGACATCTAAGTATCATCCTAGTCATTTTGATGAATCCATTCAAGAAAAGTACACATTCATACACAAATTGAGCATGCATACATACTTTTCATCAATTGTGTTAGAGACTTCATTTTAGTTGATACATGCATGATCCATTTCCTTAATTTTGAACATAAGAACCTCCATTTTTGTTTTCTTGAAGGAGCTAGGTACAATACTTGCCTTGGATACTTGAACCTTACACTAGGTAGTGAAAAATTTCTTCTTTGTCCTTTACTTGGGATTACACGGCCTAGATAGCCATGTGAAGGGCAAGGTTAGTTTTTTTGAAGAAGAAAAGGTTATGATTGCTCCAAAATTAATTCTAAATGGATTTTACCTTAGATGGCTTGAAGATTCTCACTTTACTCGCTAAAAAAACTCCCCTTCTTTCCTTATTAAGTCTTACGCATGTCTAGAATGAAGGTGGCTTGAGTGTTTATATAGAAGATACAAATAGAGAAGGATGCTAAGGAGGGTAGTATAGTGTTTAACTTGGAGATTTGGATGCATGCACACTTGATTCTCCACTTGAAAATGGAAGAAGTTCACCTTCTTTTTGCCGTGGGGTTCTCGGTTTAGGCCTAAGATGGAGGAGATGGTGAGGTTTTTGAAGAGACGGAGGATGGAATATATTTGTAGAAGAGAAGAAGAGATTCCTACCTTTGATTTGGTGCCTTAGTTCTTGCTTGAAGATGGAGGATGTCCTTGCTTCTTTGGCTTGGTATTCTTGGGTTGGAGGAGAAAAATAGGGAGACATGAATTTTCTTTCTAGTGAGAAGAGAATGGGACTCGAGAGAGAGTTGTAGTGAGAGGTTGTAAAGGATAAAATTAATTGGAATTGTGAAGATGGAATGTTCTTATCCATTCCATCTTGCTTGGCCGAGTTCTAGGATAGTGGGGAGGGAATGATTAGTGTTCTTGATTAATGAAGTTTGTGGAAGGAAAAAGGGAATTTGCATGAAATTCTAATGGGGAACTCTCTTACATGGTGTAAGAGATGAAATGATGGGAAGAAATTGAAATGGAGAAAAATTCTTGGGATGAAAAGAAGAAAAGGGTCGGATGGGAAAGGGTATGCAAGTGGGAAGAAAAAGATTTATGCATGAAATGGGATTGGTTGTTAATTAACTTGAGTAAGAGATATGACATGATGAGATGAAAAGAAAAGAAGAAAAAATCAATAATTGAGAAAAGAATGATGGGTGGCCGGGGAGGGGGAGAAAATGGAAGTAGAGAGAAAAAGTGTTTGCATGCAATTTGATAGGTTGAGTGTCTTTCATGTTGTAAGACTTAAAATGATGGTACCACCTTGTTTGGATTAAAAAGAATTTTTTCATGTCTTGTTTCCTATACATGGCTGAAATCATCTAAGTGGATGGGAGGGTGATGGTTTCTTTTGTTGGAGAGTAGAATATGTAAGGAATTCTTGTCATGCATGAAAGGAAATTGGAGAATGATCTTACATGTTGTAAGAATGGTGATGATGAAGAGAGAGTAAAGAAAAGAAAGTGGAAGAAGTAAATAGTGGTTATAAGACATACATGGGTTATCATTGGGTGGAATAAGGTGTTGAGAAAATAATTTAAAATCTAAATGGAATAAAAATGCAAGACAAGTTTGTCTTGGATAAGGATGGGGCGGGTAAGGAGGTGGTAAGGTTAAATTTACTATTTTAGCCTTGCTTTATTTCTTTATGGTTACTTTTCCTTTCCATTTCATTCTTAAATAAAATTTGTACCACTTATTTATATGCATTATGAGTTAGTCTTGCACCTATTAAGTTAATTCTTAGTAGTTTTTAAATTTTATTTAGATAACCTATGCATATCATACCAAGTGTGATACGACAGTAACACTTAATTTATGTTGTGCTTTCCTTTGTTTTCTTTATCCCCTAGCCCAAGGATGCAGGTTGTAACAACATGCATCAATAATCCATCATTTTCCTTGATTTCTTGAAAATTCAAAATCAAAATTGTTACACTCATGGCCGAATTTTCTACAACTTTTGGAGCTGAGATTATACATTTTTTATGCATATTATATGGTGTATATCACATTTTACATGTCTAAAGGGTTCGTGATCAATTGCAGAAAAATCGCGCAATCGACGGAATTAGAAAATTCACATTTTTACACTGTACTTAAGGGTCATGTTTTGGACATGGTGTGGCATGTACCTATACATGTGTTACACATCCAAGACATATCATGGAGTATTCTAGAAGACAATGCTAAATAGTAATTAAAATTTACCATGTTTATGAAGATACTATATTATTATCATTCAAAATTTAAAATACTATTTTAAGCACATGCATGCTGAGGTGGGCGGCTGATTTTAGCTTATTTGGAGCCTCGATAGAGATTATCTTGCACTATGATTGGTGGAGAATGAACCACAATAGAATGCAAGTATTGATGAAGATCAAGACATACAAGATAATGTTTCAAAAATCAAAAACAATGCTGAAGTTTTCAGCATGTATGGCCGAATTTGTGGAGAGGTTTCAAGGTTCAAAATCATTCCAAACATAATAAGCTATCGTGCTTATGATTGATTGGCAATCAAGATATTTGGAATTAAAATTTTTTTCACATTTTTTGGGTAATTATTCATGTCATATATTATTTGCCAAGGTGGCTCGGTGAAGACCTAATGATAGAGTGACAACAAGATGAAGGCACATCACTTGTCCAATCATATCTTGCCAAATAAGCATAGGTATGTCATAAGGCTTTGCAAGATTTCTTCCAAGGGCGTTCAAGACATTTATTCAACCTCCCTTGTTTTAAGGTGACTTTGGTGATTAGTGAATACCGAGGAATGTGTCTTCAAAGACTGGAGCAGGTCACATTGACCGAACCAGCATAAAAACCTGTTTGTTCTTACTTTTCTGCACTTTTGCTTTCAGTTCTGTTTTTGCAACATTATCAAAGCAACTGAAAAAATAGCAAATAATTTCCAAAAATCCTCCAATTTTTCAAAGCTACAGATAAAGGTCTTAGTTTTAATTTAAGATGAGTTTCACAGAATTTTTAAAGTTCTGAGGCTAGTGCAGTCTTATTTTCAGATTGGCAAAGTTTGAGAACATCAACGTGGTTGATATACTTTCTAAAGGAATTTTAAAAATTTGTTTCAACCTACTATCTAGACATCATAAGGGACATTTCATCAAATTTTTAGATCATTTGTAGTTGTCATTAATTAGGAATTAATTTTTCATTATAAGTAAAAGTTTTTCACACATTGACATGGTTGAATCAAAAACATTTTTTCAAGGCCTTAGACTTTGAATTTTGATCTGAAATTTTTGTGACATATAGGTAACATCTTAAAGTAAACTGTCACAAATTTTCACAAATTTTGGAGGTCCAGAACCTAGTCATTCAGTTAATCAAAAACATGATCTGAAAGCAGAATCTGTTTTCAGAAGTGAGTATTGGTCACTAAATATTTTTTAAAACCAATTTTTTCGCACTTACTATTCAACTCCCCTTCTAGTGGTGTTATATAGGTATGATAGACTATTAAATATGTATGAAGGTTCTCTCTTCACCCTTGTCAACTTTGGTTTTACTTATTCCATCAAAATAAACATTAAGGTAAATGTCAGTTGAGAGAAACCTATATTGAAGGTTGAGATTGTTTGCATTTAAGTTGAAGTTTTCGCTCATCAAAGTCGATGCTTATCGAATCATGGATACGCTTCTACTAAACATCATCTTTTAGTTATTGTTAAATGATTGAGCACGTGAAGTCATAGATTTTTTGATCTTGAAGGATTATTACTTGATACGAGAAAGAGTATGGCATTCACCAAATAATTTCCAACTACTGGAGACATCTACTCCAACGATTTTTCTTCCACGCTAATAATCATCAAAAAAATTGAATAGGAAAATAAACAAAAATTAAGAAACAGAGGAGAGAAGAAAAAGTTAATCCGTTTAATTTATTGAATAGAAGAATTCCCGTCACAGAAGGAGAAATGAAACATACAGTGGAAAAAAATACACGCTACACTCCCTTGAGAAATTTCCAAAATAAGATCAAGAAAAGAGTGTTGGAGAAATTGAGGTTTGGCAAATGGGTTTGTCAAAAGTTGACAACCATCATATTTTGAGCTTAATTATGATTAGTGTTCGTTAATCAAAAACGAAAACTAATAATTTCTAAATTATCTACGTGACGAGTAGATGAATTTAGGCTTTTGAATCACTCGATTCCGATACCGGGTGAATGAGAAATTAATGCTCAAAGTTGGAGTAAAAATTGGAAGGAAATTGGAAAAAATGGCCTTTAAGTGGAATACCACATTGGTCACTTGGAGGGAAAATGCCACCAAATATAGTGGTAGGAGAGGCACTTTAGATGTGCCCTAAGGGCATGAGAAGTTTTCTGACGGAGTCAGGACGCAGCTCAGGCAAGGTTCACCACACACGCGCGCGCGCGCGCCGCCGCCGCCCGCCCGTCCGGCCGGCTCGGCTCGGCTCGTGCTCGGGCTCGGGCTCGTGGCTCGTGGCTCGTGGCTCGCCCGCCCGGTTCTTATCTTTTTGGATAAATTTTCTTTTAAATTTTTCCAGAAAAATAATTCGGTGATCCAACGGTGCAGATCAAGTCTGCGGTTGATCGCGTGATCCAACGGTGCAGATCAAGTTTGATCCTACGGTTGATCGCGGTTGCTGATCCAACGCTCCAGATTTGATCTTATCTTCGGTTACTGATCCAATGGCCTATGTTTGTTCAGACAAGGATTACGATCTAACGGTGGAGATCGTAACTGTTTTGATCCAACGGTCCAGATTTGTTCTTACATTCAACCTCCTTCAACCTCCTTTAATTACCCTCTATCTATATATATTGCACCATGCATGCATACGAAAACACACTGTGAAAAACAGTAAAGCAATCCTTTTCTACAAGCATTCTGCATTGCATTCATTCTCGAGAAATCGGTACTCCTTTAACAGGTTCGTCGAAGTTCTTACGTTGTAGTGCCGCCCGTATGAACTGAAACCGTTGTATCCTGGGAGACGTTTGTTCCATCCGGTTGGGCACAGTATACCGGAGCAATTCGTCTTAAGGACAGAGTCCTTACGCTCGCCTCGGTTTTGCTTGCGTTTTTGTTGCTTGCGTTTTTGTTATAGTTTATTCACATGCACACAGTGCACTTTTCTGATTACAGTATAACATTCTTAAGACGAATTCTGTGAAATATACTGTAATCTCGTTCGTTTCTGTTTGTACGATACTAATTGGCGTCGTGTTCTGTTTTCTGTATTGCGTTTAACAGAAACTGAAATATGGAAGGCGAAAGTTCCAACTCGTTCAACGGTGTGCATCTGGGCGTTTCTGAGGAACAGAACAATGCTGTTCCTGTTGCACCCGCTGCTCCAGTCACTGCTCCTGTTCCTGCTGTGGGACAGGTTGAAAAGCCAGAGAAGTTTGGAGGAAGTTACTTCAAACGCTGGCAACAGAAGATGTTGTTCTTCTTGACCACGTTGGGTTTGGCTAAGATGCTGACTGAGGATCCTCCGGAGGTGGTGCCGGTGGAAGACCAGAATGTGAACATGCAAAACAATCTGATTGCTGAAGCGTGGAGTTACAGCAATTATGTTTGTTTAAGTCACATTTTAAGTTGTTTGGATAATTCATTGTATGGATTGTATTCTACTTATAAAACTGCGAAATCCTTATGGCAGGCGCTAGACAAAAAGTACCGGACTGAGGATGCCGGTACTAAGAAATTTATTATTGGAAAATTTCTTGATTTTCAGATGACAGATTCCAGGACTGTTGTTTCTCAGATTGAGGAACTTCAGATGCTTGTTGCTGAGATGAAAGAGGAGGGTATGACCCTCAGTGAATCTTTTCTTGTTGCTGCTGTGATTGAGAAGCTTCCTCTTTCATGGAGGGAATTCCGAAGCTATCTCAAGCACAAAAGAAAGGAAATGTCTTTGGAAGACTTGATTGTCCGACTCCGTATAGAGGAAGACAATCGAAGGGCAGACAAGAAGCCGTCTTCCAGTTCTGGCCATGCAAAAGCTCATGTTGCAGAGGCATCGAAAAAGAAGAGAGGAAATTCTGTCGGAGTGAACGCGAAGGGCAAGAAGGTTGCCAAAAAGTTCACTGGTAAATGTTACAATTGTGGAATTCAAGGGCATCGTAGTGTTGACTGCAGGAAGCCCAAGAAAAGGCAAGAGAAAGCCAAAGCCAACCTTGTAAGTGCAATGGATGATTTGGACTTGTGTGCTGTTGTTTCTGAATGTAATGCTGTAGGTAATCCTAGCCAGTGGTGGGTGGACACTGGCGCCACTAGACACGTTTGTGCAAACAGGGGAATGTTCAAGGAATATTCTCCTGCGAAAGACAATGAAAGGCTGTACATGGGAAACAAAGATAGCTCGAAGATTGAAGGTTCGGGCAAAGTGATTCTGAAGATGACCTCCGGGAAAGAATTGACGTTGCAGGATGTGCTGCATGTTCCCGACATTCGCAAGAACTTAGTCTCTGGTGCTTTACTAGTCAGGCATGGGTTTAGGCTAGTATTTGATTGTAACAAATGTATTCTGACTAAGAATGGTGTATTTCTAGGGAAGGGGTACCTGATGGACAATATGTTTAAACTTAGTGTTATAACTATTGTACCTACGAAGACTACGCCCGATGAGGCTAATAAGACTGCTTCTACTTCCGCTTACATGCTTGAGTCTTCATGTTTATGGCATTTACGTTTGGGTCATGTTAATTATAAGTCATTACAAAGAATGATTAATCTCGACTTATTACCCAAACTAAGTTTCAATAATGAAAAGTGCCAAGTTTGTGTTGAAGCAAAAATGGCTAAGTTACCATTTCCTTCAATCAAAAGAAACACTGAAGTGTTAGATTTAATTCACACAGATGTTTGTGATTTAAAGTTTGTGCAAACAAGAAGCGGTAAAAAGTACTTTGTGACTTTTATTGACGATTGCACTCGATACTGTTATGTTTATTTGCTAAGTAGCAAAGATGAGGCCTTATATGCTTTTAAAGATTATAAAAATGAAGTTGAGAATCAACTTAGCAAACGAATTAAGTCAATTCGTAGTGATAGAGGTGGCGAATATGATGCACCGTTCAATGAATTCTGTTCAGAACATGGCATTATTCATCAAACGATTGCACCATATTCACCTCAATCGAATGGTATTGCTGAACGCAAAAACCGTACTCTGAAAGAGATGATGAATGCTATGTTGATAAGTTCGGGCTTACCGCAGAACTTGTGGGGGGAAGCAATTCTCTCCGCCAACGTCATTTTAAATAGAATACCACCAAAGAAGATGGATGAGACCCCATACGAGCTTTGGAAAGGCTATAAGCCTAGTTACAAATACTTGAAAGTGTGGGGGTGTCTGGCAAAGGTTGCAGTACCCAAACCAAGACAAGTTAGAATTGGGCCTAAAACAATTGATTGCATATTCATAGGATATGCAGCTAACAGTAGTGCATATCGATTCTTGGTGCACAAGTCCGACATTCCTGACATACATGAGAATGTTGTCATGGAATCAAGAAATGCAGTGTTCTTTGAAAATGTCTTTCCAAAGAAAGACGAAAACAGCAAAGAAGCAAGTACTAGTAAGCGAGTGCGTGAGACGACTCCTCAAGAAAGTAAGGAACTGCGTCAAAGCAAACGAACTAGAATACCTACATCCTATGGACCAGATTTTCTAACATACTTGGTAGAAAACGATCCAAGAGCGTTTTCAGAGGCGATGTCAACTCCAGAAGCTCCCTTCTGGAAGGAGGCAGTAAACAGTGAGATAGAATCAATTCTTCAAAATCACACGTGGGAGCTGGTAGATCTTCCTCAAGGGAGTAAACCACTTGGATGCAAGTGGATTTTTAAGAAAAAACTCAAAGAGGATGGATCCATTGATAAGTACAAGGCCCGGTTGGTAGCTAAGGGCTATCGACAAAAGGAAGGTTTTGACTTCTTTGACACTTATTCACCAGTAACCAGGATTACTTCCATAAGAATGCTAGTTGCTATTGCTGCAGTCTACGACCTAGAGATCCATCAAATGGATGTAAAGACTGCCTTCTTGAATGGCGAGCTAGAAGAAGAGATTTATATGGAACAACCTGAAGGGTTTACTGTTCCAGGACAAGAAAAGAAAGTTTGTAGACTTGTTAAGTCTTTGTACGGAATTAAACAAGCACCAAAACAGTGGCATTTGAAGTTTGATCAAGCCATGATGTCAAACGGTTTCAGGATCAATGAATGTGACAAGTGTGTTTACATAAAAAACACACCAAATGCCTATGTGATAGTATGTCTCTATGTAGATGATATGCTAATCATGGGTAATACACACGACATCATCTTGAATACCAAGAAGATGTTAACGAGAAATTTTGACATGAAAGACATGGGGGTTGCCAATGTTATTCTAGGAATTAAAATTTCTAGGGTAGCTGAAGGATTGGTCATGTCTCAAAGTCACTGTATTGAGTCTGTTCTTAAACGATTCAATATGCTTGATGTAAAACCTGTAAAGACTCCACTAGACTTAAGTATACACTTGAGGAAGAACCGAGGTGAACCTGTAGCTCAATTAAAGTATTCACAAGTCATTGGGAGTCTGATGTACATAACAAACTGTACAAGACCTGACTTGGCTTGTTCAGTAAACAAATTGAGTAGGTTCACCAGTAATCCAAGTGACGAACATTGGAAAGCTCTAAATAGAGTGATGAGATATCTGAAATACACTATGAACCTTGGATTACAGTACACAAGATATCCAGCAGTATTGGAAGGATATTGCGACGCAAACTGGATATCAGATTGTAAGGATTCTAAATCCACCAGTGGATACTTATTCACTGTAGGTGGTGGTGCTGTGTCATGGAAGTCTACAAAGCAGACATGCATAGCTCGGTCAACTATGGAAGCTGAGTTTATAGCACTCGATAAAGCTGGGGAAGAAGCTGAATGGCTTCGAAATTTCCTAGAAGACATTCCATGCTGGCCTAAGCCAATCGCTCCTATCAGCATATATTGTGACAGTCAGTCAGCTATAGGACGAGCTCAAAGCAGCATCTATAATGGCAAGTCACGACACATACGTCGGAGACATAATACCATTAAGCAGTTGATCTCTAATGGCGTGATTTCCATTGATTACATAAAATCAAAGGAGAATCTTGCGGATCCGCTTACAAAAGCTTTGCCTAGAGATCAAATGTCAAAGTTGACAAACGGAATGGGACTTAAGCCTACAAAGCATGAATCTTTGTAACGGTAACCCAACCTTGTTGACTGGAGATCCCAGAATCTTGGTTCAATGGGAAAACTAAGTTATAAGGGTTCAGTTAGCACTTACTCATTCCGTTAAACAAAAGTGCTATCTGCAGAGAACCGTTAGGTTAAGCTAATGCTTTTAATGATGTCCTATATCTTGATAAATCAAGTGGGGTATGGCAGAATACTTTTGATAGGAATCACCTATGTAAGTGTGAAGTGGGGCCGCTTCTATGAGATTTCTGAGAGGCAAGAATTCTCTAAAAACACTTTCTGAAACCAGGGTTGTTCATGGCCATAATGAACACAACCATGAGAACCCAAAGGGGTGTTAAAGGAAATGTTGTGTGAGTATCATTGTCTAGGTTCACAATAAAGGCTGATAGTTCAAGACATCAGGTCACTAACCAGCTGAGTGGATCCGATGATACATCACTAAGAAAGGTTCAAGGCCAGAAGCTACCTCTTCTGATGCAACATTTCTTTGTCTGATTTCTCGATAGAGTCTGCATTCATATTTGCATTAATTTTCATTCATGTGGGGGATTGTTGGAGAAATTGAGGTTTGGCAAATGGGTTTGTCAAAAGTTGACAACCATCATATTTTGAGCTTAATTATGATTAGTGTTCGTTAATCAAAAACGAAAACTAATAATTTCTAAATTATCTACGTGACGAGTAGATGAATTTAGGCTTTTGAATCACTCGATTCCGATACCGGGTGAATGAGAAATTAATGCTCAAAGTTGGAGTAAAAATTGGAAGGAAATTGGAAAAAATGGCCTTTAAGTGGAATACCACATTGGTCACTTGGAGGGAAAATGCCACCAAATATAGTGGTAGGAGAGGCACTTTAGATGTGCCCTAAGGGCATGAGAAGTTTTCTGACGGAGTCAGGACGCAGCTCAGGCAAGGTTCACCACACACGCGCGCGCGCGCGCCGCCGCCGCCCGCCCGTCCGGCCGGCTCGGCTCGGCTCGGCTCGTGCTCGGGCTCGGGCTCGGGCTCGTGGCTCGCCCGCCCGGTTCTTATCTTTTTGGATAAATTTTCTTTTAAATTTTTCCAGAAAAATAATTCGGTGATCCAACGGTGCAGATCAAGTCTGCGGTTGATCGCGTGATCCAACGGTGCAGATCAAGTTTGATCCTACGGTTATCTGCGGTTGATCGCGGTTGCTGATCCAACGCTCCAGATTTGATCTTATCTTCGGTTACTGATCCAATGGCCTACGTTTGTTCAGACAAGGATTACGATCTAACGGTGGAGATCGTAACTGTTTTGATCCAACGGTCCAGATTTGTTCTTACATTCAACCTCCTTCAACCTCCTTTAACTACCCTCTATCTATATATATTGCACCATGCATGCATACGAAAACACACTGTGAAAAACAGTAAAGCAATCCTTTTCTACAAGCATTCTGCATTGCATTCATTCTCGAGAAATCGGTACTCCTTTAACAGGTTCGTCGAAGTTCTTACGTTGTAGTGCCGCCCGTATGAACTGAAACCGTTGTATCCTGGGAGACGTTTGTTCCATCCGGTTGGGCACAGTATACCGGAGCAATTCGTCTTAAGGACAGAGTCCTTACGCTCGCCTCGGTTTTGCTTGCGTTTTTGTTGCTTGCGTTTTTGTTATAGTTTATTCACATGCACACAGTGCACTTTTCTGATTACAGTATAACAAAGAGCACTCTTTTAATCTCTTTAGTATAAGACTGATTGGTCAAACTATATCCACCATCAACCATCAAATTCAACCCGCTCACAAATTTGGAGGCGTCGCTGCATAAATAAAACGCCGCTTCAGCCACGTCATCAGATGTTGGCACCACCCATTTCAAGTTTGCTGACGCGCAAATGATCTTTTCTGCCGTGCTCTTATCCACCCAATAGCGTTTTGAAGCAATGGGGTGGCGACAGCACAGGGCGATATGCAATTAACTCTGATTCCGTGTTGGCCTAACTCCACACACAAGTTTTTGGCCAAACCTACTATTGCATGCTTCGAAACGGTGTAAGAATGCGGCGACTCGCCGGCAGTGACAGAAGCTAGACTTGCCGTGAAGAGGATCACGCCTTTTTTGGCGGGGATCATAACTTGCGCTGCATATTTGGCTCCCAAGAATGCACCATATACATTAACGTCAAACACCCTTTTGAAATTTTCATTCCCTATGATTGTTAAATCAATGTCAATTGCACTCGTTATAAAAACAGGAAAAGAATTTAATATACTGATCATTATACTTCAATACATAATAAAAGAATAATAAATAAGGAGTATATTCTTAATTTAACTCCAGCTATATTATTCATAGTTATTTGTAGATCATTATATAAATAACTATTGATGTTATCGTTTAAGGCTACCATTCGTTGATGTTGATAACTATTATCATTACTCTGAAAACAAGTAAAACAGAATAACCAAAATCTAAAACTAGTATGAAGAGGGGTAGCAATATTTTTTAGGTGCCAAAGTTGAACCGGTTTGTCTCATGAAGATCATACAAATATGCATATACTTGCACATCTTAACGGTTTTCAGATAAAGAATAACAAATATGCATATACTTGTACATCTTAACGGTTTTCAGATAAAGAATAACGAGAACATAAAGTTTAATATGATTTGAGGCCAACCACTACCTATACTCTCGAGTAGTAACTATTTAACTAGGGATAAAAAATAGGAACGAACTTTATGGTTTAAGTCTCACAAGTAGGCTGACGTGACATTTAGTTATTTTTCTATAGCATATTGGTTAAGAGTTTAGTTATAATACTCAGTAACACTACCGTACTGAGAAATTATTATGATGGTACCAGTAGATAGTGGCTACATAGGTAAGAAAGATGGCTTCAGGGATTCCCCAATGACTTTTCAAATACAAAAGTGCAGCTTTTTATTAAAATAAACACACTCACACCACATGCACTGTTTGTGGAGGGAAAAAAACTCCAAACAATAGAACAGAAGCTCCGTCAAAGAGCCGGGTACCTGCATCAACAATGGAGAAATCCATGTCACCAGGGATACCAGCATTGTTGAACATGATGTCCAGATTTCCATATTTGGACAAAGCCACATCGATCAAGTTTCTGACATCTGTGTCGCTAGTAACATCGCAGTGGACGTAGGTAACATCCTGCGGGGAACCAAGCTCTTCCGACAGAGATTGTCCTAAGTTGTCTTGGACATCTGCTATAACAACTTTTGCACCATTTTGTACAAACAGTCTCACAGTACTTTCCCCAAATCCACTAGCACCCCCTGTAACAATAGCCACTTTACCTTCCAAAGCTCTGCAAAAACATCATTCTTCATACGTTGTAGAATACCAAATTAAGGGCACATGCGAAAATGTGCTAAGGTAAACGAAAAGGGAAAGGTCTGATCATATACCTCTTGCCTGTACGGGCAGAAAATGAACCATTTGAGGAGGGAGTCTCGTGGAGTGCCATGACGCAGAAGAACATGGATCAGCTCCCCAACCAATCAGATGATGAGTTTGTTTATCATGTGGCTGAATTTATAGCCATGAGACCATATCCTTCCCTGCAAAAGTTTGAACCGCAACTGCGGTCCCTACTGTCTTGAGTTTCTTGCAGAATAAAAATTAATATTATTTTCTTTAATTAGGAGGAATAGTGCTTCAGGTCTTTAAGAAACTGTCAAAAAGGTCTGTTATGCATCATTTCTAATGTGCTGAGTATCAAATGAGTTATGTTGAAAAAGCATGAGACTATATCCGTTTTTTCTACAAGTTCAAGACTTCGGTCTATCTTATAAATGCATCATTCTCGCATCTGGAAACCCGGTATAAAGGAGAACGTACAGGTGGGGATTACGGAATTGTGAAATGAAATATGTATGGATAATTTTTTAATGGATCAGAAGATTTCTAGTGTATACGGAACACCTATATTATCCGTGAATTTTGTTGGAACAAATCATTTCAAATAATACTTGATGTAGCAATAATATAATAAATTGTTTACCTATGTATTTATTTCTCTCCTTTGTATATAATTGAACTCCAACCATAAACTTTGGGTTCAAGTATCTATAACAAAAGGGACTTCAGAAGGACAAGTTGGTTCCTGACTTGGCATATAAGTATTTCAAAGCTAAGGGTGTACTGGTCCCTTGGCATTGTTGAAGTTGATGAAAAGGTGCAGAGTAGTGTTGAGGAGCATTAGGTCGAACACTTGCGTTAGTTCATCAAACACATGCGGGGAAGCATGATAGAGAGAAGAAGTAAGACGGAAGAGAGTGCTGGAAGTTGGAGGGAACACGCAATGTCAAGAGGGAGGTGCGTGATTGGTTGAAGATCACGTAATTGAGCTGAAGGTTCCGGAAAGAGCAGTTGCAGCAGTTGGGAGCTGCTGCAACAGTCGAAGGAGGAAATCTACATGGTTCAACCTCCTGGCTTGATGACCACTGACAGTAGCCTGGTTTGTAAACTTGAGAAGTCTCTCTATGGCCTTAAACAGGCCAGTAGAGAGTGGAACGCAAAATTGACCACCTATCTGGTTTCCCTTGGCTTCATCCAATCAAAGAATGATTATACGTTGTTCATTAAGCGCGATTCTGACCACTTTGTCCTGGCATTGGTTTACGTTGATGACATTATCCTAGTCTCTTCGTCACTCTCACCCATACAGCTTCTCAAGTCTCAGCTCCATCATACATTCAAAATTAAGGATCTTGGAGACCTTCGTTACTTCTTGGGGATTGAAGTAGCTCGGTCCAAGGGGGGGATCATTCTAAATCAACGGAAGTATGCATTAGAGCTCTTGGAACAAACTGGCTTTTTGGGTTCAAAGCCTGTTAAAACGCCCATGGAAACGAATTTGAAACTCACTCACAATGATTCACCTCTACTGAATGAAAATTCTGGCTTCAGAAGTTTAGTAGGAAAGCTAATATATTTGACTATTACACGGCCTGACATTACTTTTCCAGTTCAACAGCTTAGTCAATTTCTTGATTCCCCGACTGAGCAACACCTTAAAGCTGCTCACAGATTATTGAGATATATCAAAGGGACAAGTGGTCAGGGACTTTTCTACCCTTCTAATACTCAGCTGGAGCTGAAGGCATTTGTGGATTCAGACTGGGCAGGATGCTCTGAGACAAGGAGAAGTGTGACGGGATATTGTGCTTTTTTGGGCAAGGCTTTAATTTCATGGAAAGCCAAGAAGCAAACAACTGTTTCTAAATCTTCAGCAGAAGCAGAATACAGGGCCTTGGCATCATTGGTTTGTGAGCTGCAGTGGCTGGTGTATCTATGCCGTGACCTTCAACTGGAGGAACAAACGCCAATCAAAGTGTTTTGTGACAGTAAAAGTGCCATACATATTGCAGAGAATCCAGTATTTCACGAAAGGACGAAGCACATAGAGATAGACTGTCACATTGTGAGGGAGAGAGTGCTGGATGGGACCATTAAGTTGATGCCAGTTAGGACGGACCTACAGCTAGCTGACATATTTACGAAGGCATTGGATTTTAAAAGAATGAAGAGTCTCCTGGATACATTAGGGGTTCATAACATCTATGGCAAGTGTAACTTGAGGGGGGGTGTTGAAGTTGATGAAAAGGTGCAGAGTAGTGTTGAGGAGCATTAGGTCGAACACTTGCGTTAGTTCATCAAACACATGCGGGGAAGCATGATAGAGAGAAGAAGTAAGACGGAAGAGAGTGCTGGAAGTTGGAGGGAACACGCAATGTCAAGAGGGAGGTGCGTGATTGGTTGAAGATCACGTAATTGAGCTGAAGGTTCCGGAAAGAGCAGTTGCAGCAGTTGGGAGCTGCTGCAACAGTCGAAGGAGGGAAGCTCCACTGGGCGGCAAACAATTTAAACGGCGGAAATGACGGAATTAGCCCTCAGTTAGTGTAATGGCATGCGAATTAGTTAGGGGCATTATTGTAATTTTGCATGTTTCTTCATCCTTTAAATGTTGTAGTTGCAGACGGTTAGAAACGGTTTTTAAATCCCCTTGGAATTCAGTTTGATTCCACTTTTTCCTCTCTCTCGATTGTTCTTCCGTTGGTCTCAATTTTGCAGTTTGCACTTGAAATTCAATTCGTTCTTGCTCAAGTGTTTGAAATTTGACAGGCATCCCATTGTTTGGGACCTTGTTATCACGACCAAACATGGTTTTATTTTGTGGCTTGCTGCTTCCAGCAAGCTGGGTACTAGGGATAATATGCCATTTATTAATGATGTGGCCTGTCTTTTTTGTGCTGCTCCAGAAACAACAAGGCATTTGTTTTTTAAATGCCATGCTCTTAGGGAGATTTGGTGCTCAGTTGCTCATTGGCTGAGGCTTCCAAGGACAGTCTCCCCAGGATATTAGCTTGAGGAAAAAAGAAATTGAAGAAGAAAACTATCAGAAACAAGGTAAAATCACTATTGCTACAGCTGTGTATTTGGTTTGGCAGAGTAGGAATAAGTCCTTATGTGAAGGCTTCATTGTAAGTGTTGGGAATGTGGTTCATAGATTGAAAACACATTTGTATAGGGTCTTGAATACTTGTAATAGAGTAGGTTAAGACTTGAATAGTTTGCAAGGAGCTAGTTTGTCTGATCCTTGTTATCTTATTTTGGCATGCTGTCCGTTGTTTAGGTTGCATCCTCCAAGATGCTTGGTATCTTATTTTGGCATGCTGTCCGTTGTTTAGGTTGCATCCTCCAAGATGCTTGGTACTTGGTTAATACAAATTTACTTTTAAAAAAAAGGATTTGTAGAGTGCAGACCTTCTTAAAACATAAAACTTCTCGCGTATAAGAAGATGATTGGTGGTGTATGGTCATTCTGTATGAGATTTCTGACTAGCCAATGAGAAGGATAGTATAAATGAAAAACCCATCAGATTTTTCTTTTTTCCTTTTCCTTGAAAAGCGATCGTGGAAGGTTATTATTAAAATATTTTTTTGGCAACTTGAGTGAAAGAATAAAAATTGGAATCTGATGGCCGAAGCAAAACAACTCAATCAGCTCATAGCGGGCAAATGTTACCAATTTCTTGATTTTATTTATTGAGAAGCGACATTTCGACAACCCACTTGTGAGGCTTTAGCTCTTTTCACTTTGTTTGGTTCATAGAGTGAAGTTATTCAAAATAGATTTGCATTCAACCTTTCATATCAGAAGTATAATTATTTTCTTTATCATATTTGCATTTAAACTGGCCTATATATTTTTCAATTTTATTTCACGCAATGTTATGAAATAGTAAGGCTAGTGGCGAGACAATATATACACATATATGTATACACACACACACACACATATATATATATGTATATATATCTTTTTTTTTCAAAAGAGCACCAGGTCTCTTTCTTTTATTATGAAAAAAACTCTCACTTATGGCGGAGGAATACCGTGATTACAAATAAAGTCATAACATAATCGAATGAAACTACTCAAAGGACGAAACTCACTTATCCAAGTAACAATGGGCCGGGAATTGTTCAAAGACGGTATGATATGCCTCATTAAAACCTTGGCAAGCAAAACCACCCTTGTTGATAAAATCTTGCAAGAAGAAAAAAGAGTACATATTTACCGCATTTCAAACAATAAAGATGTACGTCCTCAGCGCATCCGGTGCATCCAAAAATTGATAAGTATCATATGGCAGCAGTGTAGTCTATGACCGTAGCAGTGTAGTCCATGACCATCCATGCAAATGTAAACATATATCTGTCAGAGAGTAGCGCAGACCAATAATATGGGAAAAGCTTGTAAACCGCATAATATAAAGTCATACCGAGTCTGTCTGCATCCCTCAGCATACAGACAGAATGTGTCAAGTATAGTTAATTCATGTGGAAGACATTGTCACAGCTTCAATGGAAAAGAAAAATCAAGCATGCTGAAGATGCCCTGTGGACATATCCAGCCGTACACAACCACGAACTAAAGGGGGAAGCGTATGATGCGAGTAAAAGGCTGTCTGCGGGTGTAGCATTCCTTGCTGCGCTAAATAGTGAGCTGCGATGTTTTCTTCTCTATAAATATGCTGAAAGACAAGTCGGTGTTGACGCTATAAAGACTGCAGCAGTCGCAGGTGGTAATTCCCCGAAATAAAGGTAGGACGACCAAGAGAGGCATGCAACTGAGAACAATCTGACTCCAGAATAATGTGACGATGCAATGGTAAAAAATTAAGCAAGACAAATAATGAATCCTGTATTTCATCGATGAGTGTAGTATTTGGCGGCAGACGAAAGAAAATGGGCCCAATGCATGCGCTGGAATGATCTTCCAAGATAGCCCCTCCTGCTGCATATAATCTCCCTACTGCCGCATCAACATTTAGTTTTAAGCAACCAGAGGGAGGAGCTAACCATCTTACCATCTGTGGCCGCGGATCTTTAAGTGGCGGCAGTAAATGTAAGTGCTGGATCGAACAAAATCCAGAGGCAAGTTTTTAACCATCAAGTGTTTTACCCTAGAAAAAATTTCCGAACGTATCACTGCCATAAGCGATGTCGTAGTATAATCCGTCATATCCCCATAAACCAAAGAAGTGTATGCACGCAAGATATTATAAACAATAATTGATGAAATCACAATTTTCATTACCCCTACTAATGTATTCGATGTAGCTTGATACCACCAAGACAATAGGTACTGCCATAGGCCCATAGAACTAGGAGAATGACACTGTAGCTCCAATGCATAGAAATCCCAAACATGTCAAATACGATCACAGTACATAAATACATGGTCCACTGTAGCTGATACTTGCTTGAAAAAAGGACATTGTGTAGGCATAGCTAAGATAAACTTACTTATGTAGTCTTCAAATGGCAATGCTCGGTGATAGATGCGCCAAAGGAAATTTTTAATAGTGGGGTTATAATATTTGTGCCAAATAAATTGTGCAAAAATGAGAGTAGGTCATTGAGTACGACAAAGATCATAAGCATACCGCAAAGTAAACTCACCCGACGCAGTAGCTGCCCAGCTCAGATGTATATCTTGTCGGTGAGTATTATTATAGCAAAAGGCATGATATCGGCAAATGATCTTCCAAATGGGCGAATCTGAAAGTCGCGGTTGAAAATCTCCACGTTGTCCGCATTTAGCATGAAGATAATTACTCCAAAGCGTAGTGTTTTGCTAATAGTACCACCAAATGCGACAGATATATGCCTCTTGCAAGGCACGAAGATCCCGAATACCCAGACCGCCTTCAGAATAAGGGGTGCGAATGGTGGACCATGAAACCCAATGGCGTCGCTGCCCCCAATAGAATACAGCCATTTTTCTTTAAATATTTTTAATCACAGACTGTGGAAATCCGCCTGCAGCATTAATATGTAATGGTATGGCCAAGATAACAGAGCGCAATAAAACAAGTCTACCTGCAGGAGAGAGCAAACGAGTATGCCAACCATGCAACCGATGATCAATGTGCTCCAGAAGAGTCGTACAATATCGTGCTCGACTAATCCCTTTGTGCAAGAAATATCCAAGATAACGAAATTGTAAACATGTGGACCGCATACCAATAATATCCTCATATCGCTACCGACGCTGTAAAGATGTAGAAGATGAAGGAATGAAACTACTTTTATTGTAATTAACCTTTTGTCCAGAAGCAGTTTCATAAGCTGTCAGAAAAGACTGAAATCTACTAAAATTTCGAACAGTGCCACGCAAGAAAACCAATAAATCATCTGCATATGCGAGATGTGTAATGTGAAATGGCACTCGGACTATCCGAATTGGTTGTGAGACACCAGTCGTCACCAGAGATTTTAAGCCTCGACTGAAACCTTCTGAAGATAGTATAAACAACAAAGGAGATAGTGGATCTCCTTGTTTCACGCCCCTATAGGGCCGAAAGACATGTGTGGGAGATCCATTGATCAATACCGCAAGACGTGGGCTACTTAAATGATTTAGGACAATCCGAACAAAAAAGTCTGCAAAGCCGAACTTCTTCAGCAACAATTCCAAATATTCCCAACTTACTCTATCAAATGCTTTCATCATGTCAAGCTTTAAACATGACTGACCGCCTCTTTTGTCAAGCATCTATATCATCTCGTGAGCCAATAATACCTGTGTTGAAATATCTTGGCCCTTTAAGAAGCCAGTCTGTTCTAGTGATATCAACTTTGGGAGGAATGTACTCAATGGAGTCGCAATAATATGAGTACAAATTTTGCTCAAAAAAATTAGTCAGACAAATTGGCCGAAAATCACTAAAGGTACGCAGAGAAGATGTCTTGGGTATTAGCGTAATTAACGCACTAGCCATCACCAAACATTGCGGTAATCCAAGAAAAAACTCCTGCACAGCCAAGACAACATCATTATGAATAATATGCCAACATGTACGAAAAAAGATACCATGAAACCCATCCGGCCCCGCTGCACTGTGTAGACCTAAATGACATACATCATCCTTTATTTCTGATTATTGCGGGAGAACCGTTAGTAATGCATTGTCGTGAACAGTAACTAAATCAGGGATGTGCTAGAGGATGTCGTCATAATTCCCTGTAGCTACTTTGGAGAATAAAGCTGTATAGAAAGAAAATGCCTCAATCTGAATAGAATCAGGTGAAGTGCATAGCAAACCTGTGGATGAATGTATCTGTTGAATACGCAGTTGAGTACCGCGGCCCTTAACAACCGAGTGAAAGTACTGCGTATTATCATCACCATCCTAAAGCCATCGAACCTGGGCTTTTTGCTTTCAAAACTGCATTTCATATTTATATGCTCGAATATATTCAGCCTTTGCTTGATGTTATAAAGAACGATTAATCTCAGAGGGGTCCACATCCCACTGTGTCTTTGCTCGTCGGACAGCTGCCTCAGATTGCTCCAACCGCGAAAAGATATTGCCGAAAATGTCTTTGTTCCAACATTGAATATCCCGCTTCAGCCACAACAATTTCGTATAAAAACCATACATGCCATAAGTGGTCAGATACAACATCTAAGCCTCCTTAGCGCAATTAAGAAAATCTGGATGTGACATCCATACATCTAAAAAACAGAAGGTACGTCGACTAGATGAGCTGCTCATACCACATAGGAACAAAAGAGGCGTATGATCCAAAGAAACCCGAGGCAAATGCGTAAGGTTCTTGTCATCAAATGTATCATGAAAACAAGAGTTGGTAAATAACCAATCCAGACAACGACGCACGTGACCAAGCCCCCTACCATCCGTCCACGTAAACCGAGATCCATGAAATGGTGGCGCCATCAATGCACAGTATTCTATACAATCATTGAAATCTTGCAAGAATGCTAAAGACGGATGTGATCTACCAGTGTGATCATTTAAAGTCTGAAATGTATTAAAATCCCGACCTACCAACCACGGAGAACTTTGCTACTGAGAATAGTCATGCAATGCTTGCCACAGCGGACGTCGAAGCACTTGAGAATGCTTCGCATAAACTACTGAACATGTAAATGAAAACTGTAATGGAATATAAATGAAACAAAGACGGAGAACCTGATCATCATCCCGTGTATTAACTAACCAAAATATGGAATCATGTCAATATACCCATATTTGTTCGTACCGCGAGGAACAAGAATTAGAAAAGCCAAGTTCGATACCATACTGAACAAATCTGCCAGAAGAGTGCTTTAGCTCAATAAGTGCAATCAAATTCATCTTGTGATCACGAATTAAATGATGCAACCTTGGCAAACAGGCTCGAAGGCCTCGAATATTCCAAATCATGACATTCATTGAGAAAGTGTAATATCACTTCCCTGAGATGAACGAGTGGCACTACGTGTAAGAAATTAGAGGATGGTAATAGTGGTAAGTCCTTACGTGCTCTTCGTCGCCGGCATGGAACCACCTAAATAACACCTGCATCTGACGACGACTCCTCCAGTCGCAATATTAAAATATCTTCAGAAGGTGATTGTGGCATGTAGCGCCCCAGCCCGATACCGTTATCGGAACCAGTGCACCCGCCGTAGCCTACTACGAGAACTACGAAGCGTCAAGCAGATCATGCGTACATTCTTCATAAGGTAAGATACTAAAACCAGCGGAAACGTCATAAAACTTAAACCTTCATCGTCATTAAACATCCATAAAATGCAGCGGAAATAAAAACAAACTGTTTGTTCATCTAGCCAACAGAAGTTTTAGAACAACATAATAACAATGAGTCTCCAAACTTAAACAGAATAATCCAGCATCTATCTATTCCCTTGTCCATCGTCCCATTGAGCCCACTCGCCGTCATCTTCGATAAATATCAACTCATATTCAGGCTCACCTGAAAAGGAACAGAATGATTGTTCTTAGCGAAAACTTCGCCAGCAAGTAACCCGTCTATACACCTTACGGAATCACACACGTCGAGTCACCAGTGAATAAAACATTGCCCAAAATAAGGTGCTCGGGTTAGCAAATGGCATCTTAATAAGAACTTCTCAAAACAGATAAAGCACATATGTGAACACAGATACGAGAACCAACATGCATTAAAACAACGTATCACATAAGCAAGTCATAAACTAATCACGTTTCTTGCATGTCAAGTCTTATTCTTCGTGTACCATGATGCATGTACTTCTTTAAAATCACACACAACACCCATGCATATGTCTTCTTTCATAAACATGTCATGCATGCCATTTCACAAAACATTTCATCACTTTACATATCATATTCTTCGCGTAGCAGAACTTTATACCCTGTGGGTGATCAGCCCACAGCCATCATATATCCGTGCTGAAAGGTCCACGGCCCCATTACATATAACATATATCCGTGCTGAAAGGTCCACGGCCCCATTACATATAACATATATCCGTGCTGAAAGGTCCACGGCCCCATTACATATATCATATATCCGTGCTGATAGGTCCACGGCCCCATAAAATACTTCATTTTCCGTGCTGATAGGTCCACGGCCCCATAACATACTTTATACCCTGCTGTTGATTCACAGATCACGCTCTTTATACCCTGCTTTCGCAGACGTGACTCTTTATACCCTGTGATCAACCAGCAGCCATTTTGTCTTTCGAAAACTTTAAACCTTTCTTGTTCTTTTGCAAAACATATCTCAAATCAAATGCAAGTGCCCATGTCATGATGCAGGATGCACAAATAGCTTCATATCAACATGTAACACACACACATACATCATGCCTATCAAGCATACGGCCTTGCACCTCACACACTCTATGGTCGTGTTATTCCAAGCCCATTCTTGTCACAAACTCACTCAAGATTCAATCTTATTCTAACTTGATCAACTTACCATCCACACCTCAAATATACCTCAAATACCCTTGCATTTTATGTTCAAAAGAAGTGTATAAAGTTACTACACCTACATAGGGCGCTTAAAGGGTCAAAAAGACTTCCAGAACACTTGGAACACCACTTGAAGCGCCTAATGGTACATGAAGCGCCTCTACTAGGCGTTCGAAGTGTTCGGAGATGATTCAGGACACATTGAACACCACATGAAGCGCCTAATGTGACATGAAGCGCCTCATGTAGGCGTTCGAAGTGTTCTGACGGTTCTAAATTGCAGTTTTTCTATACGGGAAAGCTCCAGGACACATGGAACGCTACATGAAGCGCCTAATGTGACTTGAAGCGCCTCATGTAGGCGTTCGAAGTGTTCTGACGATGCCAAACTGCAGTTTTTCTGCAGTAACTTCCACCCAACTCCTTTCTTCTTCAACCCTTCCAGATTCAACACTTAAAGATCCATCTTAACAACTAGATTCATCACACTTAACATACATCTAATCATGAATTGACACTTATTGAATGTCTAACAAGATCCACACTAAATCTTCATTCATTCACCACCTTCAAGAGTTATCATCAACAATACCCAACCAACAAGACTACAACAATATCATCACTCATCCCTCAATTTCCTGCACTTACTCTCGACATCTAAGTGTATACAATCAACACAAGAGTAGAGCAAGGCAAGAAACACATCAACATATATACTATCATGGGCATGGTTGACTAACAACAAGTACTGCACAACTTTTCCAGAAATTTGGCCCAAAGAACAAGTCTTTACGCAATTAGCAACAAGACTTACATATAACAAGCATGTATGATAGACAAGACAAGAATACTAATGTGTGATTCATATTTTCTCTTTGTAAGAACATAGGGCCAAAGGTATAAAATTTGCATAAAGCGTATAGAAAGATTACTTGCCTTGGTTTCTAGTTATTCTTACGGTTTTACTGCAGAATTTCGGTGAAGATTGCACCTAGTTTGGTCTTCTCCCTTCCTTTTCCTTCTTCTCTCTTTCTTCTTCCTCTCCTTTCTCTTCCTCTTTTCCTCCTGCAGATTTTTTTCTCTCCTTCTCTCTGTGATGTTAAAACCGTCCCCCCCCTTATGGCCAATGGGGAGTTATACCAAAGTGTGGTGTAACTCCCTTAACTCCTAGTAGGGACCTTTTAAGTAATTACCCTTAGTTTCTTTTAATTCTACTTTTAACCCCTTTCTTTTGTTCTTCTATGTTTTGTGCAACTAAGTCTCGTAAACTACATAATTAATTAAGTTGCACTTAAGGTTGACCTAGAGTGTTGAAAGTCGTGCTTAAAAGACACGGGGTGTAACATTCCACCCCCCTTACAAAAAGTTTCGTCCTCGAAACTTACGTACCTTAGTCAAAGAGCTGAGGATACTTCTCCCGCATTTGTTCTTCGAGCTCCCAAGTGGCTTCACGTTCCGTGTGATTGCTCCATTGAACCTTTACATAAGGGATCACTCGCTTCCTCAACACTTGATCCTTTCGGTCCACAATTTTCACGGGTACTTCCTCATATGTAACGTCATCCTTGAGTTCCAAAGGTTGAGCTTCAAGTACATGACTCGGATCCGCCACGTACTTTCTTAATTGTGACACGTGGAATACACTGTGAACTTGTGCCAACACCGGGGGTAATGCCAACCTATATGCCAAGGCTCCTACCTTCTCAAGTATTTCATAGGGACCAATGAAACGAGGGCTTAGCTTGCCTTTTACTCCAAACCTCATGACGCCCTTCGTAGGTGATACCTTCAAATAAACTTTATCACCCACATCAAAATCCAATGGTCGTCGTTTGGAATCTGCCCAACTCTTGCTACGATCCTGAGCCGTCTTGAGTCTTTCCCGAATGACCTTTACCTTCTCTAGCGTTTTCTCTAATAGCTCAGGTCCCGTGATGGTCCTCACGCCCACTTCGTCCCAATAAACCGGGGACCTACATTTCCTTCCATACAAAGCCTCAAAAGGAGCCATATCAATTGCGCTGTGGTAACTATTGTTATAAGAAAACTCCATCAGCTTTACCATTCCATCCCAACTCCCTTTGAAATCCAGCACGCAAGCTCTTAGCATATCTTCCAAGGTTTGAATTGTCCGCTCGGACTGTCCATCAGTTTGGGGATGATATGCCGTACTCAACCTTAATTCTGTACCCATGGCTTCTTGAAATGCTGTCCAAAACTTAGATGTGAACCGTGAGTCTCGGTCGGATACTATACTTACCGGAACACCATGTAAGCTCACAATGTTCTCCATATACACATTCACTAGTTTGTCGAGAGGTGTTTCACTTGAAACGGGTAAGAAATGGGCAGACTTTGTTAAACGATCCACGATAACCCAAATCATGTCACATCCACTCCTTGTCTTTGGTAAACCGGCTACAAAATCCATTGTGACATGTTCCCATTTCCATTCCGGAATTTCCAACGGCATCAACAATCCACCGGGTCTTTGATGTTCCGCCTTGACTTGTTGACACACCAAACACCTCTCTATGAATTCCGCAATATGTCTCTTCATCCCAGACCACCAATAGTAACGTTTGAGATCTCTATACATCTTGGTGTTACCGGGGTGTATTGATAACCTTGAATTATGAGCTTCTTGCAAAACTTCTTTCCTAAGTTCGTCAACATCCGGAACGCATAATCTCTCCCTGAACCATAGGCTCCCATCCTCCTTAGTTCGAAATCCTTCATCTTGACTATGTTTCACCCTTTCCATTATCTCACTTAAAGCCTTATCTCTCTTTTGTGCCTCCTTTATCCGATCAATCAAACTCGGGGTGATAGTCAAGGCTGTCAAAACATTCACCGTGGATTCAATCAAATCTAAACCAAACTCCTCCATCTCTCTTTCCAGTGGTGATTGTCGTGCATGGCTGGACTTCCTACTTAAGGCGTCGGCTACCTTGTTAGCCTTTCCCGGGTGATAATGAATAGTTAGGTCGTAGTCTTTTAGCAATTCCAACCATCTCCGCTGCCTCATATTCAATTCCTTCTGCGAGAACAAATACTTTAGGCTCTTATGATCTGTGAATACCGCGCACTTCTCTCCATACAAATAATGCCGCCAGATCTTCAAGGCGAACACAACCGCGGCAAGTTCAAGATCATGTGTGGGATAGTTTTGCTCATAAGGCTTTAGCTGTCTTGAGGCATACGCAATGACTTGTTCGTTTTGCATTAAAACACAACCTAACCCGTTCTTTGACGCATCACTATAAATCACAAATCCATCCGTTCCAGAGGGTTGAGCTAATACTGGAGCTGTCGTTAATCTCTTTTTAAGCTCCGTGAAACTCTGCTCGCATTCCGCCGTCCACTCAAACTTGGACTTCTTCTGTGTAAGGCGACTGAGAGGTACGGCAATTCTTGAGAATCCCTCAACAAATTTTCTGTAATAACCCGCTAGACCCAAGAAACTTCGCACTTCGGTGACATTTGTAGGTCTAGGCCATTCAGTTATAGCTTCCACCTTCTTCGGGTCCACAGCAATCCCCTCTTCTGATATCACGTGGCCTAGGAACGCCACACTTCTTAACCAAAACTCACACTTGCTAAACTTTGCATAAAGTTGTTTCTGCCTCAAAATGCCTAGTACAGTTCTCAAATGCTCAGTGTGAGTTTGCTCGTCAGGAGAATACACAAGGATATCATCTATGAATACCACTACAAACTTATCCAACTGCTCTCGAAAGACGGTATTCATAAGATCCATAAAAGCTGCGGGGGCATTGGTTAATCCAAATGGCATCACCAAAAACTCATAGTGGCCATACCTTGTGCGGAAGGCTGTCTTTGCGATGTCCTCGGCCTTCACTCGTAGCTGATGATATCCTGATCGAAGGTCAATTTTCGAAAAGGTCTTGGCACCCTTGAGTTGGTCAAATAAATCTTCGATTCGCGGAAGGGGATACTTATTTTTGATAGTAACTTTATTCAACTCCCTATAATCAATACAAAGCCTCATGCTACCATCCTTTTTCTTTACAAACAAAACGGGTGCTCCCCATGGCGATACACTAGGGCGGATAAACTTCTTGTCTAGTAACTCCTGCAGTTGTTCCTTCAACTCTCTTAGTTCCGCCGGAGCCATTCTATAAGGAGCTTTGGAAATAGGTTCTGTTCCGGGAATCAAGTTAATTTCAAACTCAACTTCTCTCGGAGGCGGTACTCCTGGTAAATCTTCCGGAAACACGTCAGGAAATTCATTGACCACTCGAATTTGCTCCATAGACGGCACCTCCTGAGTAACATCCATGGCATACACTAAGAATCCCTCAGCACCCTTCCTTAATGCTTTCCGTGCTTGTGCGACAGACACATATACCTTCTTGGGAACTTTCCTTCGTTCTGCATCTCCTTGAAATATTACCTCCTCCATCTTAGCATTCTTTATTGTCACTTGCTTCAACCGACAATCAATATTGGCGTGATTCTTAGCCAACCAGTCCATTCCTAATATAACGTCGAAGTCATACATCTGGATAGGGATCAGTGTGGCAGAGAATGCTTGTCCTTCAAACTCCAATTCGCAATCTCGATACTGCTGGTATGAAACCATAATCTGATCTCCGGCCGCTTGTACGCGATACGGAGTCTCTAACCATTCAGGCAAACTACCCAAGTGCTTAGTGAATCTCTTCGCTACAAAGGAATGGCTTGCGCCGCTATCGAAAAGTACATTGGCAGGCATCTTATTTGCTAAAACCGCACCTAAAGCCACATAAAGTTTTGCACACAAAAGTTACGCACATAGACACTTAACTCAATATGAATTCAAACTTAGTTTAGAGGATACCTGCTACTACATCGGTAGCCTCCTGCACATCTGTGTCCGTCATTAGATGTACACGGGCATTTGCTCGAGGCTTCACTCTCGGCTGCTGAGCCGCCTCTTCAGGATTATTTTTCTTCATCTCCGGGCAGTCTCTAATTATATGGCCCACTTGTCCACATCGAAAACATGCCCCAGCCACTTTCCTACACTCTCCAACATGGTTCCTGCCGCAATGCGGACAAACTCCTATAGCCTGCTGAGCTACTTGATTCTGGGGTGGCAGTCTCTGAAAATTCCCAACTGGCCCTCTCTTCGGAATCTTGACCCAACGTCCGGGTCTTCCACCAATTCTCACATCCTCTCTTGGCCTCTTGCCTCTTTCAGCTCCTCCTGTGCTAGCTGCTCTTGCCGCCACTCGGCGAAAATCACTCTCAACACGGTAACACGCATCTAGCATATCCTCGTAAGTTTTCATCCCTGCATTCACTATCGCCGATTGTATCCTCGAATCCAAACCCCTCTCAAACTTTGTCATCTTAAGACGATTATCAGACATAATCGCAGGGGCAAACTTACCTAAGGCATGAAAACGATCTGCATACTCCGACACCGTCATCCTTCCTTGCTCCAGTCTGTCAAATGCTCTTATCTTGTCCAATATTGCAGTCTCCGGTACATAGTACTTAAGGAACACATCACAGAACTGAGTCCACGAGATCGGTGGAGTCATTCTTAACACCATTCCTTCCCACCATTCGCCAGCCTTGCCACTTAGAAGGGGTGTGGCTACCTCAACTTTTATCTCATTCGGAACTTGCACCAGCCGGAAACATTTCTCAACCTCAGCCAACCAATGCTGAGCCTCTTCCGGATCCGTACATCCACCGAACTCCGGCACCCTCATCTTCCTCATCTCTCCATAAAAGAACCTGATGTTATGCTGCGGCGGTGGTGGAGGCGGAGGCTGATGCTGCTGCACATACCCTTGTGCAATGACCGTCAGTGCATCAGTGAGTACTTGGGGTAAAACCACTTGTGGTGGCTGGTTCTCCTGTCCATTGCCAGAGTTGCCTGTGTTATCTCTTCTTGGAGGCATATTTCGCTGAAAGGTTAACATTTCATTAATATTCAGTAAATACAAAGATTACTGAAAGCTCGAACGCGTGCTACTCGGTAAGGTGTGTAGTACAACTATTAATACAAAGTTAGATAATAAGACGCGCTCGCACACACCCAACCCATATCATACTTAACCACTAAAGAGATCAGTACTTATAACTAAGGATCAACCTTAAAGGAGAATCATAGCTTAAGTGTCTAAAAATCATGAACCTAAGTTTCCGAGATAGATCTAAAGCCTAGGCTCTGATACCACCTGTAGCGCCCCAGCCCGATACCGTTATCGGAACCAGTGCACCCGCCGTAGCCTACTACGAGAACTACGAAGCGTCAAGCAGATCATGCGTACATTCTTCATAAGGTAAGATACTAAAACCAGCGGAAACGTCATAAAACTTAAACCTTCATCGTCATTAAACATCCACAAAATGCAGCGGAAATAAAAACAAACTGTTTGTTCATCTAGCCAACAGAAGTTTTAGAACAACATAATAACAATGAGTCTCCAAACTTAAACAGAATAATCCAGCATCTATCTATTCCCTTGTCCATCGTCCCATTGAGCCCACTCGCCGTCATCTTCGATAAATATCAACTCATATTCAGGCTCACCTGAAAAGGAACAGAATGATTGTTCTTAGCGAAAACTTCGCCAGCAAGTAACCCGTCTATACACCTTACGGAATCACACACGTCGAGTCACCAGTGAATAAAACATTGCCCAAAATAAGGTGCTCGGGTTAGCAAATGGCATCTTAATAAGAACTTCTCAAAACAGATAAAGCACATATGTGAACACAGATACGAGAACCAACATGCATTAAAACAACGTATCACATAAGCAAGTCATAAACTAATCACGTTTCTTGCATGTCAAGTCTTATTCTTCGTGTACCATGATGCATGTACTTCTTTAAAATCACACACAACACCCATGCATATGTCTTCTTTCATAAACATGTCATGCATGCCATTTCACAAAACATTTCATCACTTTACATATCATATTCTTCGCGTAGCAGAACTTTATACCCTGTGGGTGATCAGCCCACAGCCATCATATATCCGTGCTGAAAGGTCCACGGCCCCATTACATATAACATATATCCGTGCTGAAAGGTCCACGGCCCCATTACATATAACATATATCCGTGCTGAAAGGTCCACGGCCCCATTACATATATCATATATCCGTGCTGATAGGTCCACGGCCCCATAAAATACTTCATTTTCCGTGCTGATAGGTCCACGGCCCCATAACATACTTTATACCCTGCTGTTGATTCACAGATCACGCTCTTTATACCCTGCTTTCGCAGACGTGACTCTTTATACCCTGTGATCAACCAGCAGCCATTTTGTCTTTCGAAAACTTTAAACCTTTCTTGTTCTTTTGCAAAACATATCTCAAATCAAATGCAAGTGCCCATGTCATGATGCAGGATGCACAAATAGCTTCATATCAACATGTAACACACACACATACATCATGCCTATCAAGCATACGGCCTTGCACCTCACACACTCTATGGTCGTGTTATTCCAAGCCCATTCTTGTCACAAACTCACTCAAGATTCAATCTTATTCTAACTTGATCAACTTACCATCCACACCTCAAATATACCTCAAATACCCTTGCATTTTATGTTCAAAAGAAGTGTATAAAGTTACTACACTTACATAGGGCGCTTAAAGGGTCAAAAAGACTTCCAGAACACTTGGAACACCACTTGAAGCGCCTAATGGTACATGAAGCGCCTCTACTAGGCGTTCGAAGTGTTCGGAGATGATTCAGGACACATTGAACACCACATGAAGCGCCTAATGTGACATGAAGCGCCTCATGTAGGCGTTCGAAGTGTTCTGACGGTTCTAAATTGCAGTTTTTCTATACGGGAAAGTTCCAGGACACATGGAACGCTACATGAAGCGCCTAATGTGACTTGAAGCGCCTCATGTAGGCGTTCGAAGTGTTCTGACGATGCCAAACTGCAGTTTTTCTGCAGTAACTTCCACCCAACTCCTTTCTTCTTCAACCCTTCCAGATTCAACACTTAAAGATCCATCTTAACAACTAGATTCATCACACTTAACATACATCTAATCATGAATTGACACTTATTGAATGTCTAACAAGATCCACACTAAATCTTCATTCATTCACCACCTTCAAGAGTTATCATCAACAATACCCAACCAACAAGACTACAACAATATCATCACTCATCCCTCAATTTCCTGCACTTACTCTCGACATCTAAGTGTATACAATCAACACAAGAGTAGAGCAAGGCAAGAAACACATCAACATATATACTATCATGGGCATGGTTGACTAACAACAAGTACTGCACAACTTTTCCAGAAATTTGGCCCAAAGAACAAGTCTTTACGCAATTAGCAACAAGACTTACATATAACAAGCATGTATGATAGACAAGACAAGAATACTAATGTGTGATTCATATTTTCTCTTTGTAAGAACATAGGGCCAAAGGTATAAAATTTGCATAAAGCGTATAGAAAGATTACTTGCCTTGGTTTCTAGTTATTCTTACGGTTTTACTGCAGAATTTCGGTGAAGATTGCACCTAGTTTGGTCTTCTCCCTTCCTTTTCCTTCTTCTCTCTTTCTTCTTCCTCTCCTTTCTCTTCCTCTTTTCCTCCTGCAGATTTTTTTCTCTCCTTCTCTCTGTGATGTTAAAACCGTCCCCCCCCTTATGGCCAATGGGGAGTTATACCAAAGTGTGGTGTAACTCCCTTAACTCCTAGTAGGGACCTTTTAAGTAATTACCCTTAGTTTCTTTTAATTCTACTTTTAACCCCTTTCTTTTGTTCTTCTATGTTTTGTGCAACTAAGTCTCGTAAACTACATAATTAATTAAGTTGCACTTAAGGTTGACCTAGAGTGTTGAAAGTCGTGCTTAAAAGACACGGGGTGTAACATGGCAGCAACTGTATTTTCCTGACTACATCCTCAGATACCGGTGGCAAAGTTGGCTGCGGATCATCAACCAGTATCTCTATATCAAAAGAATGACCAATGTACATTGATCCATAGATTCCTGTGGAGGTGGAAAGTCAGCATCATCACCTAATTTTGAGATATCCTGCACATTACTTGGTGCAGGAATGTTGCCTCATGGGGCTTAGTTGGCAGACTCTCTTCTAGAGGACGGGAAAGCAAGACTACTGAAGAAGGTGTTGTGTCCTGGCATGGCAGCAAAGTGACCGGTTCAGCAGATGGGAATGAGCGGCTTTGTGGTTGCTGTTTCTTCGGCGTCCATCTTGTTGCAGTCGGAGGTGGAGGTGGTGGCACAGCTGAAGGCGATGATGCTTGACAAGTGCATGTAGCATGGCCAAGTCGACGACACGTAGCACAAAACATGGGCAAATCTCATAAATTATCTATTGCAATAAGAGCCGCTGCTTTGCCTGAACAAAAATCTTCTTAGATAGATCCTGCGAAACATCTACTTCCACGCACACACGAGCCACTGATGGTCTCAAACCATCCCATGTTGTGATGTCTAATTTAATAGGAGCACCAATCGACCAAACTATTTCAAAAAGAGCCGTCTTATGATGTAAGTGAATTGGCAAACCTGACAACGCAATCCAAACAGGAACTATAGGAACATCTGCAGAAGGATCAAAATCTACCGTCCATTTCGTTACACGCATATGGCACCCAGAAATACTCCATGATCAACGATAGAAGCATCAAATATAATCTGGCTCATGCCGAAAAATCAAAAGGACATGCGATTGATCAATCAAAATAATGCGCAAATCATTCTTGAATCCAATCTTTTCAAAAACATCACGAATGACTTTCAATGGAGGACGGCCATACCAAAACGTACCCACCAAGGAGAAACGAAAAGGAACCACAAGAGCATCAATTTCACTATCAGTAAAAGAGATCATCGGAAGGCCTTTATATCTGGAGACTGTTTTTGGAGAGATGGAAATGTGAGTGGCATTTTGTCCATCGGATAAAAAGAAGCATAAGATGGTGGTGTCGAGGTCGACATCAGAATTCATGCAAACGATGCAAATAGAAATCCAGAAGGTGAAGAATGACAATCAGAATGCGCCAAACGCAATGAAAATCCTGAAGAAAGTGCGTTGAGGTTAGCAACAACGGCGGCGGCATTCGCAATCGCCAAAGGCCCTCGACATTTTGTTTCCTACCATTCAAAACAAAATTTCAATATTATATATATATATAAATATATATGTATATATATGTGTGTATATATATATATATGTATATATATATATGTATATATATATATATGTGTGTGTGTGTGTATATTTTTTTATAAAAGGAAATTTTATTGCAAATTAAACCTCACTTATGGCAGAGGAAAACCTTATTACATCATTGAGTCCGTATAAGCGAAAAGCGAATGTAAAAAGGTGATAATTTGCAGTCTCCAATCATATATGATATGCCGCATTAAAACATTGCCAAGTAAAACCACCCTTGTGGATAAAACCTTGGCGAAGGAAAAAGCGTACATATTTATATGTTTGGAGTGTCCAAATAAATTATAGTACAATGAAGATTCACATGCTAAGTCACTATACAAAAAAACATGTCGAGCAGGATCCACCATGGAAGAAGTCAAAGCTGAAGTTGATTGTAGAGCACCCATAGAAGTTGTCTCAGCCGCGACGAGCATAAAGATGATCATTCTAGTCCATGCACATGCGAGGAAAATGGATAAGTTAAGCAGGGAGTGAAGGTATAAAGCAAACAGTAAGACCAATTGAGTGTAAGGCGTACCGGGTCTACCTGCACCCCACAAGGTATAGGAAGAATGATGAGATGAATGCCAATCCATATGGAAGACGCGAATAGATCATGGGAAGCGCAAGCTTACTGACGAGAGATCTAACAAGATAGCGCCACGCACTAATGAGGGAAGAGTGTGGGAAGTGTAAGATTGCGTACAAGGATTTAACATAGCCTGCTGAGCCAAGTAGTGAGCCGCCATATTTGCCTCTCTGTAAATATGATGAAAGTCCAGTCGATGTAGTTTTATTAATGTTTCTAGTAACCTGAGATGAAAGTTCCCGATTACCGAATGTGGCCACGACAAATGGGTGAAAATCTAAGCACAATCTGATTCAATGATAAGGGATCGATGTAATGGAAGAAAATATAATAACCCGAAAACCGCTGCTTGAATTTCAGCATTGAAAGGAGTACTTGGTGGCAAGCGAAAAGAAATTGCCCCCACACAGTAACCAGCGTGGTCTTGCAAGATAGCACCGCCTGCTGCATAATGTCTACCAACCGCTACATCGATATTTAACTTTAGTCTTCCGAAGGCGGAGGATACCAACACACTATATGAGGGCGCGGAGAATGAAGTTTGGAAAACCACGAAAATTGTCGCACCGAAGTTGCTGCTAGTTTCATTCCATCTATTGATTTGCTCCAGATAGCTATCTCATAATGAATGGAGGCCCGAAGAGATGTTATAACAAAAGTGTGCTTCTCACCATATACTAACGATGCATATGTTAGCCAGATGCTATACAGAATAATAGATGGGACGACAATTTTTAAAACTCCAAAGAGAGACGAGAACGTAGAGCGATACCACCAAGATAGTATATATTGCCGAAGATGTAGCGATGAAGGGGGGGACAATGTAACTCATGTGCAAAGAAATCCCATATTGGACGGATGCTCATGCAGAACAAGAATATGTGATCTACCGTGGCCAATGCTTGCTTGCAAAATGGGCATTGCGTTGGGCGGGAAGAAATGTACCTACCAATGTATTCCTCAAATGGTAAGGCAGAATGGAAAAGCCGCCATAGGAATAGTTGAGTGACTGGCGAGTGGCGCTTATACCAAATAAATTTCGTCGAGAGTTATGTCGGCTGTGTAGAGCGGCAAATATCATAGGCCGTCTGCAAAGAAAACTCCCCTGAGGGCGAAGGTATCCAACTGAGAAATGTGCCTTGGCCTTCAGTCTGAGTGAGACAGAGAGAATGTATTCTACAAATAAGCTTCCAAACTGGTGAATCATGCAGCCTGGGAAGATAATCCTGGCGACGACCATATTTTATGTGCATGTATTTGCTCCAGAGAGTATTATTCTGCTGATAGGTCCACCAAATACGACAATGATAAGCCTACTGCAACGTGCTGAGATCACGAAGTCCCAAACCACCTTCTTCACAAGGTGTTGTGATAGAAGTCCAAGCAACCCAATGATGGCGACGTCCCCAATAAAATGTTGCCATTTTCCTGCCAATAATTTTGATAACTGACTTGGGCAATCCACCTGCGCCAAGGATATGTAATGGCAGAGTCGAAAGCACAGAGCGAAGCAAAACGAGGCGGCCAGCTGAAGAAAGCAACCGAGAGTGCCAACCATGCAGCCGATCGTCAATATGTTGCAGTAAGGAAGCACAATACCTAGCACGGTTGATGCCCTTGTGTAAATAAGATCCGAGATATCGAAAAGGCAAACCAACACATCTCATGTCGAGTAAAGTCTCAAAGCTATGTTGCTGACGCAGTGATACACTTGCCGAGGGAATAAAACTGCTTTTTTGAAAATTTACCTTCTGACCTGAGGCAGTTTCATATTGAGTTAAGAACATATGGAATCGACGTAAATTTTGCTGTGTTCCCCGTAAAAACACCAAAAGATCATCTGCATAAGCCAAATGTGTGATAGCAAACGGTATCATGCCTAGACGAAAGGGCTGCAACGCTCCCGAGGCAACTAAAGATTTCAAGCCCCTACTAAATCCTTCAGAAGAAAGAATAAAGAGCAAGGGTGATAATGAGTCACCTTGTTTGACCCCACGGTAGGGCCGAAACGTGGGAGAGGGTTGACCATTGATCAAGATCGCCAATGTTGTGGCCCGCAAGTGATTTAGAATAATACGAATGAAAAAGCTAGAAAAGCCAAAACGCTGTAATAGTAAACTCAGATATTCCCAGCTGACTCTGTCAAAAGCCTTCATCATATCCAATTTTAAACATAACTGAGATCCTCCCTTATCTAGCATGTGTACCATCTCCTTTGCTAATAAAACTTGCATAGAGATATCATTGCCTGGTAAGAAGCCAGTTTGTTCTGGAGATATTAATTTGGGAAGCAGTGTATTCAAACGTGTGGCAATGATTCTCGTACATACTTTACTCAGGGGATGGCTTTTTAGGAATCAAGGTATTTAAAGCACTTGCCATCACAGTAGGCTGGGGTATGCCAAGAAAAAATTCTTGCACTGCTTTAACCACATCCACATGAATAGTTGACCAGCATGAGTGATAAAACTTACCATTGAAGCCATCTGGTCCAGCTGCACTTTGGGGGTCGAGATGCCAGACCGCCGTTTTTACCTCCTTTGGCGAAGGCAGCTGTGTAAGCATGGCATTATCCGTCTCTGAGACCAGCTGCGTTATATTACATAGGATTACGCCAAAATTATTCGTGTCCTCGCGAGCAAACAGAGAGGTGTAGAAGGTAACAGCCTCCGCCAGGATCACTGTTGAGGAGGAACACAACTGTGTTCGTCGCCCTTTGACAATGGAGAGAAAATAGCGCGTGTTGGCATCTCCTTCTTTGAGCCATCGCACATGCGCTTTTTTCTTTCAGAAATGCAACTCATACATAGAAGCACAAAGGTATTCTGCTTTGGCTCGATGATACTCCTCCCGAGTGGCTTTAGTGGGATCGGCTTCCCAAATAGACTCTGCACGAGGGAGATTTTCCTCAGTTTGTTTAACATTAGAGAATATATTACCAAAAATATCTTTGTTCCACCTTTGAATGTCTTTCTTGAGACGAAGTAGCTTTGAGTAGAAGCCATACATACCGCCTGTGGTGGGATAAGATGTCTAGGCATGCTGTACATAAGTGTGAAAGTCTGGATGTAATAACCATGAGTCTAAAAAACGGAAAGACCTGCGGCCCTCAGACGTACTGAGTCGACATATGAATAATAAGGGGGTGTGATCCGAGGTAACTCGCGGTAGGTGAGTGAGGTGCATGTCGTCAAACCCATCTTGAAAGGATGAATTAAGAAGTAACCAGTCCAATCTCCTGCGAACACGGCCAAGCCCTCTGCCATCAATCCATGTATAACGCGATCTATGAAAAGGTGGAGCCATCAGAGAGCAAGTTTCAATACAGTCATTAAAATCTTGTAATGAAGTGAGAGAGGGGTTAGAGCGGCCATCATGATCATCAAGAGTATGAAATGTATTAAAATCCCCGCCAACCATCCATGACAAAGTAGAATTCTCAGAGAAATCACACAAAGAGCGCCATAAAGAACGACGTAAGAGTGGACTGTGCCTGGCATAGACTACTGATAAAATAAAAGTCAGTTGAAGAGGACGAAACAGTAGAGTGAACTGAACCACCTGATCCTGATCCTGGGTCGTCAACATATTAAATTCTGAGTCATGCCAGAAAAACCATATATGTTCCGAATGCGAAGAATAATGATGTGAAAAACCAAGGTCCAAAGAAAAACGAGCAATATTAGAAGGTGCATGTTTCGGCTCAATCAACGCAAGCAAATTTAAATGATGTTCACATATCAAATGATGCAACTTAGGCATAGAGGCACGCATGCCTCTTATGTTCCATATTAGGGCATTCATTGAGAGAGAGTAGTATCACTTCCTTGAGAGATGTGCGAAGCACTACGCATAAGGATGGTGGAGGGTCGTAAGGGAGGTAAATCTTTCCTTGCACGACGTTTCCGACGATGGACTACCGGTATGAATTCTGTATCTGTCGTTGTTTCTTCTAACCGGGATATCAATACCTCCTCTTCAAACGAAGGTGGGATCAACTGAATTCGTCGTACCACATCCTCAGGTACATTTGGTATATCCGAGGTCTGATCTTTGATGCGCAATTTAGTGTCTGATGCATGACCCATATCACATAAATCTGACGCATCATGCAGCGTTGGTTCTATTGGTACACCCAGTAAATCATCATGGTCGCTGACATGATCAAGTTGTGGGTCAATGGCATGCACAGTAGGCGAGGGAACCTCAAGCTGGGGGTCAGGAGAATGATCTTTTTGGGGTAATGCCGGAGGTTTCTTTTTAACCTGTGTCCATCTCTGTATTGCCCGGCGAGGTGGCAGAGGTGGTGGAGGAGGTGACACAGACGGAGAAGTTTTCGGGGTCATGAATCTGTTGCATGCCCTAACCGACGGCATGAAGCACGGAACAAAGGTAAATCTTCATAAACCACTGATTGCAGGATTAATCTATTCTTGGCTTGCAAATAAATTTTCTGTGGTAACTCTTGGGAGACATCAACCTCAACACATACTCTAGCAACAGACGGGCGAAGACCGTCTGTTGTAGCCACATCCAATTTGATAGGGGAACCAATCGGACGCACTATTTCGAATAAAGCCTCTTTGCGATGAAGGTGGATTAGCAACCCTGGGAATGCAATCCATACCGGAACAATGGGAACATCAGCGGAAGGATCAAAATCAATAGTCCATTTTGTTATACGCATATGACAGCCAGATATATGCCATGATCGTCGATAAAAGCAGCGTCAATAATCAGATTCATTACGGAAATTCAAAAGTATGTGTGTTTGATCGATAAGTGTGATACGTAGATCGTGATGGAATCCTATTTTTTCAAATACTTCACATATAACTTTCAATGGAGGACGACCATACCAAAAAGTGCCCACTAATGAGTATCTGAATGGCGCAGCAAGGGCATCAATTTCAGAATCGAGGAATGAGATCATTGGAATACCTTTGTATCGCGAAACGGTTTTAGGCGATATAGATATTTTCTGTGATGAACTCTCACCGGAAACAATCGCCGCAAAGGACAGCGGCGGCATGGACGACATGATGTAGACGCTGGATGATACAGGAAATCGCTTTCTCGATTGATAAAGAAAAGGCAGTTGCGGATGGAGATGGATCGCAGATGCTGGAGATGATCGGAAAATACGGTGGCGGCAGCTATCGCCGCGAGTACGCCGCTAATCGCCAGAGCATGGTCATCCAATTTTTATTTTTTATGTATATATATGTGTGTATATATATGTGTATATGTGTGTGTATATATGGATGCATCAGCTGGTAGGCGATCGGCAACGACAGGAGCCATTCTACGCGATTCTCAGGGACTATGCTTGGAGCTCTTTCCTTTGCACAACCTTGTTTGTCACCACTATTGGCTGAGCTACAAGTTGTCTTATACGGTCTCATTTTCTTTTGGTACTAATCATCACAATATGTTGGTTGAAACCGATTGTCTTTAATGCAGTAACCAAAGGAATCCACCACCCTAACTCACAGCCTTGAGAGGTCTTGAGAGGGTGATTTGCCTCGCATCATATTACTACTAGTATGGTTAAAATTAGCACTTGGATAATTAGTTCTTTGCATATTTGGAAGAATAGGGGATGCTCTAGCGTGCCTTTATTCTTGACTATGAATGACTAGGAGATTTTTTTATGTTTATAAGGACATGTTTATGAAGTCACTAAGTAAATGTATTAAGTACTTAGAGAATGTAACACAAGATAAAAGATGTAAGTGTTAGTGTATGTGCCCTAGGCCATGATTTGGATATTTATGTTATGCATTTATTATTAATAAAAAGAGGTTTTATTATCATTATTGTTGGTTAGTATGTTACACAATTTTGATATATGTCACTGATTCATTATTGTTATAGAGATAAAATAATTTATAATCAGTATGAGTATTGATTTGATAATCATGAGATGATTATGTGTATGGTGATACGAATCAATCTCATAGATACTTGTTAGAGAACAGTGTATTGGATAGACCCATCATGAGATTACTACATGGATTAGCATCATAAGTAAATCTCGTGATAGTCATGTTTTAATCTTTTGACTTGAGATTGTCATAGTTTCCAACATAAGGACTATTATATTTTTACATGATCAAATTATTACCCACCCACATAGGATATCATGGGATCTTATTCGGTAGACTTCCAATGTTTGCGACATTTCATGTGTCTTACAGACAGTTCCTTGCACCATATTCATAGAGAAGCTAATATGATAGCTCATCATCTAGCTCAGCACAGCAGTATGTTCCCAATCACACAGCATTATACCACACCCACTTCTCTGCCTCCTGCGGCTTGTGGTTTTTATTTCACTGATCAGACCACACTAGATTTGCGTTTCTCATAATATGCGGGTTTCATACATTTTGTCTTTCTTGCTCTATATCCCTGGAGTTGCCTGTATCCCATGGATATAGACAACAGTAGTATGATGTTGTTAACATTTTTCATCACTTGTGATTATCATACATATGCGGCTTTCTTATGTTTATTCATTATTGGTTCATACTTTCTTTGGCGAGGTCACATGGATGCATAACTACTACATGCGGATTACACAAACTATTCCTGCGCCTTTATTATCGCTCACTTGTATTCAATTTTTGAATGCAGGCGTCCCCTACATGATTTTACTTTTTGTGTTTCATATTGCCTATTATTCTCTTTATCAAATTCTTATGCAGTCTTCCTACTTTACATTTCCTACTCATCAATGCGAGCCTATATATGGAATGAGATATCACAGCTCACACAGGCGGTCGGACAACATGGAGGCGCTGACATGTACAGATATTAGAATACATTCTTTTCTTACTATATTTCATATCACACAAGTTATTTATACTTGTATGTTTTACTTTTTGTTGATTTGGGAGAGTCTCCCGTAGATTGAGGGCTCTCTTATGTAACCACGGTATTCCTCCGCCATAAGTGAGGGCTTAATATGAACAAAATACTGGACCAAAGTCTTTTCGATTTTTGGATGCCTGTCTATCACATCCGGATTTTCATGCATATGTTAAGGCCGCATGGGAGTTGTATCCCACAGTTGGTGGTATGTATGGATTTTATTGAAAGTTGCTACGGCTAAAACATGATATTCAATTATGGAATAAGCACATTTTTGGCAATATTTTTGATAAAATTCAGCAGGCTGAGATCTTGATGTGATTGCATGAGCAATCGTTTGATAATGATCCTACGTCAGAAAATCGCAAATCATATCATAAAGCAAAAGCCGAATATTTACTCGCTTCGAAGTATGAATTTGATTTTTGGAAGCAAAAGACACGAATCAGATGGCTTCAAGATGGTGATGCCAATACAAAATAATTTCACTCAGTTGTTAAAGGCCGTCGTTGCCAACTTTGGATTCAGCAAATATATACCTCAGATGATGTCCTTTGTGATACACAGGATGAAATACAAAATGAAGCAGTTTCTTTTTACACAACATTATTTACTAGAGAGGACACAGGTGATTATGATCGGGTTTTAGAACATATTCCTCTTTTGGTTTTTTTCGGATGAGAATGTCGTTTTAACACAAATACTGTAGCCTGAGGAAATTAAAAATGCAGTCTGTCATTTGGATCCGCAGAGTGCTGCTGGCCCTGACGGTTTTCATAGTAATTTCTTTCGTTCTTGTTGTACTATTATTTCTGCTGATGTTATTAAAGTAGTGTAGGAATTCTTTCTAGGGATTCCACAGTCTGCTATCATGGCTAGTGCTTTAATCACCTTGCTGCCAAAAGTTGCATCACCATGCACATTTGGTGAATTTTGGCCAATTTGTCTGACGAACTTCATGAGCAAAATATGTACACGCATAATAGCTACAAGACTCAGTATCTTACTTCCTATGCTAATATCGCCGGAGCAAGCTGGCTTTCTCAAAGGGTATGACATCTCTTCACGGGTCCTTTTGGCTCGTGAGATGATACATATGTTGGATAGAGGGGGGCCGGCACTCAATTATGTCTAAAGTTAGAAATGCAGAAGGCATTTGACCATGTTAGCTGGGAATATTTGGAGTTGTTATTGTCCTCTTTTGGCTTCTCAGCCTTTTTTATACGATTGATTCAAAACCATTTGCATAATACACATTTTGATGTTGGTAAATGGTGTGCCCTGTGGGTTTTTTCGGCCTACCCGAGGAGTTAAACAAGGAGATCCATTATCTCCTTTTCTATTCATTCTTGCTTCGGAAGGCTTCAGTCGGGGCCTTAATGCTTATGCAGCTAATCGACATTTGACTTCTTTTATATTAGGACGATTGCCTTTTAATATCACTCATCTGGCATATGCGGATGATCTTTTAGTATTTTTGTCAGGGGACAAACCAAACCTTCAAGAATTTAAGGAGTTCCTATCTGGGTACGAGTATGCTTCGGGGAAGAAAGTTAATTATCATAAGAGTCATTTTATAGTCTCATCTAATGTTACTTCCACTCGCCGTCACCAATTTGAGACACTTCTTATTATGCAATCGGCTTCTCTGCCTTTTCGGTATCTTGGTTCATTTTTGCACAAAGGTATTCCTAGGGCTCGCTACTGTACAACACTTTTGCAGCATATTGATGTATTTTTAAATGGTTGGTACAACAAACTATTATCGTAGGCAGGAAGGTTAGTTCTTTTACGATATGTTATCTCCACTTTACCCTTGCATGTAATGGCTACCGGCAGACAGCCAAAATCCATCATACAAGCCATACAGCAGAAAATGGCACGGTTCTACTGGGACCCGAAGCGAGATTGGGTTTCTTGGTCAAGAGTACAAGCACCCTAGTCTGAAGGTGGTTTGGGACTTCGTAATCTTGTAACCTTACAAGATGCGTATTGTTGCCGTATTTGGTGGCAATATCATCAGCAAAGTACTTTCTGGAGCAAACACATGACTGCAAAATATGGTGTTAGAGGGGATTATTGGCCGCGCCTTCCTGACTCTCCAACATGGAAGCTCATATGTCGGTTTAATTCTTTATGCATCACACACTGTCATTGGGATGGGGATATTCTTATTTGGCTGCTAACTTTTTCTGGTATTTTTTCATTACGCTCAGCTTTTGAGGTATGTCATTTATCTCGTACGACTAGTTTATCCTCCATGTTTATTTGGCATAAACGTCAGCGGCCCTCCATTAGTAATTCTCTATGGCGTTTGTCTCGTCGTGCCTTGCTGCTGGAAGATTATTTAAGCAGTTTTATGGTGATTAAACCAACACAATATCCATTTTGTAAAATAGCATCGGCAGAAGTTACACATCTATTTCTTCAATGTCCAAACATCTGTCCCATTCGGATAATTTATGCGGATTGTTTGGATGGAGTTTATCTAAGGTCTATGCAATTGTGGCCATATCTAATGGCACGGTGGTTGACTTATTCATCCAATTCGGTGCTGGGTGTTTTACACATAATTGCCCCGGGACTTATTTTGTATAATATCTGGTGCTCTTATACATCTATCATATATAGTGTGGATTATACATGTACGCCAGCCGGATTAATGTCCAAAATATGTGCTGGTATTTATTCCTGGGGAGAAAACGATCGAGGGCACTAAACTTGCATTGGGCTCTAACACACTTCAACAGTCGGGACTTTTAGCATCTCTTCGGACACAAAGGGTACAAGTAGCACGTTGGCTGGCCCCCTGTCTGGACGTTTGAAGCTAAATACAGATGCGGCGGTGGGTCGCCATTTTGCTGCAGGAGGTGCTATTTTGCGCGATTTCACTAGGGCATGTCTCTGTGCCATTACCTTCCGGTTAACTATGGTTCAACCATTTGCTGCCGAAACACATGCTGCATTTTTTGGCCTCTTATATTTTTTACCTACTCATCCTTGTATTACTCTGGAGACAGATTGTCAGGAGTTGGCGAAAATGCTTTCGGATTCCGTGCTGATGCCACATTCTTATCATCTACGAGGACTGTATTTTTTGATCAGACAGACTAACACTTTAGTTATGCCTGCATACTGAGAAGCAAACCTAGCGGCAGATTGTTTGGCTCAAAATGGTATGCTGACTGCTGCAACATGTTCCTTCGCCCAGGGTACACTACCATCTCTTGTACGCAGTTGTGTTACACTGGATGTTACTACAGGTCATATTCGTCATGCTTGACACACGTCATATACGTTATTGATAAAGTCTTCCACATGGATGGCCAACTTATACACTTGCTGTCTGCATTCTTATGGATGCAGGCAGGCTCGGTAAGCTTTTGCTTTTGCATGTTTTTATATTTCTTCAATCATGCAAGCACATACTTATGCCCTCTATCCTTCTGTTTTGTTTTGCATGGGCTGCTTTGATTACCACTGGCGACTCCCGAGTCATTCCATGACGGCATCGACATTTGTTTTATGGATATTTTTTCAAGTTTTGCATTGCTGACACGACTTGGATAAATATGTACTCCTTTCCCTTCGTGCAAGATTTTATCCATAAGGGTGGTTTTGCTTGCCAAGGTTTTGACGAGGTACATCATATCCAAATTGGGCAGACATCCATATCCTGTAGTTTTCGCGGACTTCTGTACTCTATTTTTCGGCCTTTCAGTTGTTTCATTCTTTTAAGTTATGCACTTTTATGTATTAATGGTTTTCCTCCGTCATAAGTGAGGGTAAACAAAATAATAAACACCAGAGGCATCGAACTCTTTTATTTAAATATATATATACACACACATACACACACACATATATATATATATATATATTATATACACAATAAAAGCTCCAACGATGCCCTTCTTCTTCGATGAAACACCTCGACGGCGGCGGTAGGCTGCCGCCTTCTGTAGCCTCTCTCTCTCTTTCTACACTCGATCAATTCTACAACATTCTTTGCTCTACCCTTTTCTTCCTGCACCTGGTTCTTACAATGTCAGATACACAGCCCCCAAAAAACCTGATGATCGCAGATCGCATTGTTCCGGCGCCGACTAAATCATACGCGTCGCTGTTTCAGACATTGTCAACACCGATTGCGCCGAAACAAGTACAACGTTTCAAAGGCAGCCCTATGATCACATTAACAGATGAGGAAATATATTCTTTGGCTGCACCTTTCCGTTTTACACTGGTTGGCACATTCTGGTATGGTCGTCCCCCTCTTGTAACCATCCGTTCTGCCATTGATCGAATAGGTTTTAATGGATCAGTAAAGGTCGGTCTTCTTGATAGCCCCCATATAATTATTCTTTTTGATCAAGAACAAGACTACTTGCGCTGCTTCTCTCGACAAAGTTGGATCATATCGGGCAAATATATGAGAGTTACGAAATGGACGCCGGATTATAATCCGTCTATCGAAGTTCCCATTGTTCCTGTATGGGTATCTTTCCCAGGCCTTCCAATCCATTATCATCGAAAAGATGCCTTTTTCAGATCGCAAGTATGCTTGGAACCCCCATGAAGCTTGATTCGGCTACTACAAACACAGCTAGGCCATCTGTTGCGCGCATATGTGTGGAATTGGATGTCTCTAAGGATTTGCCACAACGCGTATATATTCAAGGACTGAATAAGGTCACCATGCAGCAAGTCACGTATGAAAATCTTCCTTCATACTGTACTTGGTATCTCAGGCTAGGTCACATACTATTTGATTGTGGAAAACTTACGACTGATTTGCCTCCCCCACCATCGGGCCGCCAAAGTCATGATGAGGATGATAAAAAACAACGATGGACTCCTAAAAAAGTACATCATACTCACAACACCATGACAGCAAATGTAGCGGCATCTAAAGAATTGCAGTTGCCGCAAGAGCCATTGAATCCGACTGCTCCCAAAGAAATTGATCTGCTGGCCTCCCCAGATCTCTTTGTACTCGATTCAATGATTGCTACGCCAGACATCACGCAGTTGTGCAGAGTGGACGATTGCATTGTGGGAGAACTTCCTATGCAGCCTAATATTGCTACAGACTCAGATACTGAAGTGGATATTCCTCTAAATGTTAGCCAACTGGATGATCAGGACAGAAGTTTATATGACGCAATGGCTAATATATTTCAATCGACATATATTGATGCGACGCGTATGATTGCAACGACTATGGATGCATCCACGGCGTCATACGAACCTCCGCCAAGAATTTTGCGACGTGGTCAACAGATCAACCCATCAACTTCCCATGTCACAAGGTCACGTTCATCGCAACCCTCTAGCTCAATAGACAATTTATCTCAATGAAGATTTTAATATGGAATGTCAGGGGTATTCGTTGTTGTATCCCGCTCAAAATTAGCGTGACAGCTAGGGCTAGAGGCAGTGCACGACCAGATAGCAAGACCTCAGAGGGAACATGTTACCAATATCACATAGGGTGTACATTTAAAGGTACGAATACACTACTACTAAGCCAAGTTAAATATCAGGTGTAGATGTAAGTATGAAGGGAGACGTACGTGTCCACAGAGTGGAGATCTCGCAGCGATAGAATAGACTAGCAAGAGGATGCACGGTACGTGCGCATAAGCATGCACTTAGTGTTGCCCAACATAATGAGTATTTCTTCTAAGACTTAGGACTTATCTTGAAAAGGGAGCATACGTGAACATGTACACAAAGGAATTGGTCCCATGGATATACGGGTAGCATAGTAAACTATGGAAGGACATTTAAAATAATAGAGTAAGAGGAAAACATTTATAACCCAATTTTATGCTATTGAGGAGAGTTATGTACAAAGGATTATACCTATTTCGGTTAAGGGAAACAGAGAGGATAAATAATACCTGTACAAGTCTAGGGAAATTCTTAAGGATTAGCAGATTTAATTCGGAAGAATGGTAACATCACACGCTTGCGTAAACCATGGATATATATGTATATATAGGAAGGTATGAATATGTGTATATAATATAAGATGAAACCAATCTATGTATATATATATACATATACACGAACACAAACATACACATAAATGCAATAATGGTGAAAATGTATGCCTGTAATACATATGCACGTTTGGCCATAAGGCCTTAGAGGAAGGAAGCTTTAAACAACACTTAGTAAGAGTCTTAAAGAGGAGAAATTAGGTGTAAAGAGTGGAGTCTCTTCCTCTTCTCCACAAGCAGCCGCCGGCTGCCCTCTTTGTAGAGAAAAAGGGGTTTGAGTGATTTTCAAATACATGATTTAAATGTGCACAAAAACGAGCATAAGATAAAACGAGCATGATATAAACAAACGTGTGCATGATATTGCTCAGTACTTGCCTTATTTAGCTTATATATAATGTTGCCGGACTAACGAGCCATGAAGCGTTAAAGCTTACATCATATGGCAAACATTTGTTGTGTTTATACTATTTTCAGGTGCCACCATTATTGAACTAGACTAGTTCATTAAGTGAAGTACTTAGTTTATTAAACTAAGTAGTTCATTAAAGGAAGCCACATTTGGAAAAGGCACAAAGGCAACAAAGCTAAGGAAGGAAAGTTTTCTCCTCCTCCCATCCTTAATTATACACGCCTATATACATATATATTACATATATTTTCAGATTTTTTGAATAAAGGCACATACACATATATTCCAACGTACTACCGACACGTTATATATTTTACGTACGTACGTTAATGTCACACCACTATACTTAACTCATGTTTATGAGTATATTCAGGTCTTATATCATATGATATAAGATATGGTGATGAAAAATTAAATACGACACTATAAAAGGTTCTAAACCGAAATTTGTCGTATCGGGCGAATACCGAAACTTCGCCAACGTATCACGTACTTGCCATAAATAAATGGCCAGCCCATATACATCAAAAATTGATGTAAATTTCGTTCACATCACTGAAAAATCAGGCAAAAATACTTTCCATGTTGGCACACACAAATCACCCCACATTTAGGCCAAAATGTGAAGATTCCAATTTTAATTTTGTCACATGTTTATGGTACCACTTTAAATCAGCCAAGTGCTGAAATTTAAAGTATATATTATATATATTATGTATAACATAATATATATATCATGTGCAAAAGTTGGAATTTAAATTAGAGAAAAATCGTGTAATCGATAAATATCGAACATTCGGTTTTCTACGCACATAACATGGAACGTTTTTCTTGAACATCATGTGACACATGTCTAGACACTTTGTACATATGATATACATCTTAAAGTGTTCTAGAAAATTAAATTAAGGGCTGATTGGAATATTACATGTGTGTATTATTAAATGTGGACTATTTTACAAAGTTAGCAAAAATAAAATTCAGCACATGCCAAACACATTACCAACGCCCCTACAGCTGAGATGGAGCTTATTTGGAGCCTTGTTGGCATATTGATTGGTCAAGGATCAATCATACAATGTTGGTGACTTAAAGAAAGAAGTTACAAAAGGTAATATTTCAAAATCTTGTCACAATTGTGACACATGCTTAAAATTCAGCATGTGTGCTAATGGGTGGCATTTTTAATGTCATTATGAGACATATTTTACTTCTTTATTAAGGTGGATTGATTGGAAGATGATTTGGAAGTATTTTTAATAAGTTATGGAATTAAAATTATGATATTTTGAATATCACACATGCTGAAAATTTCAGCATGTGTAGGAGTGTGCATGGCCGAAATTTAGGTCATATTATTGTCTAATTTTTATTCCATAAAAGATGAGAATATTGCATACTAAATGATGATTGAATTGTTGGATTAAATCAATGCAAAATAGGCAATATTTTGAATAAGTGATGGATGTTACACATGCTGAAATTTCAGCATGTGCAAGACATGGTGTGGCCGAATGTTAACCTCTTTTGTGTCCAAGTTCACTTCTCAATTGATAGCAAGACTTACCATGTATTATTGATTCATTTTTATGGTGAAAAATCAAAGAATAATGGGTATTATTTTGAAGGAAATGGAAGGTTGCACATGCTGAAAAATTCAGCAAGGCAAGAACATCATTGCCGATTTTCTTGGGTAGAAAAGGAGGGATTTTATTGTCTTGCAATTTATGATGAAATTTGTGACTTATGGTATGATTTTATGATTGATATTGGCACATGTTTAAAGTGTTAATCCTAGATTATTTCCATGTCATCATGTTGACAACATTGAGCCAATAAAGAGGTGCCAAGTAAGCAAAGACTAAATGATGATCCAATGGAATGATGCCAAGTAAGCAAGGCATTGTCACAATGATGTCTTACACTCCTTCAAGCACTTAAAAGGAAATTTTCAAGAGGGAAGAGAGGCTCAAGGGGGACGGCTGGACATGTTAAAAAGAAAGAGAAGAGAGCAAACAAAACAAGGCCAAGCATTGCAAAATCAAAGTGAAAAAAGCCTAGTTCTTCTTCTTCTACATTCTTTCTTTCTTTCTTTCTTTCTTCTTGTAAGCCTATTGTATTCATATTCTTTCAATCTTGAATAGGCTTGAGATAAACCACCATTCATTATACATCTTTGTAAAAGATTGATCAAGGTGTGATCAATCTTCATCCTAGCGAGGTGGTGGTGTTCGTGTGAATTGTATTCACGTACAAGGTTTGTAAAGGGTTGGAGTTGGTGTGTAACTCCATCAACCCTGTGGTAAGGTGTTTTTGAGTTGTGTGATTAGTGTGAACCAAGGAAGGTGTTCCTTGAAGACTGGAGTAGGTTGTTGATAACCGAACCAGTATAAAATTCTTGGTGTCATTTACTTTCAGCACTGATTTTCTATTTCAGCACTGTTTACTGTTTTTAATCATCTTCGTAAAAATAGTAAACGAATTTCAAAAATTACGAAACTTTCAGAAAACATAGTCACACGTTCTAGGGTTCTTTTTGGCACAAGTTTCAACCCTTTTGGACAAGTATAAGTCATTCAAACGTCCAAAGTTCTGAGACTAGTGCAGTCTGATTTTCAGACTTGCAAAGGTTGAGACTTTGGTGGTATTTGACCTACTTCCCAAAAGAATTTTCAAAAAATGTTTCAACCCATTTCAATATAGTGTGTGAGGAGTTATTGGTCAAATTTTCAGATCATTTGGACATTCACACAAATAGGAATTAATTTTTCAAAACCATCTACCGTTTCTGGCAGATTTGCACAATCTGAGTGCCAACGGTTTTTGAAGGGGTTAAAGGTTGAATTTTGATTTGAAATTTTTAGGGGACCCTCAAAACATCTGAGGATAAGTTCTCTCAAAATTTCATAATTTTTGGAGACCTCTAACCTGGTTTTAAAAACGTTTTAAAACAGGTCCTGAAAACAGAATCTGTTTTCAGAACTTGAATTGTTCAAGTTTAAAGAAATTTTAAAAAGCACACTTTCCGCACCATCTATTCAACCCCCTCCCCCTTCTAGTGGTGCTTTGCAGATCCTACACTCTTTTCCAAGAAGGAAATAATACCCCTCCATTAAATCAAGCCCTCCCAACTTCCCATCAATTAAGGCTTCTTCACGAAACCACTCTCCACTTTTCCTTTGCTCCCCAAACGATTCGGCTGAAGCAAGGAGGCTAATGGCCCTTCACTCCCAAGGCTTTTCTAGGTAAGATCACTCTCCATGTTCCTTAACAAGATACATCTTATAGGATTAAAGCTCACTAAGTTCTCTTTTCCTTGATAAAGACTGTGACCCCCACGGCACTAGGGGAGACCGAAAGGTGGAAGAAGAAAGGAGGGTGTTTAGCAAAAGAGGATCATCCTCAACCCTTCATGAAACAAATGGTAAGGAACCCTTCGTCCTCCCTATAAGACATACTACATAAACTAAGGAATGGCTCACAAAAGCCTTGTGCCGTGTGTGATAGGAAAGGAAGGGGGAGGAGCTTCTGTGTCAAGCCAACCGCGCCAAATGCTTCAAAGGCAAGTACACTATACTCTTCATGGTTTGAATGTGAAAGTGTGTGCATGAATGACTAGAAAAACTTAAGGTTTGATCTTAGTGATGAAATGGTAAGCTTTAAGCCAAAAGCTTTCGGCTTTATACACATGAGAGTGTAGGAAGAGCACTTTGTTCTAAAGATGAGTTCTTTGATGACTTTATGCATGTTTATATCTTAAACTAGGCTTGAATGTGTTAAAGCTTTCTTCTTTTGGGTTGAAGGTAGCCACGGTAGAAGGGATATGGGGAGAAGGGGTGAAGTTGCATGTAAGATGATAACAAGGCAAGAAAATGGGGGAAAGACTTGATCTTGTGCATGTTAGGATTGAAATGCTTTCGATTTTGGTCATTTTCTCTCTAACATCCGCAAATGGGGCTGACGTGGTGTGTGGGTGTGTTCATCTTAGGGCTGATACCATTTATGGTGACAATAAGGGTAAGCCAAGAACATTTATGAAGAATTTATGTCCACTGAAAATTCTGGAGCTGGATTAGAAATTAGGCTGACTTGCAAAGCCAGAAAAGGGACCTTAGGGACCTTCAATTTCAGTTATTTTTGGTGTGATGATAGTTTTATGTGTTTTTTAGTAGTGAGAGTTGGAATCACCTCAAAAAGAGGCACGGTTTATTTTTAATGAATTTCCTACTAAGATTTGGCCTTGCTGGAAAATGAGTACTGGACAGAACTTAAGCAATATGTTTAGCAGCTTAAAAATGAACCTTAGAGGTATGCAAATCCACTAGTTTTCGGCAGGGTATTAGCCTCATGAATGAAGAAGAATTGACAGCTGGATTTCCCTCAAAATAAGTTGTGGTTTATTTTTAATAAATTTTCTACTAAAACTGGTCAAATCGAACTAGGCTGGGTAAACAGAATTTATGACCCACTTTGCATGGCCTGGAAAAAGGCCTTAAAGAATTGATCTTGGGCTAAAAAATTGGTAGGATGTTAGCTCAAAGAGTTTATGAGGTTAGGGAGTTGGAATTTCTGGAAAAAGATCAAAGGATTGACCACGATAAAATTTATAGTAAAATATGGTCATTTCAGAATTTTGATTGCATGGATACGTAAAAAGGAGTAAATGGGTCTCTTAATGACATCGTAAGTCCGCAATGCATGCATGACACTCGCTTATGACGGTCACGGATGAATAGATGTGGTTACATGAGTTTAAAACGAGTAGTTTAGCAAGGAATTCGTTAAAATAAGTGAATGATACGAAGCTGGAAAAATTCCAGCATTGTTAGCGAGACATGCCCGTTCTTGTGTCATATGCCGTGTTCGAGTTTGCACGTTGCATGTCATACATTGCATCATCGTCACATGCATGATTTTATGATATGGATTTTACGTGAAGGAATGATGAAAAGCGTTTTTCAAAAAGGATGACTTCGTTTTGTTTTCTTAAAACGCTTCCCCACCGGTACCGTGTGTGTGTATGAGCTGGCCAGTATGAACCTGAGCAGATCTGGGTTAAGTGATCTGAATGGAAAGGAATGATGTTACCGATCCGAATCCGGGATTAATAGATTCGAAGGGGAGAAGTTACCGCCTCAGATCCGGGAAGATAGATCTGAACAGAAAGGAACCTGAGCAGATCCGGGTTAAGTGATCTGAATGGAAAGGAATGATGTTACCGATCCGAATCCGGGATTAATAGATTCGAAGGAGAGAAGTTACCGCCTCAGATCCGGGAAGATAGATCTGAACACTCTATGGTTTTATGACGATGATATTTTTTTAAAAGAGTAAAGCATGAAAAGGCATTTTCGCATTTTATCATGACGCATTACATGTGCATATGCATGCATGTCACTTGTGGAGTCGTAATGTAGCGTCACAGGTTACTGATGCTGAGTAGTCACGATCTCGCAAGTCCTAAATGATGGTGATTATTGTTTGAGTAATAAATGCACGTTCCGTTCTCCTTATGTTATATTTTCATTCTATTTTGTGATGTTATTAAGTTATGATCTTATTGCATTAAGCTATGATCCTTATCAAATGATGATTGGAGGACAGGTATGTTTCCAAACCAAGTATAATATGGCGTTCGGTTCTTGCTCGTACTTTCCATTTAACTCATGATTATTATAGTATACTTGCTGGTGACGTTGTCACTCACCCTATTTTCCTCTCTATAGGTGGCAGGAGATAAAGTCGAATGGATTGATGACGAGCCTAGGGTACCCTATCCGTGAGGGTGTTAGAGGAGGGTCAGGACTGGTGGACCGAGCACCCAGCATGAAGGAATGATGATGATGTTTGTAATAGTGATGGGAAACTATTTACTTTTATCGTTTTCTGACTTTGTCGTGTGGGATGTGAACCCTAACTGCTTTTGATGGTACTTATGTTTGGAGTTTTAAATTCTGCCTCGGTTTCAATTACTAATTGCGCGAAGGAACGAAAATCCATGTAATTTTACTATGGATCACGACGCGTATGGAAGACGCCTAGTACTCTCCTTAGTGAAGTACGGCGGGTGCACCGACTCCTGCGGGGCCGGGGTGCGGGGCGCCACATTCGTACCTCAATGCACCGTATTCATTCACTTAATAGGCGATATCACTTGCATATACTAATCATAATAGAGCCAAAAGCAAGGAGTACACAATTAACATACTACAAACTGCAGTTTGGTTTCTCAAAAGCTTTAGCTTCCTTTGATAATCACATTTGGTTTTTTTTTTTGGAAGGATTCTCTATTTTCTCTGGAGGGTGACAGGGCTGGAGTTCAAAATCATTCTCTTCATTTGAAATGGAAAGCAACGAGAGAATCATTTTGGTTGACAGCGATATATGGACTTCACACTGTGGCATCCAGGCGTCCACTATGGACAGACTTACAGTTCTTTCACTCAACATTGCCATGGATAATAAGAGGCGATTTTAATACTTTCCGTACTTTGGAGGAGCATCATGGCTTATCGAGGCCTAGCCTTCACACCCTACAAGAGTTCAATGATTGCATCGTTCATTGTGAGCTTCAAGAGATCACGTATCAAGGTTCTATATATACATGGTCTGATGGTCGTGGCTTGGGCCGTGTTCAAAGACGATTGGATCGTATGTTGTGCTCGCAATCATTTCTGGATATATTTCCCATTACACTCTTACAACATCTTTCTCGTGCTTCATCTGATCATGCGCCATTATATTTGACTTGTGAAATTGAAGGGACAAGAGTCCCATCCTCTTTCAGATATTTAGATGTTTGGGAGACACATCCGGATTTTGAGGCCTTTGTTACAAACAATTGGCGATCTTTTCAAACTGTGGGTGGTATGTGGGGTTTGTCGGACAAACTGCGCCGCCTACGACAACATTTAAAACAGTGGAATAAGGATGTATTTGGTAATATATTTGATGCTGTGGCTCAGGCTGAAGCAGAAGTTGCAGTTCATGAGAGGGAATATGATAAAGATCCCTCATCAACATGTAGAGAAAGATACCATCACAGTATGCCCAAGTTAAATTTGGCTCAAACACGTGCTTTTTTATACTAGAAACAGAAAGCTAATGTGAAATGGCTGAAAGATGGTGATGCTAATACATCTTATTATCATCACACCGTTAAAGACAAATGCAGACGTCAAATAATCCGTAGGATCTTAAGAACAGATGGCACAGAATGTTTACAGTATGATGAAATTGCTGCAGAAGCAACTGCATATTTTTCGGCCTTTTTTGCAGAAGAACCGACAATAAACTGTGAGTCAATTCTTCGATATATACCAACGATTCTCTCTGAAGAAGATAATGCAATGATGCTGGCAATCCCAACATTAGAGGAAACAAAGATGGCAGTATGGGATCTTTGTCCCTCAAGTGCGGCGGGGCCTGATGGATACCCCGGCTCTTTTTATCGACATTTTTGGTCCCTTATAAATCTTGATGTCCTTAAAGCAGTTCACGAATTCTATTTGGGAGTCAGAGTTCCACAGACGGTAGCAGCCGCAACCATCATTCTGATCCCAAAAATTTCTAATCCACGGACCTTTGGAGATTTCAAGCCCATCTGTTTGACAAATTTTATTTTCAAAGTCATTACGCGCTTGATGGCCACTAGACTGGGTAAATTGTTGCCTCGTTTCATTTCACCTAAGCAGGCTGGCTTTATGAAAGGTCAAGGCATTACGGAACAAATTCTGCTAGCGCAGGAGATGGTGCATTTATTAGATAAGCACGCTAGGGAGGCCATGTTATGGTCAATCTTGATATGGCCAAAGCCTTTGACAGAGTTAATTGGAGGTATCTACAGCTTCTATTACAGCGTTTTGGGTTTGATGAGAGACTGGTTCGAATTATTTTAAACTATCTGGGCGCTACTCGTTGTTCCACCCTTCTTAATGGCAAGCATACGGACACATTTACAATAGGTCGTGGGGTGAAACAAGGTGATCCCTTGTCGCCATTATTGTTTATCTTATCCTCAGAAGGATTCTCATGAGGCATGAAGTCGTTGTCCTAATCAGGAGAACTCAAATGCTTTGCTGCTGGCCGTGTTCCCTGTATTTCGCATTTGGCCTTTGCGGATGACTTATTTGTATTTTTAAATGGTCAAACATCCAATTTGTCAAAGTTTTGCAAATTCTTAACGGAATATCAGCAAGCTTCAGGCCAGATGGTCAATTATCATAAAAGCCAGGTGGTAGCCAGTCAAGGGTCACATAGTGATGCGGCTTCTATACTGAGTATGCGATCATCTTCTCTACCAATAAAATATCTTGGATCATTTCTTTATAAAGGTATAAATCGTTCTAGCTACTGCACTTCTCTTATTGCTCATTTTGAAGCTAAGCTATTGATATGGTCAAATAAATTACTCTCAATGGCGGGAAGGCTTGTATTATTAAAACACGTCTTGAGTTCCATGCCTATACATATTATTGCAAGCTCAAGACTGCCAAAAAGCGTCATAGAGGTTCTTCACAAAAAAATGGCCTCATTTCTTTGGAACGACCAACATCATTGGAGATCATGGCCCTCTTTGGGCATGCCTATGGAGGCTAGAGTATTGGGTATTCGCAGCTTGATACTTGTACAGAAAGCATATGATTGTCAACTTTGGTGGAAATACTTTCACTCTTCCACTCTACGGGCGGTTTTTTGTCGTCATAGATATGGTAATCGACCATCTATATACGCACACATCTATGATTCGCCGGTATGGAAGCGAATATGTCACATAAATGAGTATATGGAGTCACAAATATGGCATGTGTCTAATGAAATATCTTGGCTACCAGATGCTAACGGGCAATTTACAATAAAATCGGTTTACAATGTTATATCGGCAACAGAGGCATATTTTCACGAATATCGCTATATTTGGTGGCCAACTTCTCCGCCAGAGTTACGTGTGTTTATATAGAGACTCTGGATGCACGCTTTGCCACTAGTAGATAATGTACGAAGTTGGCAAACCATTTTTCCCTTGCAATGCGCATTTTGTCGACAAAGCTCGAATACTCAGGATCATCTTTTCCTTCACTGTAGTTGCATTAAACCATTATGGACAGAATTATCAATCCTCTTCTCAGGGCCTATGCCTGCTGCACGCACCCTCAAAAGCTATTTATTAAGGTGGTGGCGTCAGTCGAATGCAACAACGATGATCAGCCAACTGAAAGTTGTTGTTTCTTCTATGATGGCATGGACAATTTGGAAGGAATACACATCCATGCGGTTTGGAGAAGAATCCTTCAATACTTCACGAGTGTTGGCTAATGTTCGCAAATCAGTTTACACATGGTGCCTAACGATGAATGGTAAGAAATTTGCAACAACGGTTCCACATTTGGTTAATTCGGCTTACTCTCCTACCATGCGAACAACGCGCTTGCGGTTCGATGGGCACTGCCACCGTCAGGAAGGATGAAACTCAATGTTGATGCGACATCAGGTAGATTCCAAGCTGCAAGAGGTGCCGTATTGAGAAATGATCAGGGCATTTTGGTGTCCGCTCTCCTTTGTGCTACATTCAGGTAGTCCTTTAAGAGCAGAGTTACAATGACATTTGCCTTGATGCATTATGCGCGGAGATACGACAATATCATTGTTGAAACTGACTATCGGTCCCTTGTAAGTCAGGTAACCGGAATACACACAGGAGTCTTGGCAGCAGAATTTTCTGGGGTGATCACATTTCTCTCTTTAAATCAATCAACAATTCAATATTGCCCAAGGGAAGCGAACACAGCAGCCCACACAATTGCAAGACACGGATATAGAGCAACAGGTCTTCAAGAATTTCACACGCTCCACAGCCTTCCTTGTGAAGTGCGGGGTGCCATCCTCATGGATGTACAACTACCTACATTTCGACATTAAGGATCAATATGTGCTGTCTTCATATACAACAAGTTGCCTGTGTTTTCTTACAATACAGGCAACATTGGTGCGCTTTCCCCCTTCCTATGCTTGTCTTTATTATTTTGTTGATGATTATATGCGACAGATTAACCTTTGCTATGTTGTCAAATTTTTGGTTATACATGGCCGCCATGACATTCATATGGAATAACGTGGAGAGGCGGCCCTCAAGCACAGGACATCCACAACCACATTGTGGAGAAATACAAGACATGAATGGAACGCCTTGGTTCACCCAGAATCAAGGCGATATGGGTATGTACTTTCTCCTACGACATATGGTGGCTTTATCGCACAGCATCTTGCCTATACATAATATTTCACACTTTTTCTGTGAGGATCACATGATTCATCAATGCAAATTGGGGTTGACTTTGTTCTTTGGATGCACGGTTGCAAAGATTATCTCAAGGCGGTTTCTTGACGCATCATCATTTCGACAGCAGCATTTTATCGTTCCTTATGTATCATTGGCTAAACATTCCGGACGCATAAATATGTACGCTTTTTTCTTTGCCAAGGTTTTATCCACAATGGTTGTTTTACTTGGCAAGATTTTAATGCGGCATATCATATGCGAATGAACGTTAGCCTTCATTAGTTATTTACATTATCTCTTTTCGTATGATGATCTCTTGTAATAAGGTATTCCTCCGCCATAAGTGAGGCATTTTAATAAAAATTTTACATTGTTCCAAAATATATATATATATATATATATATATATATATATTTGCTTAAATTAATAAAGTACTATATATATACACACACATTTTACTGTAAAACTAAGTTTCGTAGATTTTCTTTTTTGTCAGCTTTTCATATTAGCCGTACAACTATTTTCTTTATAATTTCTGAATTTGAAAGGGTTACACCTCTTTAATTAATGGATGTAAAAATCATATCGTGACTGCGAGGACCTCTGTATTCTAGTTTCAAATAGTTTCGTAGATGATATAAATCACAGCAGCCTCCTAGGTGGGAGGCCCGGGACTTGATGACCACAAGATGCTCAAGCCCAAACTCATTTTGGTGTAAGAAGTTGATGGCAAAGCCCAAACAGCTACACTGCAGCTGCCAATATTCAAACCGATAATCTTGGATACATTTTACCATTTAAGTATCAATTAAGGTATGTCCTGTAGGCTACAGATCTTTTATTCTTTATTTTACGCAATCTTATGAAAGTATAATTTCTATCATCATTAAATTAAACCGACAACTTAAAAAAAAAACTTATAAAGAGTTATGTATAGCTAGATCTGGGAAGCAGAGAATTAAACAGACCTCCCAACCACCAATTGGGTCCGCAGATTTGGAAAGGACATGTGGGACGAAGGCCCACTTGCCATATTTTTTCAACATGGGATAATTATTTTGGACGAACGCTGGATGGAGAAACTTTAAACTTTATCTACTTTTATTATGTTAGTTTAACCTGGAAAATAAGCAATTCATATGCACTAAATACTATTAATCATTTCTTCATCATCTTTGCAATTGATCTTCACTTAATAAACAAGTGGCAATAAGATATTGTTGTATGCACATGACAGTACCGATACATCTAAACAAAAATATAGATCTGGCTGATCCGCATACCAATATCGATCTTACTATGACTTGGGGCAAAAATATTAGAACTTCAATCAATTAAGTTAGTAATTGATCAAAAAATGCTCTTAGTAAACTTTAAAAGTCATGAGATATCTGCTAGTGAGTGCCAGAAATTGTTGACATAAAGACGTACAAATGGGTCATAAATGACATGTTCACATTTCGGACTCCACTTCGGAAGGCCTCAGCAGAAGACCTTTGTAGTAGACCCATAAGGGTTTAGGAGTCTGCGTGGAGCCTGCAGCATGTTAGCTGTCTTTTATTTTTTATTTTCTAAATATGATAATTTCTTGTATCAATTCTTTTGCTTTCAGATGATTTAAAGAAATATAATTTAAACCTGACTTAAGTTTAATATTACAGAACACGAACGTAATCATTAACCTAAACGTAACCTTAACATCGACGCCTTCGTTGCAAATATCCATGTCCACATATGGATATTCGTTCTACCATATTGTTTAATCACGGGTACTTTTGGTTTTCTACTGTTAGGACTAATTACCAAACAAAAGATGAATTTAATTAAATCACACAGTATAATACGTCATGACTTGTCAAAACTACAATAAACTCATAATTCAAACATCAAAAAAACAACATGATCAAAAGATGTAATGAGCAAACGAGGATGAACAAAAAGTTTGAATAATGCAGAGAAGAGAAAAATGGCGCCAAAGTGCGCATCTTGGAGAAGAAGAAAGGAGAAACGGAAAAAAATCTTTCTATTTCGTTCAAGCGTTATTTTACAATATCTACATATATTTATACTAGCTAAAGAAGTATCTAGAAGCCAACATGGTACGTGGAAAATTCAGCTTGGCTTGATGCAATAGTTGCTGCATTCCTGCGCCAAGATCAACCGTCAGCACACCAAGCGTGCCAGGCGTGCTATGCATGCGAAGACCAGCCAACTATCCAATGGTTTCGAGCCATCTCACTGGTTGCGAGTTTTATTTCAGCTTGAAACTTGAAAATGCTTCTTCACTTGGCTGCTGAGCTATACAACCTCAGCACCAGAACAGTCCTGCAATTTTGGTCCAGCATTGAAGGTGTGATCACACCAGATCACACCTATGAAAATTAGGATGACTCCAGCGTCAACTTGCCTCCTCTTTCCTTCCCTTTGCTTTGCAATGGCAGACCACTATCTTCAACATCCCCCTCAATTCTGACTTCTTATAAATGTTGCACACTTCTAATGCTGAAGTCAGAAATTGTAATCTCAGTGAACTCAATACTTCAGTAAATATGTCAGCCACTTGAAATTTGTTTTAACTTGCATTGGTTTAATCACCCCTTCCTGAAACTTGTCTCTAACGACATGACATCCACTTTTATATGTTTAGTCCTCTCATGAAAAAATGGATTTTCCACTATGTATATTGCACTCTTGTTGTCACAGAATAACTCCACATGTTGTCTTTGCTCTACTCCCAGATCTTTCAACAAATACAATAATCATTGTATCTCACAAGTTGCTGCAGCAAGTGATCTATATTCAGTCTCTGAGGAAGACATAGATACAGTAGTTTGTTTCTTGGCCTTCCAAGATACCAGAGCATCTCCAAAGAACATGCAATATCCTGTGACAGATTTTCCGGTCTCAATGCATCCACCCCAATCTGAATCTGCATATGCTTTGAGCAACTTTGAACCTGTGCTAGGAAATAGAAATCCCTGACTAGGATTTCCTTTTAAGTATCTCAATAATATGTGAACAGCCTTCATATGCAATTCTGTAGGGCTATCCAAAAATTGACTTAACTGCTGCACACTATATGAAATATCAGGCCTTGTAATAGTGAGATACAATAATTTTCCAATAATTCTCCTGTAACAAGACACATCTGAAAAAAATGGTGAAACATTATGTTCCAATTTTAAATTTTGTTCCATAGGAGTCAAGGCAGGTTTAGCAGCTAAATATCATGTTTCTTCTAGTAATTCCAATGTGTACTTCTTTTGATAGATCATGATCTCCCCTGAGATCTTGCCACCTCAAGGCCCAAAAAGTACCTGAGAATACCTAAATCTTTAATTTGGAAAGTAGAGTGTAAGTGCTACTTTAGGTGCTGTATCTGAGATAGAGTCACTGACTACAATAATATCATCAACATAAATGAGCAAAGCTATAAAGGAATCTGAAGACCTTTTTGTAAACAAAGTGTAATCATTTTTAGACTGTTGGAAACCTTGAGACAACAAATACACAGTAAGCTTCTCATTCCACTGTCTACTCGCTTGTTTAAGGCCATAAAGGGATTTTTGAAGCTTGCAAATTGCATTAGGAATTAAGGACTGAACTCCTTGAGGTAAATCTATCCTGATATAAATCACCATGAAGAAAAGCATTATTGATATCTAACTGATGCACATGCCAATGGTTTACAGAAGCTAAAGCCAGAAGAAGAAGCACATAAGTCATTTTTGCCACAGGAGAGAAAGTATCAGCATAGTCTATACCTGGTTGCTGGGTGTATCCCTTCGCCACAAGCCTTGTCTTATACCTCTCTATTGAACCATCAGCCTTTCTTTTAACTTTATAAATCCACTTACAGCCAATGGGTTGTTTACCAGGTGACAAAGGAACAATGACCCAAGTGTTTGTGGCCTCTAATGCTGCTAACTCCACCTGCATTGACTGTTGCCAGGATGCTAATGAAGTTGCCTGTTGGTATGTCACAGGCTCATGCTCAGTACTGATATTAAGTATGTAGGACTTGTACTTAGGAGTTAGAGCATCAAGAGAGTGATAAAACTGAATAGGATATGGCAAAGAAGCTGATGAATCCAATTGACCAAGTGAACGGCTCAGATTACAGTAGTAATCCTACAAATAAGATGGAGCATGTCTTGATCTGACAGGTCTATGATCAGAAGAGTGATGTGATGCAGGAGTTGACACAGGAGGCAAGTGGACTTGCAATTGTGTTATAGGTATCTGACCAACAGGAGAAGAATATGAATCCTTAGAGAATGAAGAAGGGGAGGATGATGTTAAAGGCAATGATGACACAGGAGATGATTCACTGTCACTTGAATATAGAGGATCAGGTGTGGAAGGTAAATCATGCAAAGGATGCAACTGAGGAGGGGTTTGATATGAAGATGAAGGAACATCAGCCATTCCAGGAGCCACTGGCACTGATGTTGCTGGCAAAGAAGAGCCAGCAGAGAAAGGAAAAGAACTTTTATGAAACAATACATCCCTAGAAACAATGACAGATTTGTCATCTAAATTCTGAAGAATATAACCTTTTGTATTCATGGGGATTCCAAGAAAGACACAGGGCAAAGATCTGGTGCAAACTTAGACTTATGAGGAGAGTTATCACAAGCAAAGGCCAAACAACCAAATACTCTGAGATGACCATAAACTGGCTGTACATGATGCAATACCTCATAAGGAGTCTTGTGCTTAAGAACAGGTGATGGCATCAGATTTATCAAATATGTAGCATGCTGAATACAAAAGCCCCTGTAAACAATAGGTAATGAAGCATGAAATCTGAGTGGTCTAGCCACAACAAGAAGATGCTGGTGTTTTCTTTCTATTACCCCATTCTGTTGAGGGGTGTAATTACATGTTGTTTGATGAATAACTCCATGCTGCATATAGAACTCAGGCATCTTAAACTCAAGCCCATTATCACTCCTAAGGACCTTGATATGGACATTAAATTGAGTAAAAAATAATAGAAGAAACTTTGCAAAATCTGTCTAGCCTCAGATTTTGCCTTAAGAAGATAAATTCAGGTATACCTTGAACAATCATCCACTATAGTCAGAAAATATTTTTGATTGTAAAAAGTAGGATGCATGTAAGAGCCCCATATATCAACATGAATCATATCAAAAGGAAATTTAGAGGCTGTAACAGATACAGGAAAAGGGGCCCTTTTTAGTTTTGTTAAAGGACAAACTGTACAATAATTATTTTGGCTAAATGATGGTATATCTGGATGCAATCTATGTAGCTCTTGAATTCTGGCTGATGAAGCATGTCCAAGTCTGGCATGCAAGAGATATGAATGAGAATCTAGGCTTGATGAAGAGAGAGCAGAAGGCAGTACACAAGTATTTAAGACCTCAGACAGTACAGGCAGGCTGGAATCATGCATGCAATAGAGTCGATGATGCTTCCTAGCTGAACTAATCATCCTCCTGGATAACTGATCCTGAATGAAGCAGCCAGAATCATGGAATGAAACAAGTAAATGAGAGGAATCAGTAAGCTTGCTCAGAGAAAAAAGATTGAAAGAAAATAAAGGAACATGTAATACATCCTTCAAAACAAGACCACTGTGCAGCTTAACCACTCCTTTATGAGTTGCATCAACTGTGATATTATTTGGAAGCTTGATAGAAACATGACCAATGGGATAATAAGAATGAAACAGGGTTAAGGAGTAAGAAATATGGTCAGTGGCACCTGAGTCCAAGATCCATACACAAACAATACTTGCAAAATACTTACCTGTGGACATACCAGTCTGTGCAATCATAACAGCACCTTGCAACTCTTTGTTTACACTGGTTCCTGAAACAACATCATCAACATCCAACAATTTCAGAAGTTTAGTAAACTGTTTTTGAGCGAGAGAATGTGTGGATTGTGGAAGCAGACAAGAGGAAGCCTGCTCAACATCACAGTTCTGAGGCTTCTCTTCCATCATTTCAATTGCATTCACTTGGTATTTGAACCTGAAACCAGGAGGAAATCTATGTTTTCTATAACACCTATCACTTGTGTGTCCTATCATATCACAATGATTACTTTGAAAGTGCTTGTTACCTTCCTGATAGAATCTTCCATTTCCCCTCCTAAACGTTTGTCCCTGTCTCTTGTTCACATATGTGTTTGCTACAAAACCTTCTTGATCATCACAATTAGTAACTAGTGTTGTAGGAGCATTATTAAAGCCAACTATTGTACTTTTATTAGTGATTTTCCTTTCAAATTTCAGTTCCATTACAAACATAGTTTTGATGTCTGGCAATGGTGTCATCACGAACACCTGCGATCTGACTGGATCGAATTCTTCGTTCAATCCTTTGACAAACTTTATAACATAATCATTCTCAATGAACTCATTCACCTATTCAGTTACATCACATACACATCTAAGGCAATCACACTTCGGTATGGATCTTAAATCCATTAGTTCTTCCCACAGTACTTTCAATTTCATAAAGTAATCATTTACACTGAGACTTTCTTGTCTTACAGCATAGAACTCAGACAGCAAATCAGACAGTCTTAACGGATCACCACTACTGTATCTCATAGTTAAATCATTCCATACGTCCAAGGCACAATCATACCATATTATACTCTATGCAATAGAAGGAGAGACGCAGTTCATGATCCAGGATTGGATCATAGTGTTTACATGCCTCCGAGCATAAAATTGAGGATCATTTGGTGTAGCCTTAGGCATAGATCCATCAATGAAACATGTCTTGTTCTTTACTAGTAGCGCCATTTGAAACGTCCTGCTCCGCGAAAGAAAATTGTGCAGAGCGAGTGGAGGTTGAACTAGAACAATCAATGGACTATCGTTTGGATGCAAGTAGTATAGATTATTTGCTGGATTATCATTGATTGCATGATTGTTGCGTGAACTAGATGATGCAACGCTTGTATTTGCCATAGCTAGACTTCAGTTGAAATGTATCGCATACGAGGAGAGATTTGTATGATGCAAAATCAGACTAAGAACATGTTACACCCTGAAAAATTTTGAACTAGCCATTACACGTCAAGTTAAATTAGAGTAGCAGTTGGGTGTAACGACCCTTTCTAAATGGAGTAACTATAGCAAATCGTTTATGCCCAAGTGGTTCCATAATTAAGTATTGTTGTTAAATATATATGTGTATATATATGTATGTATATATATGTGTATATGTGTGTGTGTGTGTGTGTGTGTATATATATATAAGGTATAATAAAAAGATGTGCACAAAAGATGATATAAATAAATAAATATATTTAGGTTTAAAAATGGGTGCCGTGGGATTAGGAGTGAAAGAAAAAAATAATAATAATAAAAAAATAAATATTAAAGAAGGAGTGGATAAGTAATGGGTAAAGAATTAAAAAAATAAATATATAAAACCAACAAAAAAAAGGGAGAACATGATTTGAGGGGGGCAGTTATTGGCCACCCAATCTCGCCAGTTTCAAATTGAAAAGGAGAGGGGGCTGCGGATTCCAAGATATGGAACAAAAAAAAATGAAGCGCAAGGGAGAAGCGGTCAGGAAGCAGAAGGAAGAAAAGAGGGAAGGGAGAAGAGAGAGAAAGGGAAGAAGAGGGTAGAAGGAAGCAATTCAAAACCATAGAGACTCCGGGTAATAGCGTAAAGTGTCTGCAAATTGGTAGGTTCCTTTTTCTCCCTCCAATTGGTACAAATTCAAGCATGATTTGGTGATATCCTATGTGTTTTTGTTGCTTTAATTGTTGATTTTCATAGCATGTTGTTAAATCTGTGAAAAACATGAAGTTTGGAATCTATGAAATTGGTTGAACCGTATTGCGTGAATTGATTTGGTGTTAGGGAAAAATTTGATAATCAAAATAATAAGAATTTGATTTTAGGGAAAAATTTGATAATCAAATAGTAAAACTGCTAGCAAGATTAGAGGTTTTCATCTTGTTTTGCCCTTAGAATAGGTTTCCATAGACTGGAAATAGACGAAAATATAGATCGAGGTCGAAAAACGGACGTCGGAGGCGGCCGGAGCGCCTCACGTGCCGCCGAAAGGAGCCGCGCATGGCTCCACGCGCGCTCAGGGTGGCGGCGGCTAGGGTTATATGCTTAAAAAAAACTTAAATGTGTATTGGGGCCGGCCTGCCAGCGCGCAGACCAGGCCAGTCATTAATGGGTCGCGGTCTTCAGCTGCTGCAGGACCAGCCCAATTACCATATAAAACAAAAAAAAGGGAGAAGGCTGGTAACGGGCCGGACCGGATGGCCAGCGGACCGGACCAGGAACCAGCCGGCCAAATTACCAGCGAAAAATTTAAAAAAAAAGCAAGACATCTGAGGCGGGCCGGACACAGCAGGCGAAGCCTGTGTGCGTGGCAGGCCGGGCCTGGCGCAGGGCGGACAGGGCTTGGACAAAAGGGCCAGCCTGTTTGCAAATAGCCATTTCCTTTCTTTTCTAAATTTCTTGAATTTTAGAAAATGTTTTTTAATTAATTTAAATTAGAAATAATTATAAGAAAAATATAAATAAATATCAGAAAATTATAAATAAATTCCAGAAATTACAAAATGATGGAACTAAATTATTTTCATTAAATTTCAGTATTTATGATAATTTATTTAATTTGAATAAATAGATAATAAATAGAAATAAATAGGAAAAAAATGAGGAAAAATATAGAAGTGCACGATAGACGTATACAAACCGTCGAAAAGTGGATTTGGTGCTGAACAATGTGGAGTTCATATGCGAGCGAATAAACAAACCTAGATTGAGTGTCGGAGGATGGTGAGGATGGGCCAGGGGCCTCAGGCGATTGTGTTTTTGCATTCATGGCACGTGCATTGTATTGATGGCGGGTCGTGACGTATGGGTCACGGCCGCTCAGGATGGTGTACGGTGGCGGGGCCACGACACTCAGGATGGTGTGCGGTGGCGCGGCCACGCACACTAAGTATGGTGACTGTGGGGTGTACGACCTGCAGCCACTCAGTAGGACCCGGGTTCATGCATTGCACGGTATGGATATCGCCATTCTGTGTGACATGACTTTGTTGCGTGTGACATGCATATTGGGACATGCATCACGTTGTTGCGCATACTTTACTTGGAGTGCTTTACCTTTCCATATTCTTTCATATGCTTATGTGGTATCTTGTTTTATGTGCTATGTGTCATATCATTATTGGATGCTTGTCTTGTACTACTTGGAGGCAGGTGCCTACTGAGTGATTTCCCCGTCACTCACCTTCACTTCCCCCCCCCCACCAGGTGAGCAGGAAGAGACTTATGACTACGTCTTTGTTGAGGACGGGGCCGATGCGGTAGGGTGGACAGACTGATGGTTGCGCCTAGGATATAAGAAGACCCTGCGACCGTTTGTCTTTATTTTATCGGGATCTCATCGGACATTACCTTGTTTAGGTTTTCAGACTTACGTTATTGTCAGGTTTTGGTTCAATATTGTATTAAGGAATTTTATTGTCAAGAAAACGTTATGTTATTGTATTTCATTTCCGCGCAAAAAATTTCTACGTCTTTTCGGACATGTTGGAAATTGATTCGACTCTTTGTATTCTCCTTATTGAGATACGGCGGACGTACTATTCCCGATGCTAGTGTTCGGGAGCGGGGCGCTACAGGTGGTATCAGAGCCGAGGCTTCAGATCCGCCTCGGGATTGCAGGATTAACTAGATCACTTAGACATAAGCTATGATCCTTACCTAAGAATAACGATTATACCCCTAATAAATGAAGTAGACCTATGTTATGATCGGGTTAGGGGAGGTGTGTGCCGTTGGTGAGCTTTCTCTATTTCATTACCGTTGTACCCCAGAACTTTTACGTGAGCACCCTAAATGTTCAAATCCTTCTATTACTTCCGTCGGTCCCCAATTCTCGTCGAGGTTCGTGCGGAATCCAATAAAATTCCGTCGTGTCGTTAAAAAAAACCTGGCAAAGGAGGCAACGATGGTTATGGTAACAACCATCGGGATCAGGGGACCAACCTCCAAGCAATGGCCGACACCATAGCCACCACTTTGGCACAACAGCAATTGTAGACTGCGCAAGGCTAGTAGCAGTTGAACGAGCGGTTTCCGCTGCTGTCACCACCAGATCTGAGATTCTATTACATGGAAATGCAGAACTTCTTGAATTTGATGTTTAGAAGGACCTTTCGCCAGGGAAGCATAAACGTGCGACATGGCCATTGATAATCACAAGACCGCTCGCGATGGAAGTACAGTTGTAGAGGAATGCATGGCCACCGCGGCCATCGTGTGCTCATTGTTGATGCCCCGTTTGGGTCAGTGTGGTAGGATTATGCAGGCGTGAGTGCTACAACAAGGACGTTTTACGAGAAAGGACACTGAGCCGAGGCCGGCACTACCATCACAGCATAATCAAGTAGAACATAAATAGAAGCAAGGATCAGTGTTCAGACCCAGTGATGACTGATGTGGACACCAGGAAGGCTGGCGACATAGTGGCAGAGTCCAACTACCGGCGACTAGAACTCAATGACTCATCATCGATACATATGACTCTAGTCAGCAATAAAAAAATCATAATTGCGCAGTGGAAGCGTGGCCTTCTTACGTCACGTAAGTTCAGATGAGTGGACCTCAATGGACCCGAAGAAGATTAAGAATATCGCTTAGTATCCCTAACCGGCCAAGGTGGCGGAAGCAAGGAAATTTTCTTGGTTTGACCAGCTGCTACATGAAATTGTTGAAGGATTTTCATCAATATTGGTGTCCTGGAGCAGACGAAAGCAGAATATGGCGAAATTCAAGTTGACCGTTGATATCAGCAAGGTTCGTTAAAAAAAGCCTTAAACACAAGATCATAATACACAATTCTGCTAATTAACTATATCTATACACACTGATTAATACAACATACCTTAATGACCCATTACCACATATCAAACATATATTAGAACATCGACAAACAAATCCAACACAACTACACAAAGAAACATAACACAGTACAAAGAAACATAATACACTAAGAATATACGGTAACATAAATCAGCAATATTCACACACACATATATATAATATATGCATACAAAACGACCACATCAAAAAATACAAAGTAATAGGTAAAAGCTCTCACTATATATAGAATACGATAACAACGTAGAAGTAGTGATATATAAAAGAAATACGATAGGTCAGAACTATGTTTGCTAAATAACCACTACAAAAAAAACTCAATCTCTTACAACAATAAAGAGGCATATGGATACTCACAATTGATACAAAATTAATGAGATAACATAAACAAGTCGATCTAAGAAAACATACAAATAATACACGAAACATAAGCAATTAAATGATGCTAAGTTAATATGCACGGGTATACACACAACACAACTATATCAATGACACCACGACATAACTAATGCAACAAAACAATGACAAACTTCATAACATATAACAAACAACACGATTACAAAGAATACAGTAACAAAAATACTTTCATACAAGACATGGGTTACGATATAGACAAATATTTACAAGTTTCAAAACGAATCATTAACATACACAATTGAAGTAAAGCATGCTAATTAAGAGTTAAGAACAACACAATATTGCATGACAGCGTAGTGATAGACTAAAGAGTAAATAACTTAATAACATGACAAAAAAAAGGAAGAAGAGAATTATTATTATCATACCTGAACGCCCAAATAAATTAGATATCTAAATGCCAGTAAAAACCTATGCACTTATGTATTTTCCTCAGAATAATATATAATGGTATTTGTACGATATTTGTACAATAATAAGATAAGCTAGTACAGAAATATAGAGTATAGGTAACAAAAAGGTATCGACGACGAACATAAGTAAAAAAAAAGAGAGAGAGATCACAAATCAATAATAAATAAATAAAATGAACGCACAACATATGTACCGCTTAAAACTCAACTGATATACAATATAAATATAAGACACGTGAAAGGTTACATATAACGACAGTAAATTCATTAGCTACATTTGATACATAAGTCATACATGGGTATGACATAAGGACACACAACATACTATACATACATATCCATACCAAACATTTTTTTTTAAAAAAACAAACAAACAAAAACACATACACTTAACCATTAAAACGGCAACACCGCTAAAACTCGTGTATGTTGATATATAGTAGACGGAGCCACGTTGAGCATTGCATTTCATCTGCAACCGATGAGTATTCAGAGAGGACGATGCAGACTATTGAGGACATGCTAAGGGCTTGCGCACTGGACTTCAGAAGAAACTGGGATGGTGCGATCAAGTCGATCAAGTTTGTTAACAACAACAGTTACCATAACGCCATCGGTATGACGTCCTTTGAGGCGCTCTACGGGCATAAGGCAAATCCCCAGTCCAGTAGAACGAAGTTGGAGAGCGTACTGTAACTGGTACGCAACTGATTAAGCAAACAATGAGAAAGGTAAAGTCGACTCGGGGAAAGACTCAAGGTTGCCCAAGACATAAGTAAGAGTTGGACAGATTCAAAGAGGTGTCTCCTGGAGAACCTGTCAGAGGAAAAAGGATTATTTAAAGGTATCACTTACGAAGGAGGTTGCACATGTTAGTATGAAGGGTAAGCTAAGTCCTCGTTACATTGGCCCTACGAAGTGCTCGGAAGGATTGGTTGGTTAGCTTACCGTTTGGCGTTACCTCCGGCACTAGCCTAACTATACAATGTATACCATGTTTCTCGACTAAGAAGGTACATTTAAGATCCGAGTTAGGTATCTAAAGCCCAGCCTTTGGGGATCAAACCAGATGTGTCGTATGAAGAGACACTGGTCCGAATCATAAGATCGCAAAGAGCCAAAGCTGAGGAGGAGGAGAATCATTCTGTATATCAATGTGCAATGGAGCAATCACAGCGAAAATGAAGCAATTTGGGAGTTGGAAGATCAAATGCGTGAACGCTACTCCCTACCTTTTCAAATTAGGTACGACAAGTTTCGAGGACGAAACTTTTTGTAAGGAGGGTAGGATGTTACACCCTGAAAAATTTTGAACTAGCCATTACACGTCAAGTTAAATTAGAGTAGCAGTTGGGTGTAACGACCCTTTATAAATGGAGTAACTATAGCAAATCGTTTATGCCCAAGTGGTTCCATAATTAAGTATTGTTGTTAAATATATATGTGTATATATATGTATGTATATATATGTGTATATGTGTGTGTGTGTGTATAAGGTATAATAAAAAGATGTGCACAAAGAAATAATATAAATAAATAAATATATTAAGGTTTAAAAATGGGTGCCGTGGGCGTACACGCGCTCAGGGTGGCGGCGGCTAGGGTTATATGCTTAAAAAAAACTTAAATGTGTATTAGGCCGGCCTGCCAGCGCGCAGACCAGGCCAGTCCTTAATGGGTCGCGGTCTGTAGCTGCTGTAGGACCAGCCCAATTACCATATGAAACTAAAAAAAAAGGGAGAAGGCTGGTAACGGGCCGGGCCGGATGGCCAGCGGACCGGACCAGGAACCAGCCGGCCCAATTACCAGCGAAAAATTAAAAAAAAGCAAGACATCTGAGGCGGGCCAGACACAGCAGGCGAAGCCTGTGTGCGTGGCAGGCCGGGCCTGGCGCAGGGCGGACAGGGCTTGGACAAAAGGGCCTACCTGTTTGCAAATAGCCATTTCCTTTCTTTACTAAATTTCTGGAATTTTAGAAAATGCTATTTAATTAATTTAAATTAAAAATAATTATAAGAAAAATACAAATAAATATCAAAAAATTATAAATAAATTCCAAAAATTACAAAATGATGAAAATAAATTATTTTCATTAAATTTCAGTATTTATGATAATTTATTTAATTTGAATAATTAGATAATAAATAGAAATAAATAGGAAAAAAATGAGGAAAAATATAGAAAGTGCACGATATACGTATACAAACCGTCGAAAAGTGGATTTGGTGCCGAACAATGTGGAGTTCATATGCGAGCGAATAAACGAACCTAGATTGAGTGTCGGAAGATGGTGAGGATGGGCCAGGGGCCTCAGGCGATTGTGTTTTGCATTCATGGCACGTGCATTGTATTGATGGCGGGTCGTGACGTATGGGTCACGGCCGCTCAGGATGGTGTACGGTGGCAGGGCCACGACACTCAGGATGGTGTGCGGTGGCGCGGCCACGCACACTAAGTATGGTGACTGTTGGGTGTACGACCTGCAGCCACTCAGTAGGACCCGGGTTCATGCATTGCACGGTATGGATATCGCCATTCTGTGTGACATGACTTTGTTGCGTGTGACATGCATATTGGGACATGCATCACGTTGTTGCGCATACTTTACTTGGAGTGCTTTACCTTTCCATATTCTTTCATATGCTTATGTGGTATCTTGTTTTATGTGCTATGTGTCATATCATTATTGGATGCTTGTCTTGTACTACTTGGAGGTAGGTGCCTACTGAGTGATTTCCCCGTCACTCACCTTCACTTCCCCCCCCCCACCAGGTGAGCAGGAAGAGACTTATGACTACGTCTTTGTTGAGGACGGGGCCGATGCGGTAGGGTGGACAGATTGATGGTTGCGCCTAGGATATAAGAAGACCCTGCGACCGTTTGTCTTTATTTTATCGGGATCTCATCGGACATTACCTTGTTTAGGTTTTCAGACTTACGTTATTGTCAGGTTTTGGTTCAATATTGTATTAAGGAATTTTATTGTCAAGAAAACGTTATGTTATTGTATTTCGTTTCCGCGCGAAAAATTTCTTTGTCTTTTCGGACATGTCGGAAATTGATTCGACGCTTTGTATTCTCCTTAGTGAGATACGGCGGGCGTACTGTTCCCGATGCTAGTGTTCGGGAGCGGGGCACTACAGAACATCAACAAATTGATGATTAATTATCAACGCTCTGATATCATGTCAAAATTACATTAAACTCAGAATTCGAACATCAAAAAAACAATATGATCAAAAGATGTAATGAGCAAACGAAGATGAACAAAAAGTTTGAATAATGCAGAGAAGAGAAAAATGGCGCCAAGTGCGCATCATGGAGAAGAAGAAAGGGGAAACCGAAAAAAAATCTTTCTATTTCGTCAAGCCTTATTTTACAACATGTACATGTATTTATAATAGCTAAAGAAGTATCTAGAAGCCAACATGGCACGTGAAAAATGCAGCTTGACTTGATGCGGTAGTTGTTGCGTTCTTGCGCCAAGACCAACCGTCAGTACACCAAGCATGCCAAGGCCAGCTAACTATCCAATGCTTTCGAGCCATCTCAGTGGTTGCTTGTTTTATTTCAGCTTGACACTTGAAAATGCTTCTTCACTTGGTTGCTGAGCTATACAACCGCAGCGCCAGAACATTCCTACAATTTTGGTCCAGCATTGAAGGTATGATCACATCACATCACACCTCTGAAAACTATGATGACTTCAGCGTCAACTTGCCTCCTCTTTCCTTCCTTTTGCTTTGCAATGACAGACCACTATCTTCAACATGACTTAAGTGGAAATAGGTGTTTAAAATTTCGTTATAAAGCTAACAACAATCGATTAACAACAATCATACAAAATGAGAAGCCAAATATTCTTAAAAGTTGTGTTCAGCTCTCCTCTCTGAAGACTATGCTTCGAGTTCTTTCATTTTTTATTTTTCGTAAGCAAAAAAAGAAAATTAATAAGTTAACGTCTCGTAATCCCTATGTCACTGCAATTATCTAGAGCCTCCCAACAAACTCGTTTCTGGCATGCAATGCATACACACTAATAAGAATATGACTAAGTATTTTATTTCTACAATAATTGGTGACAGCTAAAAGTAAACCTACAGAAACTTGCTGTTGAATAAAAGTGACAGAAACTCAGCCATCTCGCTGTTTAATGAAAGAATTTGGTTGAATTACTTTTAAACTTTTTGCGTGAAGAACTCAAGAAACCCGATTAATATCAAACCAGAAGATAAATCTAGAGGCCAGAGGTTAAGTACAAATTACAAATGTATTAGTTTTGTTCTTTAAGTAAGCAAATCCTGGGTTCCAGAAATTTTGGATTAGTTATAGACAGCATACAATAAAGCTAGTTTTAGGAAGAAAGAAAAAATAAAGACAACAAACTAGAATAAAATTGATTTGTTCAAGGTAATGTTGTTTTCCTGTTTTACTAGGCTTTTAGATTGCATATCGGCTAAAAAGTTTGGCAAGATATATAATAGTACTATACTTTAAAGCCTTAATAAGATATCCACTTCCACTAATTTGATAATAGAATCAAATGAAATAATATAAGAGGCATTACAATATATATCGAATATGTACATTATTCGAACTATATTATTAAGTTCAGACCTACTCACTGCTTCCAGATTCAACTCTAGATTATTCCAATTCTATTTGTGTTTTTAATTTAAATGGGTTTAGCCAATGACATACTCAAATGCTTAGAGCTGAAGTATCAATACCAAGAAGTTTTGAACTCGAATTTTTATAAGTACAAAATTTTTCTCATTGTTTAATGGTTTATTTATGTGTTTGATGTTATACCATATATTTCAACCATATAGTGACTTGTATTGTACTATGTATAAAGAAAATAATTACACTGGGTTTCAACTGTTTAAGTTCAATTTAGAAGAAGCAAATGCATGTGAAGTCTTTGCTGAATAATTAAGCCATGTAGAAATATAATACAACGTGTTCTTGTGTTTTGTGGTTGCTCATCTTAGACAAGTTCAACTTTGCCTAAAATTCAATCTACTTTCACATAAACCAACTCCTTGTGAAGTCAAGTTCAACTTTGTCTTCGAGCGAGTTGTTAAGCCATGCAAAAACAAAACGTGCTTTTATGTTTTTGCTGTTTTCTTTGTAGCCTCACTAGTATCATTTAATGCATTCATATCGAAGAGGGATGGAGAGAGGGGAGTAGGAAACTGTTACATATATACAAACACACATATACGTACATTTATTAATTTTATAATTAATTTTAATATATACCATGTTGAAAAAATCAACTATCGTAAACTACAAATAACAAATAACTCTGCATTAACCGACAATTGATTCCAAGATATATGAATCTCGAGACTTCAATTATATATAGCCCACTGAGTTTTCGTATGTCTTAGTGACAATCTATCAATCCCATTCTGAAAACATGTTTGGAAGGCAGGAAAGTTTTACATTTCTCTTTGAAAACCTGCAAAACATGTCAGAAATATAAAGACGAGAATGATAAGTGCACGAGCTTTTGCAACACGTTTATGTAATCATCGACATTAGTTTTGGTCGGTGCGTCAAAACCAGACCAAGCTTTTAAGGACGTTATAATAATTTTTCAACGAGCTTCACAAGACAAGAAATAAGAACCACGTTAAGTGTGCAAACATCCTATAGAGATCCAGCAATCGTGTCTATGCCCTTGGACCCAAGCATCATTCGTTAGTCCAATGCTTTTCCGACCACCACTAGATGTTCGGGGAAGAATACTGTCTCCACTCTTACGATTGGGTTCTTCAGCTGACTTTTGATGGACGTCAGATTAGAAATCTCCGGACGGGGTGACTAGCTGTTGTATCCAAGAACAATAACCCTAATCCTTGTAGCAGTTGAAGCATCAACACTTTCATATCATGAGCGAGCTAACGAGAACCATATATAGTTCCTTTATCATTTAGTAAGAGTTGTGTAATAGCTCAATTCTACTTCGGTTTGCAATTCATTTTGTTTCCACAAAAAATTTATAAAACAATGTTCACAAACATTTGGAAATAAATGTTGAATTTAAATAAAACTTGAAAACTCTCCTGGATGGTGCCACCTACATATGCATGCAATTCATTTTGTTTCCACAAAAAATTTATAAAAACAATGTTCACAAACATTTGGAAATAAGTGTTGAATTTAAATAAAACTTGAAAACTCTCCTGGATGCTGCCACCTACATATATGCACTTCTACTATTGTTGACTGAAATTCCCTAGAGTCGCCTAAATGCCAAACAACTTCATCAATAATGGAAATATAATTTAAATAATATAACTACCCTTAATCTTCGTCATATGAATCTTAGCTCATTAAAGTGCATTTAATATTTAACTCTATTTCAATATCCAACCCCAACCGTGATAACAGTAACCTGAAAATGTCAAACACATTGAATCTGCCATAGTCTTTGTTTTATGAAAATCTACACTAATCATTTGAATCGGCAAATACTTTTGGTGATTCAAATAACTTTGTGTTTTTTTTAATGAAAATAAGTAACAGATTTTTTAAATAGAGTACCCCACTATAACTAATTTGCATTATAAATGTTAGCGTCTATGGGCTTTAGGCCCAACTTTGGTTGGTTGTATTGTACTTACACTTGTACTACATTCTATGCCTCTTATATACAAGGAGTGAAGTATATTCTTTTGTTACAATTCAATTATTCTCGATTTCTAACTGGTATCAGAGACACGGCTCCATCATTTTTTTGAGCTGTCATGTCTTCGTTAGTGCGACTTTCATTCTTTTACTAACACTTATGCCCTCACAAGTGACACTGTAGCCTCTCGCTATTGAACGTTCAATATCATCTAGTTGCCGTTGTTTGGTTCCAGACCTACAGAAGCCGTTGTTAAGAAGTTTCACCACTACTCTTTTCTTCATCATTGCAAATCAATTTCAATTTCAAAGATACCACTGAGATCTTCATATATCGATCTACACTTTAGTTGAATCATCACTGCTATCACAGATCGCAGGCACCTTATGCACCATGCAAAGCTGCTGTACCGCTGATCACACAGTGCACGTACAACCATGCACTACAGTTTTATTACACGCCCCATATACATACTGTTGACTTTAAGAGTTGATTGTTGACTATTGAATGTTGACTATTGAATGTTGACTTTTTCTATTTACCATTGACCTTCTGTGTTGCCTTTTTCATTCTAGGTTCTCCTTACCTAGTTTTGTAAGGTTTGTGATACTTACTTTAGAGGGGCTTAACAGTGTGCTGGGTGATTTTGCAGAATTTTCTTGGTTTATCTTAGTCCAACTCAAATACTCTCTAAATCAATAAAGAAAGAGATGAGAGATAATCAATAAAGATACACGAAATATAGTGGTTCAACTCTAATTGTAACTACTCCACTATCACCTTGTTTCCAAAGTGGATTTTCAATAACAACTCTTCTTATTACCTTCAATAAGAACAACAACATCAATGCTTACAGTAACAACTAGTGTAAGAAACAACTACAACAACAGTAGCCTCTTGCACAAAACCACTTTGTGCAACATCAACAGCAGCAGCTACAAGCAAGAACAAGTTGTTGCTTCTTCACAACTCCAACAAAGTTCTATCAAAGAACTTTTACTAAGTGAGTTTTGGGAAGTCGTGGGGGCTTACACTTTCTATCAAGTATAAACACAAGCAAGAGATTAAGTATATATAATTTCTCTTGTCTTAGACTTGTAATCTCACAATTTACAACAATGAAGAACAAGCAATAAGAGCTTAATATGCTTTAAGCACTTTTGCGCAATTGAAATCCTTTTACAACAATGAAAAATGAAGCTTGCAGAGGATGAAAGTGTGTGTTTGCCTCATCTGAGCTTCTAATATGTAGAGGGTGTGAGCCATGTGTTTGCGTCCTGTCTCAAGTCTTCACCTCAATCAAAAGTCTCGACAAAGTCCAAATAGTCTTTACCCACTCTTTAACTTGATTTGATGCTCCATAGCCAACTTAGAATATATTAGACATGTTCATAATAGTCTAGAAAGCATTATAGGCATCAGAAGAAAGTCCATTAGAATTTTAAGTAAGATTGGAGAGAGAAAACAATTAAAATCTTCCTTTTATTTTGTTTCAACGGTCACAAAAATCTAAATCCTAGATTACATCGATCGATCGATGTCTCCATGCTGAGAGATCAATGTCTTCTTGTACGGTTTCAGTTTTGCACCTTACATACATCAACTGATCGATAAGAGAACGATGTCTTCCATTGTAGTTTTAGTTATGCACGGTACATACGTTGATCGGTCGATGTCTCTTCTTTGAGAGATGGATGAGCACATTGATCAATCGATGTCCTTACCATGAGAGATTGATGTTGGACAATGAGGTTTCCGCTTTGAACCTTAATCACATCGATCGATCAATGTCTCTATCTTTAGAGACCGATGTCACATTGATCGATTGATGTATCCCAATTTGAGAGATCGATGTTGGACAGTAAGGTTTCAACTTTGAAGAGTCCCTGCATGTATCAATCGATGTCTCTTCCTTGTGCGACTGATGTATGCATCGATCGATCTATGGAAGAGATCCATGTCTCACAGTTTGTTTTTCTCATTTTGTTTCAATTCAAAAGTGTGAATTACCTTTTTAACTCTATTTCAAACATCTTTTAACTTCATCAAAACAATTCATATTCCAACAATCTCTCCCTTTTTGATGATTTCAAAACCAGAGCTTTTAAAAGATGTTTTTGTTTGAAAAACTATATTTAAGTTAACTAATTGTTTCAAAGCTTAGGTTTTATGTAGAATTTTATCTTTCCCCCTTTGTCAATACATTCATGCTGTAGCGCCCCGACCCGGACAGCGGAATCCGAACCGGTACACCCGTCGTAGCTTACTGAGAAGACTACAAGACGTCTCATCTCTCGAATACACATCATCAATGACGTAAGAGAAGTAAGCACGGAAGCATATCATATCCATCTAAACCATTTAAGTAATACGTCAAAGACAACGTGAATAACCAAATGTATATGGTCGCAGCCATCTAAAACCTCAATGAATTAAGGAATAGAAATAACAAAACTATCCTGTCAATGCTCTCTACAAAGTCTAAACATCCCATTCAGCCCACTCGCCGTCGTCCTCAATGAAAATCATATCGTAACTGGGTTCATCTGCAAAATCAAAGGCAGTACCCTTAGCGAAAACGCTAGCAAGTAACCCGCTTATAAGACATACGGGATCACACATGGCAAGACATGAGTAATATATAAGTCAAGGGATTTGAGGGGCACATGTCTTGTAAACTTCCAAATATAGAATTGAATAACGTCGTAAAGCAAGTACCACAATTTGTTCACATTTAACAATTCGTAGGCAATCAGGTACCACACACGCTCATACCACATTGACTCTCGTGATGCATGTCAAAATATGCACTACACTACACATTTACATATGCATGAACGCTTTCTCTTTTAAAACAGTGCAATGCATGTCACAATGTCCGGTCACTTCACATAACTTTATACCCTGTAACGCGCCCCGGCTTATATTTCCATCCCGGTTTACGTTACAGCCAACTTTATACCCTGTAATGCACCTCGGCTTATATTTCCATCCCGAGTAGCATTACAGACAACTTTATACCCTGTAACGCGCCCCGGCTTATATTTCCATCCCGGTTTACGTTACAGTCTTTTGTGCCCTACAATGCGCCCCGGCTTATATTTCCATCCCGGTTTACATTGCAGGTCACCTTCGCAAATTTGTGCCGTAGCACCTTTCTTTTCAAATCAATATGCAAATGCACGTGCCATGATGCAAGACTCCTCTCTTCATTCTCACTTCTCATTCTCGTATGCAAGTCACATTCATATTTCATGTATACATGCGCAAGTACAAGCAACACACAAGCTTTCACCGACTTACACATCATGACTTAGGCTTCAACCATCTCGTCAACACTTAGTCTTGACTCTAAGGTTCGTAACCTAAGGCAAGTATCCCTAACCATCCATCATTGAACTCTCAATCACCTCGTACGTTCATCTCCTAACCCTTCTAAGTCATCCACGTTGAACTCCGATTCGAATACCCTTCAAATTCTCCAAACTTGATTCACCATCTTAAGTCATGTTCCCAAGACTTAGACTAGCCATAATCAGGTCCTAAGAAGTCCCTAAGGTCACTCAAAAGATCCCCTAGCTTCCCTTTTTCTTCCCTTGCTTTCCCACAAAACTGGTTGACGTCATACCCTGACGTCGATCGATCGACGTACGTCATACCCTAACGTCGATCGATCGACGTCCATCTGAGGCACGTCGATCTCTCACTCAATCTACGTCGATCGATCGACGTTCATCTGAGGCACGTCAAACTCTCACTCATCCTACGTCGATCGATCTACGTCCTTCTGAGGCACGTCATACCCTCACTTGCTATACGTCGATCGATCGACGTACGTCATACCCTGACGTCGATCGATCGACGTCCCCGTTCCAGAACACCATTCTGCAATTTTCTGCAGAAACTGCAGAAGTAACCCCCAATTCGACCCTAACTTCCTTCAAAACCATTCCAAGCCTATTTCCCACTATCAATCCATCCTAAAATCACCCAAGACAACATCTTTAGCATACGATTCACGGATTCAAGCCTAGCACTCAAAGTACTTATCAAATCAACCCAAAGATCAAATCATTTCGCTCTCCCCTCCCTTCAACCACCATTATCAACAAAGTAGGGTTCAAGGGATTGGGATTTACATGATCTCATATAAACAACAATCAACGAACAAGATTTCAACATATAATGGCCAAATCTCAAACCAAAACACATAGATCTCACAAGTAGATTCACATAAAGAAATTACTGCATGGTGATCCAAATTGATATCAAAATAGGCCCTTTCTCTTTCGCAAATTGTAAAAACTTATAAGTAGATTACTTGCCTTTGATTACTCGGAGAAAGAACGAAGAACGGACGAAGATTGGGTGAAGATCTAGCAGAGTTCTTCGCTTAGGGTTGAGGGGAGATGAGAGCCGCCTAGGAGGAGAGGATTGCGTCGTTCTCTCTTCTGAGAAAAGGGAAAACTGACGCTATGTGAGTTTGTATAAGGAAAGGGAAAAGTTTGGAGTTTCTAAATTATATCCTATTTTCCTATTTATCTTAAAGGATAAATCCTAATATTTAATTCAAAATTAAATCCTCATTAATTTCAATACTTAAACCCTCAATTAATTCCCATTAATCCTATTATTAAATTCGTAATTAATTACGGTTGACCGTCATTAATCTCATTTAATTCTTCTTTATCTCTTAATTATTCTACGGAGGTTGCGGGGCGTAACATTCTACCCCCCTTACAAAAAGTTTCGTCCTCGAAACTTGTGCGTTACGAAATTAATGATTTAGTATAGCCCTTCATAAATTATTTACTAAGGTCATGACCGAAATTAGCATTCCTTGCGTATTCCGATATGGTACTCATTTCACTTCCTCGGTACAGGACTAAGTTCTCAAAACATTCAGTGTGTAGGCACACCATGTACTCTTTAAATCTATTGCCCTCCGCCTGATAGATCGTAACCTATTCTTGTATAGTCCTCGAATCAACCTTAAGGGTAACGTCAATATACACGCTTCATGACTTAATCGTCGGTCTATATCGAACTTATATTGGTTATCATGAACAACACTCTAAAGTCAGTTCTTAAGTGTAGCCCAATCTTTAACTTACGCCCTGCTCACAAGATTCATCCCTGAAGCCATATGTATATATTCCTTTTTTTCTCTCCGAAATACGATGTACTCTAGTACGATTTAATTTAGTCGATACTACGTCTCTCAAGGTGCTCTAGCCCTTATGCGATTCAATCCTTAGTCCTTGCTAATGAGTGCTTACAATCTTCTACTTACCCACTTGACATGTATTACCCAGGTTATCGCAATCTACGATCCCCGATTCATAAACTTATCCCATATGATTTATCACTTAAATACTCAACCTCCTTTATGTATGCCAATACGATAACCGTTATCCCTCCTTAACGCAACTAATTCTTCATAAGTAATTTTTATATACTTACCAACTAGCTCCATGATCATGCTCTTAATCTCTCAGAGATACCGTCATAAGCCTAGCATACGAACTATATGTATGGACATGCTTTTTTTTTAAATGCAGTTTAAGTGGCTATAATCCAAAATATAGCTTCAATTAGTTATACAGTATCTCTAAATTTTTTTTTTTTTTGTAAACATGCGAGCTAAAGTATTATAAAATTGTCTTCGCAGATGTTGATTCACATGACCTCTTATAAAAAGAAGGACTAACTTGTTCGCAAGAATGTCTCAAACAAAGAAGAAAAGAATATATGTGAGCATATCCTACTCTCAAGAGTGTTTCAGGTAGGACCTCCTTAAAACCATTTGAAACTCAACGACATAAAGGTTTATAAAATAATTTGGAAGTGGTATATCTCTTTCAAAAAGAATGTACGTTTTGCAACTACTTTTTGTCTCGCAAAATATTAGGTAACTTCGTGGCAAGCAGGTGATAATTCCAAGAATAAAATGCTTGCGATATCGATAATCAGCAACTCACATTATTTTAGCAAAATAAACATAGTTAAACGAAAATTTTTGAAATAATATCAGAAATATATAGACATATTGTTTTTCAAATCATCAACATTTTAAAATGTATCTATTTTTCAGAGCTTGTCAATAGTAGTTGAAATTCCATCAGGTTGGAATACGAATACGGAAGAAGATATAACATGGTTAAGGTAGCAGACTATAAATAAACAAACTAGTTAAAATACTTAGAAAAAAAATTGAAAAATCTTTGAAATATAGGGTATATCTTGGTGTACGTGCTCATGTATAAATATTTAACCGCTTGAAACATATCTATCCACACTTCGTATAATTTCTATAATCCACACTTACGGTCAGGAATAAATCTTTCTAAGTACCGTATCTTATAGGTCTAATGTTCGTCTACTCATGATAACATCTTTAGCTGAGACACTTCACTCCTAGCCTGGCAACTCAATATTATTCGTCTTAAGGTATTCTCATTTACCGTACTTCCGTGCGCCACACTAATCCATCGCACTTCCTACTGGGTTATTTTAACCGCTAATTCTAATTCAGTTAGTCTCACATGAACAGTACTTATTACTTGTTCAAGCTTGCTTCCTTGCAACTTCAAGCCTACTCGACTCAAGCCGAGTAACTCTATGTTTCTAGGGGTTCATCACTTAGCTAAAGATTTTGTGACACTTTATCGTTCGAAGGTGTATACTATAGTAGGTTTTCGTATGTCACTGCCTTTCAAGATCGCTAATAAGACTAATATGATCGGCCTATTTTGGTAATTCTAAAATTAGCATCTTAATTGTAAACTATAAACTCCGTTGACCGTATCTGTCACTAACTCTATTGATCATAATGCTTATAAATCGTTGCTTAATTTCTATCATGCTACTATAAATCATCCCTTAGTATTTACTCCACTATTACTATTCATTACTTAGTAGCTATGGTCCCAACTTAGTCCTAAGCCTACTATGGTATTACCGTCCAGGTAAGAATATGGACCTTCTCTAATTTACTCTAGTGGTGTTAAGTACTATGTTGCAATTATGGTAAGGTAGCCTGAGTTACTGCCTGACCCGGTAATATTGATCTAAGGTTTGTACTAGAATGTTCTGATTAACATCATAATTCATTCGAATCAATTATATAATGTTCAACTAGGGTTTCTAAGATCACGACTTAGAGAGTTGTGATCAACCTTACATAAGGGAGAAGTGCATGGGGTATCTTAGATGTATGTGTCTCTAAAACCGTTGGCCCTCCATAGTTTAGGATCATATCTTATCTCTAGGATCGTTCCTAGCATCACCCTTCTTACCTCTAAGATCGCGTTTTATCTCCCAATCATAATTAGTACATAATCAACACCTATTACTAATTCCATATTTATGTCCAAAGTCAACTCGTAATCAATATCATTACTTACGTCTAAAATCGTGACTTATGTTCAGAATCATCGCTTATAACTGGGGTCCTTGCCTATGTTCATGATCATCGCCTTAAGTTCAAATCATCACATAGGTCTAAGGTTGTGTCTTAGGGGCAAAATCATAAGTTATTTTCTAACATCAGGGCCTGGAGAAGCACGGAGTGCGGTGGTGCCGTATCCCCCGAGTGGTTCCCTCAAGGTTGGAACATGCATCCCTCACATCTCCTCAGTGTAACACCTTATGTCACGCCGAGGCGGTGGTAGAGTAGGGGGGTTGCTGCTGCTGCTGAGCAACACTTTGCGCTATCACTGTGATAGCGCCTATCAGTGCCTGGGGTATTAACACTGGTGGTGGTGGTGGAGGGTTCTCGTCCTCATTGCCACCATTTCCTTGGTTATCTCTTCTGTGAGGCATTTTTCTGCAAAATCAACGCTTATTAGCATTCAGCAATTCCAAAAACATAAGTACTGAAAGCCCATATGCGTTGTACAAGGTAGGATTTGTACCCTAAGTAGAGTAACGTTTATTGATTAACTTTTATCGCGCTCGCACACACCCATCCCCATTAAACTTACATATAGAATCACATACTTAGACCTAAAGATCAACTAAAGGTAAAAATCATAACTTAAGACTCTACATGTCATAACCTAGGTCTCCGAGGTAGATCTAAAGCCTAGGCTCTGATACCACCTGTAGCGCCCCGACCCGGACAGCGGAATCCGAACCGGTACACCCGTCGTAGCTTACTGAGAAGACTACAAGACGTCTCATCTCTCGAATACACATCATCAATGACGTAAGAGAAGTAAGCACGGAAGCATATCATATCCATCTAAACCATTTAAGTAATACGTCAAAGACAACGTGAATAACCAAATGTATATGGTCGCAGCCATCTAAAACCTCAATGAATTAAGGAACAAAAATAACAAAACTATCCTGTCAATGCTCTCTACAAAGTCTAAACATCCCATTCAGCCCACTCGCCGTCGTCCTCAATGAAAATCATATCGTAACTGGGTTCATCTGCAAAATCAAAGGCAGTACCCTTAGCGAAAACGCTAGCAAGTAACCCGCTTATAAGACATACGGGATCACACATGGCAAGATATGAGTAATATATAAGTCAAGGGATTTGAGGGGCACATGTCTTGTAAACTTCCAAATATAGAATTGAATAACGTCGTAAAGCAAGTACCACAATTTGTTCACATTTAACAATTCGTAGGCAATCAGGTACCACACACGCTCATACCACATTGACTCTCGTGATGCATGTCAAAATATGCATTACACTACACATTTACATATGCATGAACGCTTTCTCTTTTAAAACAGTGCAATGCATGTCACAATGTCCGGTCACTTCACATAACTTTATACCCTGTAACGCGCCCCGGCTTATATTTCCATCCCGGTTTACGTTGCAGCCAACTTTATACCCTGTAATGCACCTCGGCTTATATTTCCATCCCGAGTAGCATTACAGACAACTTTATACCCTGTAACGCGCCCCGGCTTATATTTCCATCCCGTTTTACGTTACAGTCTTTTGTGCCCTACAATGCGCCCCGACTTATATTTCCATCCCGGTTTACATTGCAGGTCACCTTCGCAAATTTGTGCCGTAGCACCTTTCTTTTCAAATCAATATGCAAATGCACGTGCCATGATGCAAGACTCCTCTCTTCATTCTCACTTCTCATTCTCGTATGCAAGTCACATTCATATTTCATGTACACATGCGCAAGTACAAGCAACACACAAGCTTTCACCGACTTACACATCATGACTTAGGCTTCAACCATCTCGTCAACACTTAGTCTTGACTCTAAGGTTCGTAACCTAAGGCAAGTATCCCTAACCATCCATCATTGAACTCTCAATCACCTCGTACGTTCATCTCCTAACCCTTCTAAGTCATCCACGTTGAACTCCGATTCGAATACCCTTCAAATTCTCCAAACTTGATTCACCATCTTAAGTCATGTTCCCAAGACTTAGACTAGTCATAATCAGGTCCTAAGAAGTCCCTAAGGTCACTCAAAAGATCCCCTAGCTTCCCTCTTTCTTCCCTTGCTTTCCCACAAAACTGGTTGACGTCATACCCTGACGTCGATCGATCGACGTACGTCATACCCTGACGTCGATCGATCGACGTCCATCTGAGGCACGTCGATCTCTCACTCAATCTACGTCGATCGATCGACGTTCATCTGAGGCACGTCGAACTCTCACTCATCCTACGTCGATCGATCTACGTCCTTCTGAGGCACGTCATACCCTCACTTGCTATACGTCGATCGATCGACGTACGTCATACCCTGACGTCGATCGATCGACGTCCCCGTTCCAGAACACCATTCTGCAATTTTCTGTAGAAACTGCAGAAATAACCCCCACTTCGACCCTAACTTCCTTCAAAACCATTCCAAGCCTATTTCCCACTATCAATCCATCCTAAAATCACCCAAGACAACATCTTTAGCATACGATTCACGGATTCAAGCCTAGCACTCAAAGTACTTATCAAATCAACCCAAAGATCAAATCTTTTCGCTCTCCCCTCCCTTCAACCACCATTATCAACAAAGTAGGGTTCAAGGGATTGGGATTTACATGATCTCATATAAACAACAATCAACGAACAAGATTTCAACATATAATGGCCAAATCTCAAACTAAAACACATAGATCTCACAAGTAGATTCACATAAAGAAATTACTGCATGGTGATCCAAATTGATATCAAAATAGGCCCTTTCTCTTTCGCAAATCGTAAAAACTTATAAGTAGATTACTTGCCTTTGATTACTCGGAGAAAGAACGAAGAACGGACGAAGATTGGGTGAAGATCTAGCAGAATTCTTCGCTTAGGGTTGAGGGGAGATGAGAGCCGCCTAGGAGGAGAGGATTGCGTCGTTCTCTCTTCTGAGAAAAGGGAAAACTGACGCTATGTGAGTTTGTATAAGGAAAGGGAAAAGTTTGGAGTTTCTAAATTATATCCTATTTTCCTATTTATCTTAAAGGATAAATCCTAATATTTAATTCAAAATTAAATCCTCATTAATTTCAATACTTAAACCCTCAATTAATTCCCATTAATCCTATTATTAAATTCGTAATTAATTACGGTTGACCGTCATTAATCTCATTTAATTCTTCTTTATCTCTTAATTATTCTACGGAGGTTGCGGGGCGTAACACATGCTCCCCCTGAATATATGATCATGAAAACATACTCAAGATTACTTCGAAGACTTCAAAGCTCCCCCTCGATATTAATTATCCCAAAACCAGTAGACATGATGTATATCAAGTTCATTTCAAACTCCTCCTCAACATAAGACACCATGATATTCAAATTTCATATTAGTATATCCATCCATATCAAAAGAATAACATGTACTATGTATCAAGCATACCAAGCATTCCATACATAAGCTTAAGCGCATTCAAACATCAAGCACAAGCATATTCAGACACAAACACAAGCGTATTCAAACACCACCTTCTCCCCCTTTTAAAAACATAAAAGTAATAATCATTTAAGGTGATCAAAAGATGTTCAATATATGGAATATAACTGTTGAAAATAACTGAAAATAGTCTAACTACCCTAATAGGACTGCAGAGTGGTGATTTCTACTATTTCTCATCGGACGAGAAACAAAGCCTTGAGACAACCCTTGAAGTTTGAATTTTAACTTTTGATATTTTGTCTTCTGGTCGGTTAACTCAATTTCTAGTGTAGTTACTCTATTTTTGAGGTTGGCTGCTTCCACCTCAATAACATCCGTGGGAATTTGTTCCTCTGTCTATTTTTCTCCTCATTGGTCAATAGTCCTATTTAGCTCTTCAATCTTAACTTTAGCATCAAATCCATACTCATAACTAGAATCCTCTTCTATTAGTGTGTTTCCTTTATCAGCACGAGTGGTAGGAGTGGGTTGTGGTTTGGGGGACGGTGGTATGTAGGGACAGTCTCTTGGATAAGTATGTCAATGTCATCACCCTCTATAGGCTCAGGTTAAGGTCTTTTGTCATGTTGCGTTTCTTTACGAGATTTGCGAATTTGTTGAATGTTGGCTTTGGTGTAGAAATCCTTATTGGTGATTTTGTCCTCATCTGTTGCATCCGAAGACAAATTTGATTCCTTGAGCAATCGATAAGTAAGATTGCCATATCGAAGCGCCTTGCTTTTCTTGGTGACAGCTTCCAGCATATTCACAAACAATATTTCTCAAAAGTTTAATGGCTACATGCTGGCAGTGTGATAGGCAATATAAAATTCTGAATTTCTAGGGAGCTTGGCTGACTTACCATTGAAACCAAAAGTGACAATGACGAGTAACACACGATATACCAAAGGCATATCATTTGTGTTCTAAATGATACAAAATCCAAGAAAGGTTGTAACCTCATTTTTCATCACCTTATATCGATATGTGTCCCATTTCCAAACATCAAGTTCATCAAGACCCTCATCAGGTACCCCAAGTAGCTCATTTATTGTTTTCCCATCCAATTCAATGAGTTTACCATCAATCACTGAATTTAAAGAGAATGGAAAGCCATTTAAGTACTCTACCAACAGATTGGCATAAAACAAGCAAGTGCATAGGGTAGACACTTAGTCCATTCCATATTCATCCTGATGTGGCCTCCATTTTCGATCATCCAACTAATCAATGATTGGGTTCAACTCATCATTACTTAATATATCTTTAATCTAAAGCGAGTCCAGTGGAATTGCTGACCTTTCAGTAGTTTTCCACTGATCAGATAGGTCTTGTGCCCTAGAGTATATGTAGTAAAAATTACCTAGAGCTCTAGGTTGTTCCAAGGCTTTTTCATACTCCTAAGACAAGCTATGGAAAAACTGTTGATGGTGAGTCTGCCATGAACCTCAGTCAAGAAATTGGCTTGGAAGAAATCCGTTTTTTTTGGAAGCATCCTCTTTTTTCTTATGAACCTTAGTTTTGTGATATGTGTTTGAGACACTTATATGCATGTATAAGATACTTCCATCAACTCTCCCAAGCTTCCAACCATCGGTTAAGGTTGAACAATAGTGCAAGGCACCACCTTCTCCTCAATGGCACTAAAAAGGTCGGATGGTGAGAAATTCAGCCTTCCAATCCACCAAGTCGTTCCTTTTTCGTAGATTGTGGCCATCAACAAGGGTTTCTCAAACCTTAAATTGGATTTGGCTTTGATTTGTTTTGGTGAAACCAAAGAAAACACACAAGGCTGCCAAAGGTAAAAGGCACGCACAAGGCAACCAAAATTGGATAAATCAGTGAATGATAAAACTATTTAAACATTGTGTCTATGTATGGCCTTATATGGCCATTATTTCCTACATCTAAAAGATAATAGCATAATCCAAGATATCTCATGTGCATTTACATCAAATCTACTTAAGAAAGCAAATCAAAACTAATCAAGAAAATAGTTTGAAATCAAATCCCTAAAATTTCGTATGGGATGACACCCTGTCGGTTTAAGACTTCTACACGCTTGTACAATCCGAGTTATCTTTTGAGCTCCTCCGCAAAGCTGTAGATCACAAAATTACCTTGAATTTGGGTCTTAGAATCACCTCATTTGGACAATTCTGCACAGAGACATCATTCTCCAAAAGTTGCTATGTATCCAGTGGGCTTTAGCGGGTTTCCTAAATATTTGGACTTTAATCTTAAGGCTCACTTTAGAACCTCTTGTAGCTCAAATTAGGAAACGTGCATGGCACGAAATTTGTCCCTAATTGAGTTTTCAAACACCTCCAAGTCATTTGAACGTGTTTGGACTTGTCCTCCAACATGTAGGTCCAAAATACTAACCTGGGTACAGCTATGTACCTTCCTAGAAATTAGGGTTTCCATAACACTTTCTTTATTTTTCATGCTCCTAAAAAGACACTCAAACAGTGGCATTAGTACACCAAATACGTAAATTATGACTCCATAGGCTACCCTAGACCTAAACAAAGACAACAAATGACTAGACTCAAAACTATGGCACACAAAAGTGAAATGACCATCATGTCCTCTCACTAACCCTTACATCTTATAATATGCATTAAAACTCAAACATAATCAGATCATAGCCTCAATGATGAGCGTCCAACGCTGCCCACCATGTATTGGCACCTCTTGCACATGTCTTACTAAGAAAGCCCCAACATCAAACCCTTGTAGTCTTGATTGGCTTCTTGTTAAAGGACCCATATGTGTAGTTTTGGTGGGTCCTTATGCAGGGTGATCATGAGGAGGCTCTTGGACCTCATCATCTTGGGGTAGGGGGTAGTTGTTGAGAAAGTTGGCATGACTCTTCTTCTACTTGATGAGAGGTACTAGGCCTCTTTGAGGTGTCTTTACTTCTTGATGACATGTTTGAAGGGTGTAGGTTTCTAGTGATGAGAAAAACCAAATCAATTTTGAGGAAGATGAAAGAGATGGAGTATGAGTGGTGAAATTCAAGTATGTTGAAGAGAATTTGAAAGATTTGCAATGTGACACGCTATTTGAAAATGTCAGCTAATTGATCATCAGTTGGAACGAATTTAACACACACAAAACATTTTTGTACACAATCCTTATGAAGTGATGCCTCACTTCAATATGTTTGGTTGTTTTTTGATGGACAGGATTTTTGAGCTATACTTATGGCTTATTTGTTATCACATAGGGTACGTACTTTATCAAACTTAACATTGTAACAGTTTAAGGAGTTTATCATCTAAAGTTGTTGGGCAGAACATGAGGCAGCCGATACATATTTGGATTCTACTGTACAAAGTGACACGCTATTTTGTTTCTTGAAAAAACAAGAAACCAAGCAATATCTAAGAAATTGACATGTCCTAGAGGTGGTTTTTCTATCAATTAGATTTCCAGTATAATCTAAGTCACTATACCCACTTAAGTCAAAACACTCATTCTTAGGATAGAACAGACCAAAATTCTATGTACCTTTCAATGCCTAAAAAATGCGTTAGAGCAACTGATGTGATTCCTTAGGCATACTTTGAAATCTAGCACATAAGCATACATCATGTAATATATATTGTCTACTAGTTGTTGAATAAAGTAAACTACCAATCGTACCCTTATGCTTGGGTATCTCAACCGGATTTCCTTTTTCATCCTTATCAAGCTTTGTACTTGTGCTCATTGGTGTGCTTACACTCTTTCAATCCTCAAACTTTTATTTCTTGAGAAGATCTTTTGATATTTTGTTGGAGATATGTATACTCCATTTTTGATTTATTTGATATGAAGTCCAAAAAGTAGTTGAGCTCGCCCATAATACTCTTTTCAAATTCTCCTTCTATTATTTCTGCAAAACGCTCACATAGAGAATCATTAGTGACACCAAATATAATATTTCCTTGTTCTTTATTAAATAATGTAATATCAACTTTTTCTCTTGAAAAAGCGTTTTCGAGAAGGAAGTTGCTCAATCTCTCATACCATGCTCTAAGAGCTTGTTTAAGTCTATAGAGAGCCTTTTTAGGTTTGAATACAAATTTTGGAATATCATGATTTTCAAAACCTGGTGGTTGAGATACATATACTTCTTCTTGAATTATTTCATTTAAGAAGGCTGATTTTACATCCATTTAATATAACTAATCCTTATAGCATGCATATCCTAGGAGTATCCTAATAGTTTCTAATCTAGCCACCGGAGCAAAGGTCTCATCATAATCAATTCCTTCTTCTTGTCTATATCCTTGCGCTACCAACCTAGCTTTGTATCTTGTTATATTTTCTTGGTCATTCATTTTGTTTCTAAATATCCATTTAGTATCAATAATAGGATGATCATTAGGTTTAGAGGCTAACTCTCAAACATTACTTCTTTTAAATTGATTTAATTTTTCTTGCATAGCCACTATCTAATCTTCATCAGTTATAGATTCTTTTATATTTTTAGGCTCAACTTGTGAAATGTAGAATTCTCATGAAATTTTCTCCTTGTTAATATGTCTTGACTTGTTTCTCCTACTACGAATTCTTTTGGATGGTCTTTGTTATATTTTCATGATTTCGGTAAATTTCAAGTGTCACATTTACTTCTTCCTATTCTTTTACCTTAGAATTAGGTCCATTTTCAAGTTGATCAATTCTGAGATCAACAAGAATATCTCCTCTTGAAATTTCAAGGTTTTCGATATGTCTTACTTCAACTATCTCATTTTATTCATCATCATTTAAATTTGGTTCATCATCAAGAAATTCACTAAACTTAACATGAATGGACTCTTCAACTTTCATATCCCTTTTATTATATACTTTAAATGCTTTGTTATTTTGAGTATAACCCATAAATATTGCTTCATCTGCGTTGTAATCGAGTTTATCCAAGTTGTCTTTTGTGTTAAGTATGAAACACTTACAACCAAATTCCTTGAAGTATCCAATGTTGGTTACTCTTCCTTTCCAAATTTCATAAAGAATCTTTTTGAGAGATGGTCTCAAGAAATCTCTATTTATCACATGACAAGCAGTGTTGACCGCTTTTGCCCAAAAACACTTAGGTAGCTCAAATTCATTTAGAATGCTCGACTCATTTGTTGAAGAGTTTTATTCTTCCTTTCTGCAACACAATTTCTTTGATGACTTTTAGGAGCCGAGAAGTTGTTTCCATATCTTTTGGATACACAAAATTCTTAAAACTCACCATCAAATTCACCACCTATATCACTTCTAATTTCCTTGATGGTATCTTCTTTTAGGTTTTCTAATCTCCTACAAAGTTTTATAAACTCTTGGTATGCATCATTCTTTTTTGCTAAGAACATGACCCAAGTAAACATAGAGAAGTCATCTACCAGTACAAAGGTGTGGTGTTTTCCACCTAGACTTGGCATACCAATATCTCCATACAAGTCCATATGAAGTAGTTGCAGAGGTTTGGTGGTGCAGATTTCACTTTTGAACTTGAAGCTTGCTTCACATAAGACATGGCTTCTGAAATTTAATTTTGGAAGACCTTAGACCTTTTTCATCTTTACAAATTTATTTGAAGTTTTTGAAACTAATATGTCAAAGCCGTCTATGCTATAATTGCATGAAATCATTTTTGGCAACTAACATGAAACTTTTTGGGCAATCAAATCATGTGTGCTAAGTTTGTAAACATCATTGTTCTTTATAACCTCAAAAATAGTCTTACCATTCTTTTTCACAATGCATTTCCTTTTTGCAAATTCAACTTGAAAATTAGCATAACATAGTTGGCTAACACTTATCAAATTGTACTTAAGCCCGTTTACATACAATACATTACTAATAGTAAAGAGAAGTTATCAATTTCTCTATGTCCAAGGATTTTGGCTCTCTTATTTTTGAAATTCCTCGTTCCACCATCTTGGATTTTGAGCTTGGTGGACAAAGTTTTGTCTGTAGTTATGTGTGTGGAACATCCGTTGTGCATAAGCCATTGGTTCCTTCTTCTTTGGCTACTCCAACATGGAATGATTTAGTGGCTGATTTGAACATGTGATCCACGAAAGTTTTGGATATTTTTGAAGTATATGGGCTGGCCATATTTACATGGCAAGTACGTGACACGTTTGTGAAGTTTCGGTAGTCACCTGATGCGACAATTTTTGGTTTATGAACTTGTAAAGTGTCGTTATAATTTTTCATCACCATGACTTATATCATATGATACAAGATCTGAATATACTCATAAATATGAGGTGTATGTAGTGGTGTTTACATCGTCATATGTTTGTAATATATGTAACGTGTCGGTGGTACGTTGGAATATATGTGTATCGTGCCTTTTTTTAAAAAATACGAATATATATAATATATATATATATATATATGGCGTGTAAAATGAATAGGGAGGAGACTTTCCATTTCCAAATTTGTTGCCGTGTAGCTTCCATCAAATGTGTCTCCATTTAATGAACTAGTTAGTTCATTAACTTAGGCATTCCACTTAATGAACTAGTTTAATTCATTAATTGTGGCACCTAAAAGTAGTACAAAGACAACAAATGTTTGCCATATTGATGTAAGCTTTAATGCTTCATGGCTTGTTAGCACGGCAACAATATATGTAAATATATGAAGCATGTATATCACATAATCGTGTCAAGTAATAATTTTGTCATGCATTTTGTAAACTCGTACCATTTAAATTATGCATTTGTAAATCATTCAAACAGTTTTTTACAACACTCGAAGACTGAAGTAGGTTTGTTTTTAACGAAACCAGTATAAAAATCTTGGTGTGTTCTTACTTTTCAGCACTTTTATTTTCAGTTCCTGTTTTCTGAATCGTTTCATTAGCCACAGTAAAAGAGAAAAGGATTTTCAAAAACACAAAATTTTGCGGAGACATAGCCACATGTCCTAGATTTCGTTTGGCACAAGTTTCATTACATTTGGATAAGTATCAGGCAATCAAACATTAATAGTTCCGAGACTAGTGCAATTTGATTCTCAGATTTGCAAAGTTGAGAACATCAATGTGGTTGGCATACTTACCAAGAGACTTTTGAGAAACTGTTTTAACCCAGTAAAATACACATCTTGAGGGTCATACCATAAAAGTTCATGTCATTTAGAATTCTCAATTAATAGGAATAAATTTTGTATTTCGGAGTAAAGTTTCTGGCAGATTGACGCAATCTGCAAAAAAAACATGTTTCCAAGGGGTTAGGATTGGAATTGTAACTTGAAATTTTTGTGAGACACTCATAATATCTGAGAGCACATCTTCACCAAATTTCATAATTTTTGGAGGTTTAAAACCAAGTCATCTAGATTAATCAAATCAGAATCTGAAAAAAAAACTGTTTTCAGAAGTGAGTTATTTGGTCAAAAAAGTTTTTAAAAACCGAATTTTTCGCACTCACTATTCAACCCCCCATCTAGTGGTGCTATATAGGTCCTACAAGTGGTATCAGAGTGTAGGCACACTCACTACAAGAAGATCCAACGATCTCTGTGAGATGGCATCCACTAGTCACAAGACCGGAAAAGAAGGTATGTCGAGTCAAAAGCCTCCTCTTTTTGACGGTAAGTCTTTTATACAATGGAAACTTAGAATGAAACTCTTCCTTATAGCTATTGATATAGACTTATGGTCCATTATAGAAGATTGTCCTTTTATTCCCTTCTAAGTTATCCATGGTTGATTGTGTCACTTTAGAAGTCATGAAACCAAAGCAAGATACACTAGTGATGAAAAAAAGAAATTAAGTATGAATACTAGAGCCATGCAACTTCTTCTAAATGGTTTAAGTAAAAGTGAATCGAGTTATGTATCAAATTGCTCTAGTGCCCAAGAAATGTCGAGAATTCTTGAAATGAAACATGAAGATACTAGTCAAGTTAAAGAGTCAAAAATAAACAGCTTATGTCTACTCTTGAGTCTTTCAAGTTATTACCAAACGAATCTATTGTTGATATGGATTTACGCTTGACTAACATTTACAACTCTCTTGAGTCTCTTGGAAAAGCATTTTTTGCACAGGAAAAGGTACAAAAGGTACTAAGAAGCCTGCCATCTGAATGAGATAACCAAATTCACGTCAATCGAACAAAATAAGGGGAAACAAGATCAATAAAAATTGAGGAACTAATCGGATCATTAAGGGTATAAGCCTTGTCTCTCACCATCTTGCCCACTTTTATAGTGTGTTGGCTGCACCCGTAGGGTTAGAGGTCTTCTTGAAAATTTTCTTGAATACCCTTGGAAGATTGCTTTGTATGAATGATGACACAACCTTGCTTACCTGGAGCAACACGATTGGACAAATGACTTGTCTTTTCCTAGTTGTCACTTCTTAATAAGCCATATTTAATCCACCTTGCACTCCTTAAATGAGCTGTAATTCTTCTAAAAAATCTGAAACATGTGCTTAAAATCAAGATGATTAACTTCCAAATAATCATGATATAGTTCTCCTTAAATTTTGGAATATAATTGAAGACAAAATGGTTAAAGATCGGCCAGCTCTCAAAGACATATGCAGAAATTTCAGCATGTGTTTTTATTTGAATTGTTTCCTTGTGTGGCGCCCTCTTCAATGTCACCAATCATGTGTGGCAGAATATCGTCCACCAATTGAAATGCCAAATAAGCTCCACCTAGGCTCCAAGAAATCTGAAATTAGGCTATGACATTCATGCACATGTGCTGAATTCTCTTCTGGGAAACTTTGTTACATAATGATGCATAATCTTCACACATATGGTAAATTGCAATCAGCCCTAAATTTGATTTTTCTAGAACCACTGTAGCATATCTTGAATGTGTAAAAAGTGTCCTAGATACATGTGACATCAACACCAAAAACGTCCAAGCATATAGAAGTGTAGAAAACCAAATTTCGACTTCGTCGATTACAAGATTTTTCTCCAATTAAAATCAAACTTCTTAGATATGTATATATATTATGTTCACACATAATATACATAAAATTAGGTATAGATTAAGCTCCACATGGCTGAGGAAAAACCCCCCCATGTGACAAAATAAGCTTGACTTTGAATTCTCCACAAATTTAGGCTAAATTGTGGGTGATTTGTGTGTGTAAACATTGTATGACTTTGGGGATGATTATGACATGTGGAGCAAAGAATTTTCTGAATATTGTTGATGTATATAGGCTGACATATTTATATGGTAGGTACGTGACATGTCGGTGAAAGTTTTGGTAGTCACCCGATATGACAATTTTCGGTTTGATGACCTTGTGACATGTCATTATAATTTTGATGGCACTGTGACTTGTAACATATGATATGAGAACCTGTATATACTCATAAATATGAGGTGTATATAGGTGGTGTGATGTCGACGTATGGTTATGATGTGTATGATATAGTACGTCGGGCATAGTAATATAGTGGTGTCTTTATAAAAACAAATTTGTATATGAGATATATATATATAAGTAAATGCGTCATGTGAGTTGGAGATGAGGATACGTTACATTTCAATTTTTTTGCCATATAGCTCTCTCCAAAATATGTCTTTATTTAATGAACTACTTTAGTTCATTAACTTAAGCGCTTCACTTAATGAACTAGTGTAGTTCATTAGTCATTGGCACCTGGAATATATAAAGACAACAAATATTTGCCATATGGTTGTAAGCTTTAACGCTTTCATGGCACGTTAATACGACAATCAATATAAGTAGCAAAACATTTTTATGACGTGCATATATCCGATAACACTTATTTCAATGCATTTCGTAAAGCATTTAAATCATGCATTTTCAAATCACTCAGACATCCGATTTCTCAACACCTTCTAGTGGTGCTATAAGAGGTCAGACAAGTGGTATGGAGACTGAGGGTTCACTCACAATAAGAAGGACTAACAAGCTTTGTGGGATGGCATCCACTAAGCCATAAAACCAAGCAAGAATGTATGTCAAGCCAAAAGGCCTCCACTTTTTGATAATGAGGTAAATTCTGATTTGAACCATTTTATCATGATTTGTATGTCAATATCTTGAGTTACATAAGTTTTTCTAAGACTCTTACAAAAGAAAAGAAACGCTTAATTGAAGGCAAGAAATTGTTAGAATCTTCTAACACAAATCTTGTATCTCAATTACAACGATTCAAAAAGGGAGTCATCTCGTTTGATTGATTCATTGAAATCTAAAATTGAATCTTTATATCCGAAAATGTTGTAATGGAAGCTGAGATCTCAGATTTGAGATCAAGAAATGTAGATATAGAATAGACGGTAAAACAATTCGAAACAGGAACTTGCATGCTAGATCGTCCTCATCTTTTCTAAAAAGCATGAATCTGACAAAAACCAGATTAGGGTACATTGGAGATAATCGGGGTATAAAGAATCTACAAATTTTGTTCTATCTTCATCTAAGCAACCACATGTATTCAAAATGATTGTAAAGCCTAAGAAGGCAACAACACACACTAGCGAGTTACCTACTGTATCTCATCGTACTATTTCTTTTTCATCACATGAAAAGTATAATCACATGTCATATAGATATGAAACAAAGCCATCAATGTATACGTGACATTCATATCATACTAATGCATTTAGATCATGCACCTTGCATGCAAGCCAAAATGCATATCAAAAGTCAAAATTCATCTTATTTCTACAATGATAGTTTTGGTCATTATAGGCCAAATAGAAGTAATCACATGTTCTATATTCCTTGTTCATCTTCTTCTCATCTTTTGTAAGACCAAGAAAGGTCACCCAAGTTTGGGTACATAAAGGGTACTCTTGCAAAAGGTTGATCACTAAACTTAAGGACCCAAAAATAAAGAGTATCTACCTGATTGTCACACTTTGCAGGGATCATATAAAACAAAAGATGTAGCAAACAAGTGGTTTCCTTGGACAGTGGTTGTTCAAGAGACATGACGAGTGATCCAAGCCTATTCTTGAAATTAAGAAGTTTACAAAAGGAGGATCCGTAACCATTGGAGATGACACAAAGGGTAAAATAATTGGAAAGGGAGCAATCGATAATCCAAGCACCCTTCAGATTTCCAACGTTTCCTTGGTAAAAGCAACTTATCATAAACTTTGCTTATATGTCACAAATTTTTGATGGTGTTTTTGATGTGAATTAATTCTCACCCATACTTCAATATTGTTAATAAAAATGGTGAAATAGTAATTAAAAGGGAAAAAGAGTAAGGAAACATTTTACATTATCTGTGGATTGATAATGTTAGATGCAAAAGTAAAGTGTTTCATGTGAGTGAAGCCCAATGTGAATTTATGGCATAGACATTTAGGACAAATTTGCATCTCCACTCTTGAAAAACTTCAAAGTAGATTCTAGTATGAGGAATGCCTAGACTTGATTTGGACAACTTTAAGTTGTGTGAATCTTGTGTTATAGGCAAACAAACACGTGAATCACTTAAATCTAAGAATGAGATTAGTACATCTAGAAATCTTAGAATTATTTCATATTGATTTGTTTGGTCCTAGTCCGTACTAGAAGCCTCGGAGGGCTACTCTATGCATGCGTTATTATTGATGAGTTTTGTCGTTATACATGGATTTTATTTCTTGCAAATAAAGATGATAGTGCCATTGAGATTGCTAAATTGATAAAAAAAACTTGAAAATGAATATAGCGTGAATGTGAAAAAAGATTAGGAGTAAATTAAGTAGGCGAATTTAAAAATAAAGATATGATTGTGTTTTCTGAAGAAAGAGGTATTAAGCAATCAATTTTCACCACCTACAACGCCACAATTAAACGGTGTAGTTGAAAAGAAAGAATAGGACATTGCAAGAATTGCAAGAACCATGTTTTGTGAAAATCGATTGCCTAGATTTTTGTCAGCAGAAGCCGTTATTGTACATGTTATATAATTAAACCGTTTATCAATTAGAAAGAAAATTAACAAAACACCAAATGAGATTTTAAATGATCGCATGCCAAAGATGGATTATTTTTGTGTTTTTGGATGTAAAATGTTTTATATTAAACACAAATGATAATTTAGAGACAAATTTGAAATCTATTGAATGTATTTTTGTTGGATATTATGTGAATTCTGAGGCATATAGATGCTATGATTCCCGTCACTAAACAAATTTTAGAATCTATACATGTAAAGTTTTAATGAATTTGGTGAACTTGAAATAAATAAAGAATATGATGATGATTTTGAATATAAACCCCGTGATGGGGTGACATAGAAGAAAATACACATACATGCTGAGCATGATAACGCTAGAAATGCATGAACACTTAGAACCAGCATGAGAACTTGGAAAATAATCAACCTAAATGGCATAGAGATCACCCCACAAGATCTCAGAATAGGCGACATCTGTCAAGGTGTACGACCACGTAGAAAAATATATCAAGATGAAATTTCTTATTTACATGTTATGATTTCTGAAATAGAACCAAAGAATGTGCTTGATGCTTTGAATGGTTCTTCTTGGATTGATGCTATTCATGACAAAAAAATCAATTTACAAGAAACAATGTATGGGATTTAATACCCCAACCACAAGACAAACCAAATAATAGGTAAGGAATTGGGTGCATAGAAATAAAATGAATGATGGTAAAGTCGTTAGAAATAAGCTAGGATTGTTTGCAACAAGGACATAATCAAGAAGAGAGAATAGATTATGAAGAGACATTCGCACCCGTAACACATTTAGAAGCTATATGATTATTACTTGCTATTGCTTGCATAAATGATTTAAACTTTATCAAATGGATGTCAAAACTGCATTTTTAAATGGTTTTTTATAAAAGAAAGAAGATTATGTAAAGCAACCATCCAGATTTAAGGATATAAAATAACCCTAATCATGTTTATAAGCTTAAAGAAAGCATTATATGGTTTAAAACAAGCTCCTAGAGCTTGGTAATGATCGCTTGGCTACTTTTCTCTTAGAAAATGGATTTAAAAGAGAAACCATCGGTAGTATTTATTCTTAAAACAAGAAAAATTGGATTTACTTATTATTCAAATTTACATTGATGATATTTTTTTGGATCTACAGGTGATATTTAGTTGAAGAATTTGAAACTTTCATGAAATCCGAGTTTGAGATGTCTATGGTAGGTGAAACTAAATTATTTTCCTTGGCTTGCAAATTAAGCAAACTAGTAAAGTAATACACATAAGCCAAGTAAAATACGTAAATAACATGATAAAGAAGTTTAACTTTAAAAACTTGAAACCATCTACCACCCCTATGAATGTAGCCACTAAACTTGATAAAGATGAAAATGGAAAAGATTTTGATAATGGGTTTTATAGATCTATGATTGGCTCTTTGCTTTATCTTACTACAAGTAGACCGATATTATGTTTATTGATTGCATGTATTGTTGTACCCCGCCCCAAAATTAGTAAGGCGTCTAGGGATGGGGTGAAATAAGGCATGTGAATATACCTCGAAAAGGAGATATCTTCGGCTTACCCACGATTATTGAGGTAAAAGGGAGTTATCATACTCCAAAGTGTAAAAAGTGAAGAAAGCGAGCCGTTGGAGGGTATGCAAGAATGCTAAATTAATTGACCTGAGGAATTGAGAACAATTGGAAGAAGTATCTTGGACAACTTTAAATGAGAAGCCGGATTATGTACATATGGTAGGGGCATACATCTGGATATACATATATACAAGATGGACTATCATATGATAAGGGGTTTAAATAGATTATGGTCCATAGGGAAAAATGCGCAAGGGGCAGCCCGTAGTAACACACGTACACGTGTATATATATATATATAATAATCAAGAATAGGAAACGGGAAGCATGTGTAACATTCAATTAACTACATATACCCACATATAGATATATACGAACATGTGTTTGTGTATAGTATAAAGCGAAAGCTACCATGTAACAAATGGCTTAATGGATCACGATACGGGGAAAAGTCTATTTAAAGAACCGTACACAAGGAATGCACGACTCTATGTATCTTCTTGATGCTTCATGAATTTCATAGACCTAGGCCTACGTTTAAAACCAAAGTGGATTATCCATGTTTAAGTTTTAAGGTGCAACAACAAGATCTAAGAAATGGATAGATTATGAATAATATGCGGGTATACATATCGGAATACAAGTATATGTAGATACGGATCTAGACATATATATATGGCAATAAAACGATTTTTTCAGAGAAGTATGTTGTATGTATATATATATATATATGCACACCTATACGGTTAAATATATATGAATATGGATGTATACGCATCCACTTAGCGTTTCCGGATATAATGTGTACTTCTTTTAAGGTTTGTGGCTTAATTAAAGAGGAAATAGAGATATATATAGGGCGTGTATGCTTATATATATATACGGATATATATAGCTATACACATATGGATAAGAATTATGAGGAATATAAATGGGACATACATACGTGTATACGTATCGGTCCATACGTATAACAGTGCAGCAAAATCAATTGTGTTATGAAAAGCAACACTTAAATGATGGTGATATAAGATATATATATATATATATATATATATATATATATATATATATATATATATATATATACACAAACATATACATATATGCGTTATTGAGGGAAATGTATATACATGGAATATATATGTGGGTTTTGGCCATAAGGCCTTAGGGGGATAAGACATTACATTCAAGACTATTAAGGGACCTTAAATGAGCATTATAGTTGGGCTCCATTTCCTCCTCTAAGTTGTATTATATAATTTAAAGGATGGCTAAACAAATGCCCTAAACCATATGTGATAGGAAAGAAAAGAGGAAGTACTTCTTGTGTCAACAAGCTCAAAGCAAGATCCAAGACTACAAAGGCAAGTACACTATACTTCTTGTGGCTTGAATGTGAGAGTGTTTGCATGATCGGCTATATAAACTTAAGATTTAATCTTAGTTGTGATGTGCTAAGTTTTGATGCCTAAACTTTCGGCCTAGGGGCCAATGGTGTGTAAGTTGTGTGTCTTAGCTTAAGATGGAATCTTTGTGGGCTTTTATGTACCATTATGTGTTAATCTAAGTTGAACATGGCGAAAAATCTTTTCTTTTAACATGAAAAGGGCACACGGTAGAGAGGGTTAAGGAAATAGGGGTGGTTTTGGCACGAAACGATAAATTATGTGATAAAGTGGAGACCAAAGTTATGCTTTAGTGTGTTAAGTCTAACATGTTCCTTGTGGATGCATTATTTGACTTGCATGTACCGAAAAAGGGCTGTTGGTGACTAGGGTGCGTGTGCACAAATTGTTGTTAAGGTTGAATTAGTGGAAATGGGGGTGTGATTGGCCAAAGAATGATGCATGTAACAAACTATTTTGTAAAGGGGTTTGGCATATGATGTTGTAGCGTATTGAATCTGCAAATTTCCCATGAGAGGGTGTGTTCGAAGGATTAGTAAAGGGGTTTATGATAAACAATACAAGTTAGGGTCATTAGGGATGAAACGTGACTAAATCTGAAAATTACTCGAGCAGGGCAGAATTTGGGTTTTTTGTGAGACCTGATAGGAGACCTTAGGGACGTTTAATTTAGCTGATTTTTGGTATGACACTAGCCTTATGCGTATATTAGAGGTGAGAGTTGGAATTTCGTTAGAAGGAGTTACGAATTATTTTTAGTGAAATTTTTACTAAAACTGGTCATGCTGGAAATTTACTGGACTAGACTGGTTTTATATGACATGATGAGTCACCTGAAAATAGACCTTAGGAATATGTAATTGGGGCTCATTTTCGGTATGATACTAGTTCAAGGTGTCTACTAAGCTCGAGAGTTGGAATTTCTGAAAAAGGAGTTACGGTGTGGGCATACTAAAATTTATAGTAAAATCGGTCACTCTAGAAAACTGCATGTAGCGGTTTTAAGGAAATGAATACATGATACCCTTAACGATATTATAAATCCGTGAAATTTGTTTACCAACCACTTAAGACACAGGTGAACTCATCTATGTAAACCCCTTATTTTTAGAATGACTAATTGAAGGGTATATACCACAATTAAATGGGTGTCACTAATATGAGATTTTTGGGCTGAATCGAGGAACTTATTATAGGGCCTTAATCGAATGGGTTTAGGCTAGTTACACGACTTCGGCTTACAACCACCAATTAATAGAATGTTATAATAAGTTTTCTCAGCTGGCCCAAATTAAGATAGGTTTAATGGGCTTACTTGAAAGACCAAAGAAAAGGGGCGCTGGATTACCGAAATTCAGCGGCCTTGTTTCGTGATTTATTTAAACTAAGTGTCTTATGCATTTTGTATCGTCACGAGAATTTAATTATGAACAAATGAGGCATTTTTATGCATACGCATGACAAGCATTATTGTTAGTGGGCCTAACCACAAGGGTCTAGGGCCGAATATAAGGAGTGTTCATGCTGGAAATTTTTCCAGCATAGCGACGAGTTGAACACGTGTGCATATGTAACACATTATGTCATGATTTGCATAATACATGTCATGCATTGCATCATTGTCATTTACATGATTGATTGCATGGGCTTTATGCAAAAGAAAAATGAAAAGCGTTTTTAAAGAAAGATTCTGTTTTAAAGAAACGCTTCCCACCGGTACCGTGTGTGTATGTGCCTGGCCAGTAAGAACCCGCCCAGATCCGGGGTTAATTGATCTGATCATATGACCGTTCAGGCCCGGAGAGAATAGACCTGATGATATGACCGTTCATGCCCGGAGAGAATAGACCTAATAATGATCGTTCGGGTACGGAGAGAATAGACTCCATAAGTGATGACGCTGCCGTTCCGAATCCGGGAATAATAGATTCGAAGGGGAGACGTTACTCTGCCTCAGATCCGGGAAGATAGATCTGAACACTCTATGGTTTCTTGACGATGATGATTTGAAAGAAAAGCATGAAAGATCATATTCTCATTTTCATCATGATGCATCACACGTACATATGCATGCATGTCATGTTTATTGGAGTCATTGTGTAGTGACACATGATACTTAGACTAAAGTCGTTATGACCTTGTAGATCCTAAGTATGACCTCATTAAGTGACGATTCTTGTTATGTTATGAATTGATGCGAGTTACAGTCTTTTATGGTTATGTTCTTTATTAGTAACGATTTTGTTTAAGTTATAATGTTGACGCATTAAGTGTTGATCACCATCGGGTATTGAATGGAGGACAAGTATGTTCTAAAAACCGAAATTTTTGGGGTTCGGTTCTTGTATGCACTTTCCCATTTAATCCTCAATTATTATAGTATACTTGCTGTGACTTTGTCACTCACCCCCGTTTTTCCTCCCAGAGGCTGCAGGGAATAAAGTAGAGTGGATTGAGGATGAACCTAGGGTCCCCGACCCATGAGCGCGGCGAGGAGTGGACGGATTTAGGAGACATAACTGGCCAGCTATGACCGATGACTAATGATGTATTTGTGATGGAAAACATTTTCTTTTGTGACTTTCGCTACTTTGATCTGGGTTGTAAAACTAACAATGGTCTTGTGGATGTTTTAATTTGAAGTTTTAAATTCTGCCACGGTTTTCGCTTACTTATTCACGTGTAAGCGCGAAAATTCATGCATTATATCATGGATCATGACATGTATGGGACGACGCCTGTTACTCTCCTTAGTGAAGTACGGCGGGTGCACCGAATTCGGCTGGGCCGGAGTGCAGGGCGCATCATGTCTGGTCGTTTTCAAAGTAATCCTAAAGTCTCGCACTTTAATGCTGTAAAAAGGATATTTCGTTACATTAAGCATACCCCCACATTAGGACTTTGGTATGATAAAAATTGTGAATTTAATTTGCATGCTTACGCGGATGTCGATTATGGAGGATGTAAAATAGATAAGAAAATCACATGTGGTACATGTCAATTCATCGTTAATTCATTAATATTATGGTATTCGAAAAAGCAAGCTAATGTAGCATTATCCACCACTAAAACGGAATACATAGCCCTTAGTCTTCGCTCCACGCAATTACCATGACTAAAACAACAAATCTCAGATTTTGGTCAAATTCCAATATATTGTGACAGTACGAGTGCTCTCAACTTATCTAAAAATCATGTTTTACCCTCTAAGGCAAAACATATAAACGTAAAATATCATTTTCTCCATGATCATGTAAATAATGGCAATATTATTATAGAACATATTCGTACTGAAGAACAAGTAGCCGACATATTCACAAAAACCCTTCATCAAGTCACATATCAAAATCGACGATCTGAATTGGGCAGGATTCCTGTTGATGTGCTATAAATTGCTATATATTGCTTTTGCTTCTAATTGCGCTTTTTTATGTGATTTACAAAATAAAAGGGGATAAAAGCATGATTTAAGGGGGAGATATTTACTTAAGGAGGAGCACGACTTGAGGAGGAGTTTTGAAATTCAAATTTTGAGATACGTGTTAAGAATGCATGATTGTAAGGGGAGTGATCATGACATTTTAAATCATGCCAAGAGGTTATTTTGGCAAATCATCAAAAGGGGAAGATTGTTGAGAAATTGGAGATTTGAATGATTTCAAAATGTATGATTTAAATGTTATGTGACTTCGAAATGCATGACTTAAATGTTTACATAACATGCGTACATGAATTTTTAAATAAAGGAGCTTAGGTCTCCATATTTGATTTATGTTAAAAACCCTTACTTATGGCGGAGGAATACTTTTAATACAAATAAAGTCATAGCAAAGCCGAATGTAACTACTGAGGGGGCGAAAAATACAGCATCGTAAAATACAATGCGTGGAGGGGAAATGTTCAAATGTGGTATGATATGCCTCATCAAACCTTGGCAAGGCAAAACCACCCTTGTGGATAAAATCTTGCATGAAGAAAAAAGAGTACATATTCACCGCATTTGAATCATGTAGCACAGAATGAAAAGACAGCTCCAACTCCATTCATCCATGCAAGCTCGCGCAAAAGCCATCGACAATGCCCACGAGTAATCCATGTAAAAACAGAAGGTCCAATATCAGAAAGCAACATAATCCAAGAAAGAAATAAAAGCAGGCAATAGCCAGGAGCAGTAGATCGTACCGAAATCTTTCTGCACTCCGTAAGAGCAGGCAGATATGTAAAGCATAGCCAATCAATATGGAAGACAAACAAAGATAGTGCGGGGAAGATGCCGTTCGTGCAAGCCAAGTGTGGCAGTGGTAACGTCAAGGGTGAACGCAACTATGAACCAATGGAGGAAGTGTGTGCCGAGTATAATAAACCTGTCATAGGAGTCATCAATCCGTGCACTAAATAATGTGCTGTCATATTGGCCTCCATGAAAACATGTTGTACGTCATACTACGTATGCAGCTGTAGCCTCCGAAGCATTGTGCTGATAAAGCAGGTGTGTCAACTGGTGACAATCCGTCTCCAGAATAATACAACGATGTAGTGGCAAAAAATAAAGCAACCCAAATAATGCTGCTTGCATTTCAGCAACTAGAGGGGGGCATGGCGGCAACCTGAAAGATACTGCCGCAACACATACGCCAGAGCTATCTCGCAAGATTGCCCCTCCTGCGGCATAAGTACGACCAACTGCCGCATCAACATTGAGCTTCATTCGACCTGAAGGAGGAAAGAGCCACCAGACCACTATGGGACATTTCGGGTGAAGAGGCGGTAACAAATGTAAATGTGTTAGTTGCCAACATCAGATGCAAGTTTTGTTCCATCAATAGTTTTGCCCCACAAATAAATATCAGAAGCGGATAATAGCAACAAGTGAATCAACAGTATAATGGGTGGCCTCACCATATGTCAAGGAAGCATATGCCCGCCATATATTATAGATTATAATACCTTGTATCACTATATGCAGAGCCCCCAGAAGTGTATTTGATGAGGCCCGAAAACCACCAAGCCAGTAAATGACGACATATACGCAGTGAGGACAACATATTCTCCTACATGATGTCCGAGAAAAGATGCCAAATTGGCCGAGTGTATGGGCAATGCAAGAAAACATGATCAACCGCTGCTGACGCTACCTTATAGAAGGGGCATTGTGTGGGCATATATGCTGTAAACTGCCCAATATAATCCTCAAGAGGTAGGGCTCTGTGATATAGACGCCAAAGGAATATTCGAATCGCTGGCCTATGGTGCTTGTGCTAGATAAATTGAGCCGAAAAAAAGAGTGGGGTGTGATACATGACAAAGCTCATAGGCTGAACGTAAAGAGAATTTGCCCGTGGCTGAGTCAGTCCAGCACAAATCTGCTCTATGATGTCGACTGTGAGAGGAACAAAGAAGATGAATGCGACAAAGAATCTTCCAAATCGGCGAATCCGTAAGACGGGGACAGCAATCCCCGCAGCCACCATATTTTGCATGCAAATACGCGCTCCAAAGCGTGTGATTTTGTTGGTAGTTCCATCAAATGCGACAAAAATAGGCTGCCTGAAGAGTGCGGAGATCTCGAAGGTCCAAACCACCTTCAGCACATGGTGTCTGAATAGTGGACCATGCAATCCAATGTCTTCTTCAACCCTAATAAAAACTGGCCATCTTACGTTCTATGATCTTAATCATTGATTTTGTCAAACCACCTGCTGCTATAATATGCAAAGGGGGATAGGAAATAACGTACCTCAATAAAACCAGCCTACCCGCCTGAGACAACAACTTATTATGCCATCCATGAAGGCGTCTGTCAATGTGCTCTAGTAATGATGTACAATAGCGCGCTCGGTGAATACCCTTATGCAAGAAAGAGCCCAAATAACGAAATGGCAAACTGGAGGTACGCATGCCAAGAATGTCGGCATAATGGAGTCTGCGTTGCAAAGATGTATTGATAGAGGAGATGAAGCTGCTTTACCATAATTTACTTTTTGACATAAGACGGTTTCATAATTGGTCAAAAAGGTTTGAAGGCACGTAAAGTGTGAACCGTGCCACAAAGAAATATGAGCAAATCATCCGCATATGCAAGATGTGTCACGTGGAAAGGTATGCGGCCCAAACGAAAAGGCTGCAAGACACCCGTTGACACTAGCGCCTTTAAACCCTCTACTAATCCCTCCGACGATAAAATAAATAACAAAGGTGATAACAGGCCACCTTGCTTCACCCCCCTCTGTATGGCCGAAAGCTACCTGACGTAACACCATTGATAAGGATAGAAAAACGGGTGTTGATTAAATGATTCATTGTAATGCGCACAAAGAAACCAAAGAAGCCAAAACGAATCAATAGGCGCTCCAAGTACTCCCAACTGACTCTGTCAAAAGCCTTCATCATATCCAGTTTGAGACGCACCTAGCTTCCCCCTTTGTCAAGAATGTGTATCATTTCCCACGCCAACAGTACTTGAGTAGATATATCCTATCCTTTTAGAAAACCCGTTTGTTCCGGTGAGATAAGCTTCAGAAGAAAAGTACTAAGACGTACTGAAATTATACGAGTGCAAAGCTTACTCAAAAAATTTAGTCAAATAGATTGGCCAAGAATCACTAAAAGTACGGGGATCCATTACCTTCAAAACTAAGGTAATAAGAGCACTAGCCATCATCGTGGGCTGCAGAATCCCAAGGAAAATTCCTGCACATCCAAGACTACATCCATATGTATAATAGACCAACACGAACGGAAGAAATTACCATGAAATCCATCAGGTCCTGCAGCACTTTGAGGATCTAAATGCCACACAGCCTCCTTCACCTCTGACAGTTGTGGGAGTCGAGTAAGGAAATTATTGTCCTCCGTAGTTACAAGGTGTGGAATATGCTGCAAGATTTAATCATAATTCCTCGTCTATTCACGTGCAAACAAAGCCGTGTAGAACGAAACTGCTTCATTTGTAATTGCTTTTGGTGTGTCGCAAAAGCATCCGTATGTGTATAAATTTTCTGTATGCATAACTGAGTGCGGTGGCCATTGACGATCGAATGAAAATAACATGTATTATCATCACCCTCCTGAAGCCAGCGAAGATGCGCTTTTTGCTTCCAAAACTGTAACTCATACTTGGATGCTTGGATGTATTTTGCCTTAGCTTGATGATATAGATTGCGGTGTATCTCTGATGGATCATTGTCCCACACAACTTCTGCCCACCTCACCTCTGCCTCAGCCTGCTCTACATGACGAAAAATATTTCGGAAAACCTCTCTATTCCAGTGCTGAATATCCTGCTCAAGACGAAACAATTTTTTATAGAAACCATACATACCTCCAGTTGTGGAATATGATTGCCAAGCAGTTTTTACGTAAGCATGGAAATCTGGATGGGATAACCAGGCATCCAGAAACCAAAAGGCGTGTCGGCCTATATTCTCCATCACACGACATACTAACAAAAGAAGTGTATGATCCGAAGATATCCGTGGCAAGTGTGTTAAACAGATATCCTCAAATGCATCCTGGACAAAAGAATTGATGAAATACTAGTCCAAACGGCATTGCACACGACCTAAGCCGCAACCATCCATCTAAGTATACCGAGGTCCATGGAAGGGAGGATCCATCAAAGCACAGGATTTGATACAATCATTAAAATCTTTTAACGCAGATTATAATGGATGAGAGAGACCTCGATGATCAGATAATGTCCAAAAAAGCATTGAAATCCCCAAAAACTAACCACGGACTGGAAATCTGCTGAGAATAGTCATATAAAGCCTGCCACAAAGGACAACGTTGTGATGCAGTATGTAACGTGTAAACCTCCAAAAAAGTAAAAACAAGATTTAGTGGAATATACATAAATTGAAAATGGACCACCTGATCAATATCATTTGCATGCATGAGCCGAAATACTGAGTTCCGCTAGTAAAGCCATATTTTGCCGGACTGCGAAGAGTAAGAATCAGCAAAGCCCAAGTCTAAATCAAAGCGGGCAACACGATTGGGGGGGTGTTTTGGTTCAATGATAGCAAGCAGATTTAGACTAGCAACCTCACTAAACTATGCAAACGAGCCAAGGAAGGGCTAATGCCCCTTATGTTCCAAGTCGGAATATTTAGTTAGTCAGATTGATATCACTCCCATGTGATACACGTGCTGCACTACGAGTATGAATAGTGGATGGTGGCAGTGGTGGTAGCTCCTTGCGTGTTCGACGTCTGCACCGTGATACCACTGCGATAAAACCCTCATCTGTACAAGGCTCTGCTAGCCGGGATAGTAAGATTTTCTCCGAGGGAGACTCTGGTAGAGATTATACTTTGCGAAGGATAATGTCCGAAACCGGCGGCAAGTTAGGGGCAGATCTTCAATATGCAACTCTGTGTCAGAGGATTGGCCAATATCTCCACCCTCCTCAGCCTCCTACAGAGGCGGATACTCAGCATCAACACCCAGCCGAGAAATATCTTGAGCATCAGTGGGCAGTAGCAGATCCGCAGGCTGCGGCAATGGTACTTTTGTAGCATCTGTGGTTGGCTGCCGTGATATCAACGTTATGGGCTCAGAAGAAACAACTGTTGGACCTTTAGGCGGCTGTTTTTTGGTGTCCAACGGGTGGCAGGGGGAGGTGGCGTAACCATAGGTAGCGGAGCTATACTACAAGTTCCTATAGCATATCTAAGTCGACGACAAGTGGTACAAAACATTGGCAAATCCTCATAAACCACCTGTTGCAACAATATTCTTTGCTTTGACTGCAGATAAACCTTTTTAGGCAACTCCTGTGAGACATCCACTTCAACACATACCAGCGCAACCGATGGTCGCATCCCATCAGCCATGGCAATATCAAACTTAATGGGAGTGCCGATGGGACGAACTATTTTAAAGAGAGCAGATTTATGATGCAAATGAATTGGTAATCCAAGGAATGCGATCCACACCTGAACAATGGGAACATCTACTGAAGGATCAAAATCCACAGTCCATTTGTTACACACATATGACATCAAGAAATATTCCTTGATCGGCGATAAAATGATCAAATATAATCAGGCTCATGCCAAAAATTCAAAAGTATATGAGACCGATCAATCAAGGTAATGCGCAAACGTTACTGAAACCAATCTTTTCAAAAACATGTCTAATCACCTTCAACGGAGGGCGGCCATACCAAAACGTCCCGACTAAAAAAACCTGAAAGGGTACCGCAAGTGCATTAATTTCACCATCGGTAAAAGAGATCAACGGTAGGCCTTTATACCTGGAGACCATTTTCGGAGAGATGGCGATTTGAGTGGCATTGGAATTGCCGGATAGGACTGCTGCAAAAGTCAAAGCAGGGGTCGACATTGCGATCACATGTGATCGCCTGGAGAAGATGGCTAGCTGAATGCAAACGGGATGAAGACAACCGGAATCACAGCGAAGCAGCGGGCGGCGGCTACTGCCGCCGGGTGAAATTTCCAGAGCCTACCATCATTCTCTAATGGTGCTTCGGCATGCGTACATGATATATATTCTTTATATGTTTTATATACATCATTGTTGGACTAACGTACCATGAAGTGTTAAGGCTTAAATCATATGGCAAATATTTCTTGTGTTTATGTTATTTTCAGGTGTCATGTTAAATGAACTAAACTAGTTCATTTGATGAAGTGCTTGAGGTGATGAACTAAACTAGTTCATTAAATGAAGTGCTTGAGGAGATGTATTTAAAATGCCTATTTTTCAACAAATCTCATATGGAAAATTCTTCTCCACACCTCATGGATACATACACGACATATATATTTATATATATAGATATAATGTTACACGACTTCTATTACATACTTAGAATAGACCCTGTGTGTAGAGAAAAAGGGGTTTGAATGATTTCAAAATGCATGATTTAAATAACGTGTTACAAAGAAATGCATGACATATTTTATGACATGACACGCACTTGCATAAAACTTGCCTTATATAGTTCATATATAATGTTGTCGTACTAATGAGCCATGAAGCTTAAAGCTTTTATCAAATGGCAAACATTTGTTGTGTTTGAACTATTTTCAGGTTCCACCATTAATGAACTAAACTAGTTCATTAAATGAAGTACTTAGTTAATTAAAATAAGTAGTTCATTAAAGGAAACAATATTTGGAAAAGGCACAAAGGCAACAAGTTGAAGAAAGGAAAGTTCTCCCTCTCCTCTCCACACATATTACACGCCATTATACACATATATATATATTTTCAGATTTTTTGAAAAAAGGCACATACACATTTATTCCAACGTACTACCGACACGTTATATATTTTACGTACGTACGTTAACGTCACACCACTATATTTAACTCATACTTATGAGTATATTCAGGTCTTATATCATATGATATAAGTCATGGTGATGACAAATTTAATACGACACGTTAAAAGGTTATAAACCGAAAATTATCGTATCGGGCGAATACCGAAACATCGCCAACGTGTCACGTACTTGCCATAAATAGATGGCCAGCCCCTACACTTCAAAAATGGCCACAAATTTCGTGGATTTCATGATATGTACATCCATAAAATCATTCCATGTTGGCACACACAAATCACCCCACATTAAGGCCAAATTGTGGAGATTCCAATTTTATATTTGTCACATGGTTTAGGCGCCACTTTAAGATCAGCCTAAGTGCTGAATATTAAAGTTTAATTTATGTATATTATGTGTAACATAATATATATAACATGTGCAAAAAGTTGGAATTTAATTAGAGAAAAATCGGGTAACTATAAACGTCGAAAATGCGGTTTTCTACGTACACGACACATGGAACGTTTTTGGCATATCATATAACATGTATCTATACACTTTTTACGTATTTCATACATCTTAAAGTGTTCTAGACAATTCAATTAAGGGCTGATTGGAATATACCATGTGTGTATAATTAAATGTGCACTATTTTACAAAGTTTACAAAAATAAAATTCAGCACATGTATCTACACATTCACACGCCTAGCTCAGCTGAATTGGAGCATATGTGGAGTCTTGCTGGCAACTTGATTGGTCAAGAATGAAGCATACAATGTTGGTGACTTAAAGAAAGGAACTACAAAAGGTAACATTTCAAATCTTGTCACAATTGTGACACATACTGAAAATTCAGCATGTGTACAAATGGCTGGCCGAAATTCTCACTTTAATGAGCCATATTTTGTTGTCTTGTATCATGTGGATAATTGGGAGATAGTATGGAAGTATTTTGAATTAATTATAAAATTGAAATAGTGATATTTTTGAATATCACACATGCTGAAAATTTCAGCATGTGTGGGAATGTATATGGCCGATTTCTAGGCCTTGTTGATGATAAATTTTTATTCCAAAAATAATAAGAATATCTTGCATTAAATGGTGATTGATTTCAAGGATTAAATCAAAGTAAACTTGGCAATATTTTGAATGAAATGTAAATGTTACACATGCTGAAATTTCACCATGTGCAAGTGGTGTTATGGCCGATTTTTGCATGGTATTTTGGAGTTTTTTGCCTAGCTAATTTTGTGTGATGATCATGTGAATTATGGTAACTATTTTGTGATTATTTTGGCACATGTTTTAAGTGTTATTCTCAGATTTGTCTAGTCATCAAGTGATGACAACATCCAACCAATCAATGAGTGCCTAGGAAGCAAGAGCTTAATGATCATCCAATGAGGAGATGCCAAGTAAGCAAAGACATGTCACAATGATGCCATATACTTTTCCAAGGACTTAGAAGATAATTTTCAAGAGGGGAAGAGCAACAAGAGGAGCGGCCAACATGTTAAAAGGAAAGGAAGAGAGCAACACAAAAACAAGAACAAGCCTTGCAAATTTGAAAGATCAAAAACGTTTAGCCTTCTCTTCTACACTCTCTTTCTTTCTTCTCTTTAAAAGCCTATTGTACTCATATTCATATACTTGAATAGGCTTCATATAGTCCACCACATATTCTTTATCATTGTAAATGATTGATCAAGGTGTGATCAATCTTGCACTTGCGAGGTGGTGGTGTTCGTGACAATTGTATTCTCATACAAGGTTTGTAAAGGGTTGGAGTTGGTGTGTAACTCTATCAACCCTGTGGTAAGGTGTTACTTTGTGTTGTGTGTTTAGTGCTAACCGAGGAAGATGTCCTCAAAGACTGGAGTAGGTTGTTTATAACCAAACCAGTGTAAAATTCTTGGTGTCATTTACTTTCAGCACTTACTTTCAGTTTCAGCACTGTTTATTGTTTTTATCACGTTCGTAAAAATAGTAAACGAATTTCAAAAATTAAGAAACTTTCCATAATCATAGCCACACTTCTTAAGGTTAATTTAGCATAAGTTTCAACCCTTTTGGACAAGTATAAGTCATCCAAACATCCAAAGATCTGAGACTAGTGCAGTCTGATTTTCAGGCTTGCAAAGGTTGAGACTTTGATCTTATTTGACTAACTTTCCAAAATAATTTTTCAAACCTGTTTCAACCCATTTAAATACAACTAATAAGGAGTTAGTCTTTAAATTTTCCAAGCATTTGGAGTTACGTACAAATAGGAATTAATTTTTCAAATCAGTCTACCGTTTCTGGCAGATTTGCGCAATCTGACCACCGACGAATTTTAAAGGGGTTAGAGGTTGAATTTAGATCTAAAATGTTTAGGAGATACTCATAACATCTGAGGATAAGTTCTCTCCAAATTTCAGAAATTTTGAAGACCTGAAACCTAGTTTTCAAAACATTTTAATACTGGTCCTGAAAATAGAAACAGTTTTCAGAAGTTGAGTTCTTGGTTTAAAACTATTTTAAAATCCACATTTTCTGTACCAACTATTCAACCCCACCCCCCTTATAGTGGTGCCTTGCAGATCCTACACTGTGATGCTATGGTACAACGTGTCTAATTGTTATTTTAAATGAATCATAGAAATTACTAAACTAATCTATTAAGTGTGAGACTAGTAATATAAAATAAAGAAGTAGTACAAGTTCTATTTAGAAATTAAATAAAGATAAAAGAAATTAACACATAAAGAGACAAAAGAGGGATCGGATGGTAATTTCACATCCACTTGCACCCCAACCCCCCAACCGGCCACCCTTTTATTTTATTCCTAAAATTTCTAATTCTTTTCTTTTATTCCTTCCTTTCATCACTATCATGTCTTACACCATGTAAGACATGCATCCAATAAAGATGCATGCAAATTCTTTTCCACCCCACTGATTTATCCATCCAAGATTCCCCATCATTTGCCCCTCCCACTCCACATTCTGCCAAGGATTAGAAAAGTGGGAATAACACTCTCAAATTCAAAGCAATTCTTCATTTTAATCTCTCGTTGTCACACTCTTCAACCTCTCACTAAAACATTTTTCTCTTCCTTCTCTCTACAAAACCAAGTCTTCCTCTTCCAACCTCCTTAAACCGAGAACAACAAGGCCAAGGGAAGAATAAGTCTTCCCATCTTCAAGTAGGATACAAATGTGCATGCACCCACATCTTCAAGGTAATCACTGTAACACCTTTCTTCACATCTTTCTCATCTTCTATATTCCACACAAATATTCAAATCACCTCCATTTATAGGCCATAACCGTATGCCTCTATAAGGAAGGAAGAAGAGTTTCTTTAGCTAGAAAAATAAGAATCTTCAAGTCATCTAAGGTAAGAACCATTTGGAATTAGTTTTGGAGCATTCATAATCTTTTCTTCTTAAAAAACAACTATCCTTGCTCCTCACATGGCCCTCTAGGCCGTGTACCCCCAAGTCAAGGACAAAGAAGAAATCTTTCACTACCTAGTGTAAGATTCAAGCATCCAAGGCAAGTATTCTTCCTATCTCCTTCAAGAGAACTAAAATTGAAGTTTCTTATGTTCATAATTAAGTAATGGATCATGCATTCAACAACTAAAATGAAGATTCTAACATCAATTGATGAAAAGTATGTTTGCATGTTAAATTTTTGTATGAATCTGTACTTTTCTTGAATGGATTCATCAATATAGCTAGGATGATACTTAGATGTAACATGCATGGCACAAATGAGGCATAAACAGCCCTTTGAGGGCGTGCATGGCAAGAAGAATTGAACTTTATCATTCATTCATTACCTTGATGCAAATTGTAGGAATATGGTACATTTTACTAGAAAGTGCACTAAGAACTTCATCATTCATCATCTTCATACATGCATGTGAAGAATTATATGTTTTTCTTTATTTTCATATGTAAGAGAAGAGATTCACATAATTATGGTCATAGTATAGTACAATGATGGTACAAAACAAACCATTTCACAATGCATGTCATAAAAGATGTCATCTTTGATCATCAACATCATAGAATCACCATTTTCCTTCTTACAGGGTAGGTTTATGAGCCTCCAACATATGCCATGAAATCATCACCATCATCATGATGTGTATCTTGATGATCATGACCTAAGGAGGTGTGATTCCATGGATGCTACACCTTATGTGCTTGCATATTATTTTTAGCATGATCACCATCATAAGCATAATCTTTGTGATCATGAATATATTTGTATGATGTGATTTGAGCATGTTAAAATTAAGGACGTTGATGTACATCATGAATCATCATCAAAATACCTGTGGTAAGTAAAACACGAAGATAAATGTCATCATCATTAGCATCAAGCATGTAAAATTTTATGTGTGTAAATGTGCACTTTCTGGTCCTAGGCCCGAATTTGGTGTCTTGTCATGGATTAACCTCTTCCAAGCATAGTCATATAAATGCATATAAAATATGTGTTGGGATAATATTATCATTGAAAGACAAACATAAGTGTTCAATATATAAAAAAGAACATAATTGCCTAACATCACATGTCAAAGAAATTAAATTATGCATGTATGATAACACATGTCCCAAAAAGGGCAAATTGGCCAATTAAGGCAATATAATTGAATAAATATTAACTAAATACAATTATGAACGAATAAATACTAATTCCAATTAAGAACGACCATGAAGCTAATTACAAAAAAGAGACCTATGTTCAGCATTCCCTCATGCATGTTGTCTTTATGATTTTCAACACAATGAGTTTATTTACGAACATGTTTATTAAATGAGGTTTGCATGAAATTTTTTAAAGTTTTCATGATTAAGGAATTGTATTGTGTGACGAATGATTCCATATGACTTATGCATGTATCCTTTTGTTGAGTGTAACACCTTGTTAGAGACAAAGGTTCTCTTGTTAGACCTTGCTCCTGCAATTAACACCATTAGAGAGGGGTGAATAGTGGTTAGCAGAAATTACACTACTACCCTTAGTTAAAAACCCCTTTGAAAACAGAATCTGAGACCACCTCAGATTCAGAACCCTTTTTGAAAAATTCCAAAATAAGTGTACACAACTCCAAAAATTATGAAACTTTCCAGAATTTAATTTCAATGTGTTTACAATACTTTGTCCAAAAATCAGACAAAAATAAGATCGTTGGCCATTCAAACAAATAAAAAGATTCAGATGGTAAATTTGGACAGAATTGGACAGAATGTTGTTGATTTTGAAAAACGTTTTTCTCTTTAAATACTCAACCAAAAAGGTTGATCTTTATATCAAAACACTCCTTAGGATGTGTAGTTGATGTTTCCAAAAGGCCCTGACCTCAAAAAATTCTTGATAAATACAGAATTTAAGTTTTCTCAAAACTGGTTAGATTGCAGCCAGATTGGAGCAGTTATCTTGCAAAGACTGAAAGACTAACTTTTCCTTGCTCAAATCAAGTTATTCTTGTTGCAAATGAAAGCTAACAGTTTGAAGTATAACTCCGCCAAAATCACGAATTTTGAAAATGTTTAGCTATTTTTTCAAAACGTGAGAAATTGTTTGAAAACTGCAGTAAAAACGGACAGAATGCAGAAATGAAGAAACAAGACAAGAACACCGAGGATTTATCCTGGTTCGGTCAATGTGACCTACTCCAGTCCCAAGGAACACCTTTCCTTGGATTTCACTATGAAATGAATCACCTTACAACAAGAACCAAGCTTGATCCTTGGGTTATACACCAACCGTACTCAAGACTTGGATAATCACCTTCTAAGCAACACTTAGTTGCAACACCTCTACCACCTATTGATGTAGCCGTATAGAAATGTCTAATCAATATTACAAATGAAGCTCAAGAGGCTTGTAGCTCAACAAAAACAACAAGAACACCTTTGCTACAAAGAATGGAACAAGAACAACAACAAGAAGAAGATGATTGCTAGACTGTAGAGAAAAAGGGGTTTGAGTGATTACAAAATGCATGATTTAAATAACGTGTACTAAAGAAATCCATGACATATTTTATGACATGACACGTTTTTGCATGAAACCTGTCTTATATAGTTCATATATAATGTTGTCGTAGTAACGAGCCATGAAGCTTTAAAGCTTACATCTAATGGCGAGCATTTGTTGTGTTTGAACTATTTTCATGTGCCACCATTAATGAACTAAAATAGTTCATTAAGTGACATACTTAGTTAAATGAACTAAGTAGTTCATTAAAGGAAGCTATATTTGGAAAGCACAAAGGCAACAAATTGAAGAATGTAAAGTCTTCTTCTCCCTCATATCACACGTCATGTAATATATATATATATATATATATATATATATATATATATATATACAGATTGTTTATAAAAAGGCACATACACATATATTCCAACGTACTACCGACACGTTATATATTTTACGAACGTACGTTAACGTCACACCACTATATTTACCTCATATTTATGAGTATATTCAGGTCTTATATCATATGATATAAGTCATGGTGATGACAAATTTATTACGACACGTTACAAGGTTCTAAACCAAAAATTGTCGTATCGGGTGAATACCAAAACTTCGCCAACGTGTCACGTACTTGCTATATATAGATGGCCAGCCCCTACACTTCAAAAATGGCCACAAATTTCGTGGCTTACATGCTATATACAGCCATAAAATCATTCCATGCCGGCACACACAAATCACTCCAAATTAAGGCCAAATTGTGGAGATTCCAAATTCAATTTTTGTCACATGTTAGGCACCACTTTAAATCAGCCATAAGTGCTGAATATTAAAGTTTAATTTATTTATATTATGTGTAACATAATATATATAACATGTGCAAAAAGTTGGAATTTAATCGGAGAAAAATCGGGAAATCGACAAACGTTAAAAATTTGGTTTTCTACGAACACGACACATGGAACATTTTTGGCATGACATATAACATATATCTAGACACTTTTTACATACTCTATACATTCTAAAGTGTTGTAGAAAAATCAATTAAGGGCTGATTGGAATATACCATATGTTTATAATTATTGTGCACTATTTTACAAAGTTGACAAAATAAAATTCAGCACATGCACAAGCTACATCACACGCCTACTACAGCCTTTTTGGAGCATATGTGGAGCTTTGTTGGCATATTGATTGGCCAAGAATGAAGTATACAAGGTTGGTGACATAAAGGAAGGAGCTACACAAGGTAACATTTCAAACTTTGTCACATTTGTGACACATGCTGAAAATTCAACATGTGTAGTTTATGGCTAGCCAAAATTTTCAAGTTAAATGAGCCATATTTACTACTTTGAATTATATGGATTGATTGAAAGATAACATGGCAATGTTTTAAAAAAAGTATGGAAATAATGTGACGGTATCTTGGAATATCACACATGCTAAAAATTTCAACATGTGTTGGAATGTATGTAGGCGAGTATATGGTCTCTATAGTGATCAATTTGATTCCCATATTTGTAGAGATTTTTATGTACTAAATGATGATTGATTTCTTCTTTATTTTCAAGGGATAAATCTACTACCTACATGGCAACAATTTGAATAAGTCTTGATAGAGCACATGTTGAAAATTTCAGCATGTGTCCAGGTGAGTTGGCCGAATTCTTGGAAGGAAATTGGTGATGAATTGTCTTGCTAATTATGTGGAATTGATATATGACTTATGGCAACATGTTTATGACTAATTGGCACATGTTCTTAAAGGTTATTTCATATTTATCTAGTCATCAAATGATGACAACTTTCATCCAATCAATGAGTGTCAAGTAAGCAAGGGCTTAATGTTCATCCAATGAGAAGTTGCCAAGTAAGCAAGGAAATGTCACAATGATGCAATATACTCTTCCAAGGACTTAGAAGTTAATTTTCAAGAGAAGAAAGAGGCAGCTAGGGGGCGGCCACTATTGATAAAAAGGAAAGAGGAGAGCAACAAAAACACAAGACAAGGCTTACAATTCTCAAGATCAAAAACGTTTTCATCTCCTTCTTTCTACACTTCTTTCTTTCTTCTCTCTTAAAGCCTATTGTATTCATATTCATACATCTTGAATAGGCTTTATCTATACCACCATATATTCTACATTGTTGTAAAAGATTGATCAAGGTGTGATCAATCTTGCATTCGCTATCGTTGTAATCACTTACAAGGTTTGTAAAGGGTTGGAGTTGGTGTGTAACTCCATCAACCCTGTGTGGTAAGGTGTTATTTGTGTTTTGAGATTAGTGATAACCGAGGAAGGTGTCCTCGAAGACAGAAGTAGGTTGATTTAACCGAACCAGTATAAAATTCCTTGTGTTCTGTACTTTTCAGCACTTACTTTAAGTTTCTAGCACAGTGCATCATTTTTGTGACGTTCTTAAAAATAGTAAACAAACTTCAAGAATCCCGAAACTTTCAGGAAACATAGCGACACGTCTTAAGGTTCTTTTGGCGCAAGTTTCAACCCTTTTGGAATAGTATAATTCATCCAAACATCAAAGTTCTGAGACTAGTGCAGTTTGATTTTAGGCTTGCAAATGTTGAGACTTTGAACGTACTTGACTAACTTCCCATAAAACGTTTTCAAAACTGTTTCTACCCAATTAAATACACCTAATAAGGGATTAGTCATTAAATTTTCAGAGCATTTGGAGTCACGGTTTAATTGGCATTAATTTTTCAAATAGACTACCGTTTCTGGCAGATTTGTGCAATCTGACCACTAACAATTTTTGAAGGGGTTAAAGGTTGAATTTTAATCTGACACTTTAGGAGATACTCAGAACATCTGAGACTAAGATCTCTCCTAATTTCAGAATTTTGGAAGACCTGTAACCTAGTTTTCAAAATGTTTCAAAACAGGTCCTGAAGACAGAAACTGTTTTCAGAAATTGGGTTTTTGGCTTAAAAAAATTTTAAAAACCACATTTTCTGCATCCACTATTCAACCCCCCTTCTAGTGGTGCCTTGCAGATCCTACATAGACAATTCAACAAATGCTTGTGAGCTTCAAGTGTGTTTCATCTTCTTCACCATTGCCCTATTTATAGTGTGATTTGATCCTTGGAGATAAGACTTCCAATGTGTCACCATCTTCATCATCAAGTCCAAATGTCTTCTCATCATTGGTTGGCCTTGTACACTTGGCAAAATAAGACAACATAATTGGTCCACCTTGGAATTACACTTGGCCGAAATTTTGACTCCAAAAATGACATGGAATTATCTTGAAAATATGAAGATAATATGGCCACAACAACACTCCATCATCGTGTCAATTCTTTGGCAAGATAATAGGCATGTGGGAATTTGACAAATTCAAATAAAAATCTGCTCCAAAACAGCCCCTTATTGCCGTTGATTATCTTCAATTTTCCAAGAAAAAAACTTTTGATTATCCTTTGTAAAATGAAGAAAATAAGAAAGGATAATACCACCAAAATATCCTCAACTCCAAGCACAAGAATAGGGAATGTGAAGACTTCTTTTTGACTAAAAATCTGCTGAAAGTAGCAATGCAGCCGTAGGCTACATTTGAAAATTTCCTAGTTGGCAATTTTTGCCAATTAGCTCCTTTTTGGCTAGTCCACTTGTCACCAACTCATAAATTATGTACACCATCATATCCACATGATTAATCACGTTTTAAGCATACATATATGTGTAGCAACTCAGATTTTTGAAGAAGAAATCAATAGATCATAGTTGACAAGATTATGTCAACGTGTAACACCGAAATTCCCAATATTTTTTCTTATATGTCGAGATCATTTCCACACCTTTAACACCTTTGATATCTATGAATAATGACGATAAATATGCTCTTATAACATATATAAGAGGGTCTTCAAGAAAGAAATAGAATGTGACATCACAATTCGTCAAATATCCCGCTATAGTCAACAATATCATCATTTTGAGAGAAATAAGATAAAATCACCATATAATCTTCAAATTAATAATAACTTACCTCCAGAATGAAGATAATACTATGCTCAAGAGATTCCTTGAGTGAAAATACCAAAAATACCCTTGGGGGTGAAATGACCAAAATGCCCCTGTTATATGAAAACTCCAGAAATGACCCAGATGGTCAGAAATAATCATGATATCACCTTTGTCATGATAAATAGGATGAGAATACATCCTTGAAATATTTTCACCATGCGATGTTCTTACAAAACTGAAAATTCCAATTTTACTTTTTTTGGTAAGTTGTAGAAACTTCCAAAGCACGTTAGTCACAATACATTTAAAATCACCAAAAAGATATAATATTCACATAATGAACATGTATAAATCATATACAAATGAAAACAACCACTTTATCACATTTTAAAAAAATATTTCTAAAAACCCTAGACATCGATCGATCGAAGTGCCTCAGCTTGAGAGATCGATGTCTCACCGAAAGTTTTAGAGTTTGCCTCTGACCTACATCGATCGATCGAAGTGAGAGTTTGATGTACATCAATCGAACGATGTGTCTCAGATTTAGAGATCGACGTCTCACCGTAAGGGCTTGAACTTTCACTACCTTACATGGATCGATCGATGTGAGGGATCTATGTACATAGATCGATCGATGTGCAACAACCTGAGAGATTGATGTCAACTTTTCAACTTTTTCAACTTTTAATCACATATAACACCATGTGTGACATTTTTAAGTATTCACCACTTAAAATCATGTCTTTGAAGATTATCCAAACATATTTCTCAACATTCTCCCCCTTTTGGATGATTTTCAAAATAACCTAACATGATTTTAATGTCACAACTCTTTACCAATTGTTTATCATAAATCTATCAATTGTTTCACCAAATTTGTACCAATCGGTTTAGAAACTAATCTCCAACCAATTACCAATTGTTTTCACATGGTTTTTAAATTTTCAACTCTTATATGTTCATGTACTCCCCCTCAAATTATACTCTCCCCCTTAACCTGTGCTCAACTTACACCAATTTATACCAATTGAAACTTAGCTTACACCAATTGAAACTTAGCATATTATTCACAAATTATGACTTACCAACTAAAATCATGTACTTATTCTATCTCCCCCTTTATTTTGCAAATCATGCAAAAGATAGAACTACGCAATAGTATCGTAAGTCATCATACCTAACTTGGCTCGTAAGTTTTCAAAAGTGGCTTGATTTAGGGGTTTGATAAAGATGTCAGCCATTTGATGATCAGTTCTTATATGGTTTATAACTATATCCTCATTTTGAACATGATCTCGAATGAAGTGGTATCGCACCTCAATGTGTTTGGCCTTAGAATGAAGCACCGGATTCCGAGAAAGATTGATTGCACTTTTGCTATCACAGAAAATTGTAATCCTATTCATTTTAATACCAAAATCACTAAGTTGCTGTTTAAGCCAATGTATTTAGGTAGTACACAAACTCAATGCTATATACTCAGCTTCGGTGGCAGAAAGTGCTACACTAGCTTGCTTTTTAGAAAACCAAGAGATCAAGTTGGTTCCTATGAATTGACAAAGTACCGCTAGTGGATTGTCTATCTAATTTGCAACCATCACAATCAGCATCACTATATGCGTGTAATTCCAACTTAGCGTTTCTATCATACCAAAGTCCTAAGTGAGGTGTGTGTTTGAGATATCTAAAGACCTTTTTCACCGTATTGTAATGTGATATCTTAGGACAAGATTGAAACCTAGCACACATACACACACTAAACATGATGTCAGGTCTTGATGCGGTTAAGTATAACAGTGAGCCAATCATAGACCTATATAGTGTGTCATCAAAAAGTTTTCCATTTTCATCCTTATCTAGTTTGGTGCTAACACTCATGGGAGTAGATGTTTGTTTCAACTCTTCAAAGCCAAACTTCTTAATCATATCATTGACATACTTAAGTTGGCTAATGTGGATTCCTTGAGGGGTTTGTTTGATTTGAAGTCCTAAGAAGTAATTCAACTCTCCTACCATTGACATTTCAAATTCTGACTTCATACATTCTTCGAAGTCTTTTACTAAGGTAGGGTTAGTTGAACCAAAGATAATATCGTCTACATAGATTTGAACTATTAATAAGTCATTATCTTTTCTTCTTAGGAATAATATGTTTTCTATGGTTTCCATTTGATAATTATTTGCAATAAGGAAGTTCGCAAATCTATCATACCAAGCTCTTGGAGCTTGTTTCAAACCATATAAAGCTTTCTTAAGCTTGTACACATAGTTAGGATTCTTTGGATCTTCGAATCCAGGGGGTTGTTTGACAAACACCTCTTCTTGGATGTATCCATTCAAGAATGCACTCTTGACATCCATTTGGAAGCGTTTAATGTTTCTTAGACTTGCAATCGCAAGTAACAATTTAATTGCTTCTAGTCGTGCAACGGGTGCAAAGGTTTCTTCATAATCTATACCTTCTTGTTGATTATAATCTTGTGCGACTAGTTTAGCATTATTTCGTGTGATGTTTCCTTGTTCATCCATTTTATTCCTAAAGACCCATTTGGTTCCTATTATAGACTTGCTTTCAGGTTTAGGTACTAAGTCCCACACGTTGTTTCTGGTGAATTGATTTAATTCCTCATGCATAGCATCTATCCATGATATGTCACCTAAAGCTTCTTTAATATTCTTAGGTTCTATGTGTGAGACTAAACTATGTCCTTCAAGTTGACTTATGTTTCTACGTGTTCTAGCCCCAACACTTGGATCCCGAATGATTAATTCTTTAGGATGTCACCAATTCCTAGATTGACTAGGTTCACCCTCATCTTGTTCAAATGTTTCATTAGTGTGAACATTATCATATATAATTTGATCATTAGTTGTATTATCTTCTAATTTCAAAGTTTCTTCATTTATTTCATCTAAGGGTTCATGCATATCTTGTTCAGGGAGAGCTGGTTCTAGATGATCAAGTACAGGCTCAAGTAATATATCATCATCAAACATATTTTCAACATTAGTTTCTTGTTTATGTTGATTTTTATCACTAACTTCAAAGCATGCATTTTCATTGAATTTTACATGTATAGATTCAATTATTTTTCTCGATACAGGATTATAATACCTATATGCTCTAGAATTAGTTGAATAACCAACAAATATACATTCAATAGACTTTTGTTCAAATTTGTCTAGATTATCCTTAGTGTTCAACACAAAACACATACATCCAAATACTCTAAGATAATCTATTTTAGGTTGTCTATTGTTTAACAACTCATAAGGTGTTTTATTTAATTTGTTTCTAATAGAAAGCCTATTTATAATATAGCATGCACAACTAACAACTTCAACCCATAAATATTTAGGTAATTTATTTTCACATAACATTGTTGTAGCAATTTCTTGAATTGTTCTATTTTTACGTTCAACAACTCCATTGAGTTGTGGTGTTCGAGGTGGTGAGAATTCGTGTTTAATTCCATGTAATTCACAAAACATGATTACATCTTTGTGCTTAAATTCTCCACCTCTATCACTTCTAATTCTTTTAACATTTTCTTCGTAAATGTTTTCAAGTTGCTTAATAAGTGTTTCGATTGCTAATGAAGCATCGTCTTTGTGTGTTAAAAACAATGTCCATGTGTAGCATGAGTAATCATGTACTATGACACACACATAGTAGTGTCCACCTAGACTTTTTGTCCTACTTGGACCAAATAAGTCTAAGTGAAGAAATTCTAGTACATGACTAGTACTCACTTCATGTTTTGGTTTTAATGTTTCTTTAGTGTGTTTTCCTTTAATACATGTTTCACACATTTGAAAATTATCTAAGTCCAACTTAGGCATATCTTTAATTAAATTTTTTTTAGATAATTTCGTAATGGTTGAAATTCCTATATGGCCTAATCTTCTATACCTTAAACTCACATCTAAGTCATGTGATATTAGACACTTAACCTTAGCATCTAACATATTATCTAAGGTAAGAGTATAAATGTTACCATCTCTATTTCCTTTTAAAACAATTTCTCCTATTCCATTTATTATATTACATTAATTGGGAAGAAAAGAGACATTATAACCACAATCTATAAGTTGAGAAATACTAAGTAAATTATAAGAGAGATGGCTTACTAACAACACATTTCGTATTTGAAATGTGTTAGGGTCCCCAATTGTTCCTTTTCCAACAACTTGTCCTTTGTTGTTGTCACCGAATGTTACTTTTCCTCCATTCTTGATTTGTTCCAACTCGGTGAATAGTTTGGGGTTTCCAGTCATATGCCTCGAGCATCCACTATCTAAAAACCATTTGGTTTTTAGATTCTTTGACTTTGCCTCCTTCTTGCATTCCTTTCGTTTTACCTACAATGAAGACAAAGTTTTAGGTACCCTTTATTTGGGTGCTTGAATGCTAGGGGCATTATTCTTGTTTAGATATCCCTTAGGTATCCAAACTTGAACATACCTTCTAGGCACAATTTTAGCATTGTCATAATTTGGAAAATAAGAAGGATTAGCATATAAATGATCATTCCACATAAGTGAAGATACATTGTTATACATGTTGTGCCATGGTTGATAACTACTATGTCTTGGCCGATTTTGATAGTTTGTATAAGGCATGTAATTTTGTTTCTTGAATGGCGTTCTATATGTATGTTCATATGCACTTGTATAAGACTTATATGAGTGTTGTCTATACTTAGGTTCATAATAAGTTGTATGCATTTTATTCGGTCTAGTTGCATTTGTATACATGTAGGCATAATTTCTAGGTTGCCTAGATGCAAAAGTAGGCCTTGTTGCACGTTGATATGTATGTTCTTTTGTGGGTGCGTGTTGTATTTTTGCCTTAGAATAAGTAGAAGAAGGAGTAGTAGAAGATTTAGCAGGCAAAGTCGTTTTTATTGCTTTATAAGTTTGTTTAGTGGTTGATGATGCAAACTTAGTATTTTTATCAACTTTGTCATCTTCTTCTTTATATCCTAATCCAGTTTTATCATTTCCATATTTTTGCGATGATACAAGTGTATCTAACATATTTTGCACGAGATTTAAATTGTTCTAACATTTTTTCTATGGTAAGTTTAGAAGACTTAAGTTGCACTATCTCATTTTCACACCTTTTTAACTTAGACAGTAACATACTATTTTCCGTGTTTAACTTTTGTTCATTTTTCCTAAGTGATTCAATTTTATTCTCTAAAGAATCAAGAGTATTAGTAGACTCTTGTTTAAAAGATTCTAATTGATCGGAAAATTCTATGTTGGACGTCTTCAACTTGTCATTTTCTTCAATTAGTTTCTTTTTTTCTTTAGATAGCCTCTTATAGTGAGCATGCATTCTTAAAAACTCTTCATACATTTCATCAAATGTCATTTCATTTTCAGAATCACTATCAGAAGAAGAACTTACCTCGTTGGATACGAAGCATACTTGAGCTTCCTCAGTGTCGGATTTTGAGTCAGATGAGACGCTCCATGTGCTCACCTTCATTGCTCGTTTGCCTTTCTTTGACTTGGAATCTTTTGCCTTAGTTGCTTGTGCCTCTTTGTTCTTGGCTTGTTTATTATTGTTATTTTCATTATTTTTCTTTGTTGGGCAATCATATGAGATATGTCCCTTTTTACCGCATTCATAGCACTTTAACTCTTTATTATACCATTTGTTGTTAGAGTTCTTTTTCTTATATTGAGAAGAAGAAAAATGCAATGCATGACATGCAACATGCAATTCATGACTACATACATCATGGAAAGCTTATAAGCACTTGTCTCTTAAGCTGGAAAATAGTCCAGCATCAATGCCTTGTTCACACGGCCTCAACTTACCAATTCTAAGCCTAATTCCATCAACTTATGCCACACACATGAATAATTCAATATTGGCTACATGCCATAAAAATCTCATAACATTTCAAAGTGCCTAAGACCTTCAAAACCTTAAATTAATATCAAGGGGTACTGCTGAATTCTGCATTGCAGTACCTGCCTTACCTGAGTTCCAAGGGGCATCATACAATATTCAATTAGGACTATCACCTGGAAACTATAGCCAACATACTAAGGAATAATATTCATATGCCCAAACATCACATTCAAGTCTACATAAACAACATCAAAGCCTCACAATACACGCCATCAGACTGCCCTGTTTTTTAGTTTTGCACCGTGACCTTCTTCTTAGTTGTTAACCTTCAAAACAGTGGTTTCAAGACAATTTCCTTACTTGGACATGTACATCTATGTCTTAGGTAAATACCATAAAACTTTCAAATCAATCCGACATGTTTAAGAGGGTCATTTATTTATCTTTTCCAATCTAGGTACCTGCAGAATCTGCAGTGACCTATTCTTACTAAATATTTCAGTAAGGGCAAACCACAAGCTCTTTTACAGTAATTTCACCTCACAAATTTACTACACATATCAGGCTACCATCACACCAAACTTTAGCTCCATTGCACACTCCTAAGGTTCGTTTTAAGTCCAAACAAATCGCTACTCCAAAACTGTCCAGTTCCAGTATATCCTACATTTCATCAATTTTTATTATTCAAACATTTCCTAACTAACTTCATCCCCTAAAATAACTTGCTAACCACCAAATGTACATTTTAACATGCTCATTTCAAGTCTCATGATACTCTTTAAGCTACACCATAACCCACGCCAAACAGCCTTGCAACTACACATAGAACACGACATTTGTTTTGTACTTTTTATGCATCATAAAGTCCATTCCTAGCAAGAGTTAGTTTATTATTCAACAAATCCTTAAAACAGCCTGGTTTTGTGAAAACAGTCTCATGTTATGGTCAAGCTAGGCACAGAACATATTCATAGATAAAATCACTCAACATGCCAATACCTTCCCTTATAAAACAATCAATTTCTCATGCTTTACACTTAATACTTCAACTAAGATTCATGACTTAAAATAACTAGACATTCAAGTATACACTTTCACAAATAAGTCAAGAATTTCTAGAGTATACTTTCTTCTTTTGAGTTTAGAAACTTTCCTTAGCTTGAGCCTTGGTTGAAATAGATTGAAGTTTTCCTCCAACTTCACTAGGGAACATACGGTTTGTAGGGAGGAAAGGAAAGTGAACGTTAGCCATCATTTAAATGAAGAAAAGAACTAGATTAGGGCTAAGTTTCCTTACCAAATAGATCTTAAGTTGGGATGGAAAGAGATCCCACCACTAAGATGCTAGCTTCTTTTAATAGCTTGAGAGATCTTCCCCTAGTGACCATTAGGGGTCACGTTTTTTGCAAGGGAAAAAGAAGCACAATGTGAGATTCATCATTTAAAATGTGGAATCCACTTTGGAAGTTGGAATGCATCTTACCTAGATGAGGTTTAGAGCTTGAAGATAGTCTTGAATCTCCTTAGTCCAAGCTAGCCGTTTGAAATAAGGTGATGGAAGATTTGCCTAAGTGTGAAAGAGCCCTTTAGTGATTAGCTTGGGATAAATCCTGAGAGTATTGTGAGAGAGAATTGAAAGGAATCTTCTAGGACAAACTTGAAGAAGGTCTCATGGAGTACAAAGAAGGTACCCGGCGGTTTTACATAAAGGAGGAGAAGGAGACCCTTCATGTGCATGGGACACCATTATGAAGGTTATTTAGTGTCTTTAGACATTTACTTCTTGGTTGCTTTTGAGGATGCGTTAAGGAAAGTAACTAGAGTAGTTGATAAAGGGTTCTCATGGCTAACCATGGTATACCCAGCGGCAGGGGAGAAAAAGGGAAGGGAATTCTTCAAATTTTGGAATAACATCCTAAAGTTATTAACTACATGTGTAAGACCTTTTTAGAGTTTCTTTAAGAGGCAAATAAAGTGGTTAGTTAGGGTATTAAGATAAAGGTGATCTGATGGATCCCCCATTGCTTGCATCCGACGGTCTTAGGGAAGAAAAATAGGGAAACTTTTCAAATCTTGGAACAAAATCGTGAGGTCCTTAACTACATGCGTAAGCCTTTTCTTTTAGAGTTACTTTAAGAACTTAATAAAGGTTTAGTTGGCTTTAAGAGGTTAGATTATTCTAAAGCCTCCAAGACTCCATGTGGCCGGGTTTTTCTAAAAATTTTGGGAGGGTAGATTTGTCAGTTCACTTGCTTCATGTGACATACTTATATCTTTATACTATTTCTTATAATATTTACTTTAAGGAAATTTAAATGAAAAGGCATTAATAGGAAAACTTAATAAAATGCACTTGGAAGAACTAATATTTTATTTAACCACTTCATTCGAGTCAGAGATACAGAGTACTTTCTGTTGGATACAACAATTACTTTCCTCAATTGCTATGACTTTTAGGTCCCATTAGGATGGGAGACTACTTAGCACCTTTTGAACCTTTTCCTGTGTAGAAAAAACATCGAAAAGAGGAGGCCTTACGGTTGACATTCCTTCTTGCTCGGTATTATAACTAGTGGATGCCATCTCACAAAGATCATTGGATCTCCTTGTAGTGAGTGTGCCTGCTCTTTGATACTACTTGTAGGACCTGTATAGCACCACTATAAAGGGGCGTTGAATAGTGTGTGCGGAAAATTTGGTTTTTAACAACTTTTGAACCAAAAACCCCACTTCTGAAAACAGTTTCTATTTTAAGCTGATTTGAAATAATTAGACGACCTAGTTATAGACCTCCAAAAATTATACAATTTGGTAAGAATTTACATTTAGATGTTATGGGTATCTCATAAAAATTTCAAATTAAATTTCAACTCCTAACCCCTTTAAAATACGTTTTTGGTCAGATTGCGCAAATATGCCAGAAACAGTACTCCGACTTGAAAATTTTATTCCAATTAATTGGTAACCACAAATGGTCTTAAATTTTAATGAAAAGACATTCAATATATGTACTTTAATGGGTTGAAAAAATTTTCAAATATTCATTTCTAAAGTATATCAATCACGTTGATGTTCTCAACCTGTGCAACTCTGAAAATAAGATTGCACTAGTCTCAGAACTATTCAAGTTTTACTGACTTATACTTATCCAAATGAGTTGAAACTTGCGCCAAATGAAATCTAAGAGGTGTGGCTATGTTTTTGAAAATTTTATGATTTTTGAAATTCGTTTGCTATTTTTACTTTTGCAATGAAATTGAAACAGAATGCTACAAACTAAAAGTAAAGTACAGTAAAGTAAAGACACCAAGGATTTTATACTAGTTCGGTTAAATCAACCTACTCCAGTCTTTGAGGACACCTTCGTCGATTATCACTGAACATAATAAAAACCTTACCATAAGGGTTACTGGAGTTACACACCATCTCCACCCTTTTACAAACAATACACTCAAGCAAACGGATCACGGACACCACCACCGAACGAATGAAGGTTTGATCACACCTTGATCAACCTTTTACAACAATGAACGAGTGTGGGTGGTATATTCAAAGCCTATACAATATTTAAAATATATGAACAATAGGCTTGAGAGAAGAAGAAGAAGAAGAAAGAAAGAAAGGAAGGTAGAAGAAGAGAGTACAAGATCCTGAGAGAAAAATGAGAGTTGTCTTGGCCTTTTTTGCTCTACTTCTCTCCTTTTTAATCATAAGTAGCCGCACCCCTTAGGGTGTTCTTCCTTCTTGAGAATTCTCTTTAATTCCCTTGGAAGATTGCCTTGTGTAGATATGACATCATCTTGCTTACTTGGAACACTATGATTGGAAGAATGACTTGACTTTGCTTACTTGGCACTTGATGATTGGTCCAACTTGACATCATTTTAATGAGCTGTAAAATCTTAAAATAACTTGCAAAACATGTGCCAAAAAGAATTCAAAATATTGTCAAACAATCACCATTCAATCCATTCAATTTTTGGATGCACATTAAGTACCATAACCAACCTAAAAATCAGCCGGCTATAGTAGCACATGCTGAATTTTCAGCATGTGTTACATTTCAAATCTTTTGAATTTGATACCTTGTGTAATTCCCTCATTTATGTCACTAACCTTATGTGGAATATTCTCCACCAATTAAGATGACAACGAAGCTCCACATAGGCTCCATCATAGCTGCAAATGGCATGTAAGCTGAATGTACATGTACTGAAATTTCACTTTAGTAATCTTTGTCAAATAATGCACAATATTTACACATATATGGTAAATTCCAATCAGCACTCATTCGAATTTTCTAAAACACTTTAACATGTCTTGAATGTGTAAAAAGTGTCTAGATACATGTTACAACTCATGCCAAAAAAATGTTTCATGTGTTGTGTTCGTAGAAAACCAAATTTTTGACTTCTGTCGATTATGCGATTTTTCTTCGATTAAATTCAAACTTTTTGCACATGTCATATTTATTACGTCACATATAATGTGCAAAAAATAAAGTAGATCTGTAGCGCCCTGCACTGTCCTACCCGCGTACGGTGCCCCCGCCGTACTTCACTACGGAGAGTACTAGGCGTCAATCCATATCATGTCATAGTCCACAACGAAATGTATGGACTTTCGTGCTTACGTATCAACAGGTAAGCAAAACTGAGGCAGAATAAAAACTTTGAAATAACAACATTCCGAATATCCATCATAACGTCTACAACATGTCCGCAAAATAAATGAGAAATCTGAAATTAATGTTCCATCATAAGTCCATCAAACATAACCCAACATAAGAAAGTCCTTAGGTTGTCATCCTCTCGCATGTCTACGGATAAGGAACTCTAGGCTCGTCATCAATCCACTCTACCCCGTTATCTGCAGGCTCTGGGAGGAAAAATAAGGGGGTGAGTGGCAGAGTCACCAGCAAGTAAACCATAAACAACCAAGAAATAAATGGAAAGTATACACAAGAACCAAATCCCAAGAATTTGGATTTACAACATACATGACCTTCAATCCATTAACCATCAAGAAATAAGATCATAACTTATGGGGCAAGAAATAATAAGATCATAACATAGGAGACAATAAATAATGACATCATATCCTAAGTAACAGTACATCAAGCATTCGACTATCAATTAAATGCAACTTGTATGCATATGCAAGTGTGATGCAACGTGATAAAATGAGAATTAATTCGATCTTTCTTTCCTTCCAAAACATCATCTTCGTAAAACGAGGAGTAGAGAGCATTCAGACCTATTATATCTGGATCTAAGGCGGTCATACCATTCCCTTCAGATCTATTTTTTCCGGATCTGAAAAAGGTCTTACAATCAATCATCGTTATCAGGTCTATTCTCTCCGGGCCTGAACGGTCATAAATCATCATCATCAGGTCTATTCTCTCTGGGCCTGAACGGCCATAAATCATCATAATCAGGTCTATTCTCTTGGGACCTGAACGGTCATAATCATCGTCAGATCAATTAACCTCGAATCTGAAGCGGGTTGTGCTGGCCAGAAATTTATGGTACCAATAAGAGTCTTTCTTTCAAAACTGAAATCTTTTCTTTAAAATAGCTCTTCGTAATTTCTTTAACATAAAATCAGTCTCATGAATCATATAAATAGAGACACTGCAATGCATGATGTGCAATATGCAACTCATGACTAAATGCATCACATAACACATATATGATCTTGTTCTTTAAGCTGGAAAATATTTCAGCACTAACTCCCTGTTCATGCAGCCTCAAACATAACCAGTCAGGCCTATTTTCATAAACTTGTGCCACACATATGCATAATGGAGTCTTATATAGATGCCATAAGAATTTTGTAACATTTCGAGGTAGTTAAAACCCTCAAATCATTAAAGTACTAAAGGGGCACTGCTGAATCCAGCAGGGCAGTGCCCACCTTTACCTTAATTCCAAGGCCATAAAATCTTATTTAATTTGGGCCATCACCTGGAAACCATAGTAAACACACCAAGGAATATTACTTATATGCCCAAACGGCACTCACAAGCCCAAATCAACAATCTTAAGGTCTCACAACCAATGCCATTAATCTGTTATGTTTTCCTGTTTCGTAACACAAACTTCAACTCAGTTGTTAAGCCTCAAAACAGTGGTTCCAAGGTAATTTATTTACATGGAAATGCTCATATATGTCTTAGGTAACTACCATAAAAATTTCAAGGTAATCCAATATGTTTAAGATGGTCACTAAATTATTTTTCTAAGGCTAGGTACATGCAGAATCTGTAGTGACCAGTTCTCCTAAAAATTACATTTAGGTCAAACCACATCTCTTTTTACTGAAATTCCACCTCTAAAATTTACTACACACGTCAATTTACCATCATACTGAAAATCAGCTCATTTGAACACTCCTAAGGTTTGTTCTCAGACAAAATAATTTGCTATTCAAAACTGTCCAGTTCTAGTAATTCAAGCATTTCAAACTTTTTATTGTTCAAGCATTTTCCAACAAACTTCATTCCTTAAAAGTAACTTACTAACCACTAATACACAATTTAACATGATCATTCCAGGTTTCATAACATTCTCTAGGCTAAACATGATCATGCCAAAACAGCCTTGCAAAGTTACACATAGCACATGCCATTTTCATGCATTTCATGCTTCACAAAGTCTATTCTAACAAGAATTAGTGTTCTATCCTACTAGCCCTTAAAAACCATGCCCCCATGGTGAGAGGAATGTCTCATACCATGTTTAACTTAGGCATGCAACACATCCATAGAGGAGATTACCCACATGCAAGCACTTTTCCCTTATGAACAACTAATTCCTCATGCTTTAACTTAGAATCTTCGACTAAGGTTCATAACTTAGAAAGCTAGTCGTTTAAGCATACACTTCACACATAAGTCAAGGTTGCTTAGAGTGTACTTGCCTCTTGAGCTTAGATGTTTCTCTAGCTTGTGCCTTGGTTGAAATTGAGTGGAGTTTCCTCCAAGTTTCCCCCTATGACATACGGTTTGAGTGAGGGGTTGGAGTAATTGTTTAACTACTATTTAAAGACATAATGGAGCTAATTTAAGGTTAGATTAGCTTACCAAATTGAAGCTTGAATGGAGGTTGAAATGAATTCAAACCACCAAGATGTTAGCACCACTTAGGAAGTCGAAGAATCTTCACCTAGTGACCATGGAGTGTCATGGTTTTAGCAAGGAAAAAGGGGGTATCAATGTAAGCTTCATCCTTTGAAATTTGGAATTCACTTAGGAAGTTTAGCATGCAACTTAACTAGATGAATCTTGGAGCTTGAAGATGAAGATATCCTTGAGTCTTCCAGCTCCTACCAATCCGTACGAAATATGAGGAGGATCAAATTGCTTAAGTGTTCAATGGTCTTTAGTGCTTTGCTTGGGAAACTCTTGAAAGTGTGGAGAGTTGAAGATGAAGAAGAGGCTTCTAATTAAATTGAAGAAGACTCCATGGTAGAAGAAGAGGGGAGGGGGCGGCGGTCATGGTGTCAAGGAGGCAAGAATCTCATGTGTGCATTGAAAGGGAAGAACCTTGGTGTTTTGTGTCTTGACCACCCTTTTTGTCCCCCATGCTTAATTTTCTATATTATTTTATTGTTGTCTTCAAGATCAAATAATCATGTGAAGACTTAAGGAGTCTTCTAGAACCCTTCTCATGGTGGCCGAAATTTCTTAAGGGTTGGGAGGGCAAAAATGGTCATTTCACATGCTTCATCATACATACTTGTATAATTACATCAATTGTTATAATATTTATTTTAAGGAAATTTAATTAAAGAAGCAAACTTAATAAAATGTACTTGAAATATCCAACCTTTCAGTAATTCACTTTGTACGAGTCTCAAGTACAATATGATTTTTGTTGGGTACAACATCCTCCCCCTTATTACAAGTTTCGTCCTTGAAACTTAAGAGCACTAATCAAAAAGATGCAGGCATAAGATTTTCATGTTTTCTTCCGTCTCCCAAGTGGCTTCATCAATCGAGTAATGCTTCCATTGTACCTTAACCACAGGAATAGATCGTTTCCTTATAGCCTTTTCCTTGCGGTCAACGATCCTCTCTGGCTCTTCTTCGTATGTCACGTCGGCTTCAACTTTCAAGGGCGGCTCCTCAATGATATGACTGGGCTCATGCACGTACCGGCAAAGCTGGGATACGTGAAATACATCGTGCAACTGAGACAGTGATGGCGATAGTGCTAGCCGATAAGCGACTTCTCCAATCCTTTCAAGAATCTCATAAGGCCCGATACACCTTGGACTTAGTTTGCCTCTTATGCCCCATCTTTTCACTCCCTTTGATGGCGACACCTTTAAGAATACTTTTTCTCCTGCCTGAAACTCCACTGGTCGCTGTTTCTCGTCAGCCCAAACTTTGCTTCTATCTTTTGGGCCGCTTTCAACCTTTGCTTAACAATCAACACTTTTTCTCGGGTCTGCTCCACTAAATCAGGTCCTGCGAAAATCTTATCTCTAATTTCATCCCAATAAAGTGGAGAGCGGCACTTTCTCCCATATAGCGCTTCATAAGGAGCCATTCCAATGGATTGATGGTAGTTATTATTATAGTAGAACTCCACTAGCTTGAGGCTCTTGTCCCAACTTCATCCGAAATCAAGTATGCAAGCTCGTAACATGTCTTCCAATGTTTGGATGGTCCTCTCCGATTGACCATCCGTCTGAGGGTGAAATGCTGAGCTCATCCGTATCTCAGTGCCCATTGCTTTTTGGAAAGCTGTCCAAAATCGAGAAGTAAAGCGAGGGTCGCGGTCACAAAAAATACTCATGGGTATTCCGTGTAGGCACACAATCTAATCTATGTACATGGAAGCCAACTTCTCCAGAGAGGCTTTGATTGTCATAGCAATGAAATGGGCGGATTGTTACACCCCGTGACTTTTAAGCACGATTTTCAAATACTTAGAGGTCAACCTTAAAAACAACTTAGTTAATTTTGTAGGTTATGAGACTTAGTCACCTAAAACATAGAAGAATAAGAAAGAAGGGTTCAAAATAGAATTAAAGGTAATTAATAGAAATTACCTAAAAGGTCCCTACTAGGAGATAGGGGGAGTTATAGGAAGTTAGTATAACTCCCCATCTCACCATAAGGGGACGTTTTCCACACCAAAGAGGAGAGGGAAAACCGCCTAGAGAGAAAAGGGAAGGAGAAGAGAGAAAGAAGAAGAAGAAGAGAAGAAGAAAAGGAAGGAAGAAGGCCGATCTAGGTTCAATCCTTACCGAAATTCTGCAGTACGCTTGTAAGCTTATCTAGATTCCAAGGCAAGTAATCTTTCTATACGCTTTACGCAAATTTTGATACTTTAGGCCCTATGTTCTTACAAAGAGAAAACATGAATCACACATTAGTATTCTTGTCTTGTCTATCTTAAATGCTTTGCTATATGTAAGTCTTGTTGCTAATTGTGTAAAGTCTTGTTCTTTGGGCCATAGTTCTGAAAATAATTGTGTGGTGCTTTGTTGTTGTCAAGCATGCCCATAAAAGTGTATATTTTGACGTGCTTATTGTCTTGCTCTACTCTTATGTTGATTGTCTACACTTAGACGTTGAGAGTAAGTGCAGGAAATTGAGAGATGAGTGATGACATTGTTGTAGTCTTGTTGTGTGGGAAAGTTGATGAGATGTTTTGAAGGTTGTGAATGATTGAAGGCTAGAGTGGATATTGTTAGGCATGGCTAGACATCAATTCATGTTAGATGTGTGTTAAGTAAGATGAATCTAGATGTTAAGATGGATCTTTAAGTGTTGAAAATGAAAGGGTTGAAGAAGGAGGATGTTGGAGAGGAAGTTACTGCAGAAAAACTGCAGTTTGGCATCGTCAGAACACTTCGAACGCCTACATTAGGCGTCCTATGTCACATTAGGCGCCTAATGTAGTGTTCAATGTGTCCTGAAGCTTTCCCGTACAGAAAAACTGCAATTTAGAACCGTCAGAACACTTCGAACGCCTACATTAGGCGCCCTATGTCACATTAGGCGCCTAATGTAGCGTTCAATGTGTCCTGAATCATCCCCGAACACTTCGAACACCTACATTAGGCGCTCTATGTCACATTAGGCGCCTAATGTAGAGTTCAATGTCACATTAGGCGCTTCATGTAGGCGTTCAATGTCTACGGAACATCCACGAACACTTCGAACGCCTAGTATAGGCGCTTTAAGTCACTATAGGCGCTTCATGTAGCGTTCCAACTCTACTGGAAGTCTTTTTGACCTTTTAGGTGCCCTATGTAAGTGTAGCAACTTTATACACTTTCTTTGAACATAAAATGCAAGGGTATTTGAGGTGTAAATGAGGAATAGATGGTAAGATTGACTAAGTAAGAATAAGATTGAATCCCAAGTGAATTAGTGAGACGAACGGACTTGGGAAGATACAAACAGGGAGTGTTTGAGGTGCAAGACCGTATACTTGATATGTAAGATGAGTGCATGGGATACCTTTATTATCTTGCATTGTTCATGAATTACAAAGTGTTTGGAAGTGTGCTAGAGTTGTAAACATTAAGTGTGAATGAGTAGGGTTAAGTATGAAATCGAAGAGGATTCGTGATATGAAAGGGCATGAAGTGGTATGAATGAGGTGTGTTTGAGTAGTAAACATTAAGTGTGAATGAGTAAAGTTAGGTATGAATCCAAAGTGAGCTAGCAATATGAAAGAGCACAAAATGGCACGAAAAGGGTGTGTTTGAGGAAGTATGAACGAGCAAGGTTAAGTGTGAACTCGAGATGATTTCGTAATACGAAGGGACATGAAATGATACGAGCAGAATGTGATAGGGGTTCATGACTTTGTACTTGATATGTAAAGTGTGTGTGCATGTTTATACGTTTGATATGATGTTACATGAGCATCCTGCATCATGACATGGGCACTTGCATTTGTTTTGAGATTTGTTTTGCGAAAGAACATGTGTTACAAGAAAAGTTTTAAGTTTCGAAAGACAAAATGGCTGCGGGTTGATCACAGGGTATAAAAGTCACGTCTGCGAAGGCAGGGTATAAAAGCGTGACCTGGGGATCAACAGCAGGGTATAAAGTATTTTATGGGGCCGTGGACCTATCAGCACGGAAAATAAAGTTATTTTATGGGGCCGTGGACCTATCAGCACGGAAAATAAAGTTATTTATGGGGCCGTGGACCTTTCAGCACGGATATATGATATATGTAATGGGGCCGTGGACCTTTCAGCACGGATATATGATATATGTAATGGGGCCGTGGACCTTTCAGCACGGATATATGATATATGTAATGGGGCCGTGGACCTTTCAGCACGGGGTATAAAGTTATATGTTATGGGGCCGTGGACCTTTCAGCACGGGGTATAAAGTTATGTTTGCTGTGGACTGATCACCCACAGGGTATAAAGTTCTGCTACGCGAAGAATATGATATGTAAAGTGATGAAATTTTTGTGAAATGACATGCATGACATGTTTATGAAAGAAGACATATGCATGGGTGTTGTGTGTGATTTTAAAGAATGTACATGCATCATGATACACGAAGCATAAGACTTGACATGCAAGATACGTGGTTATTCTATGACTTGCTTATGTGATACGTTGCTTTAATACATGTTGGTTCTCGTATCTGTGTACATATATGTGCTTTATCTGTTTGAGGAATTCTTATGAAAATGTTATTTGCTAACCCGAGCACCTTATTTTTGGGCAATGTTCTATACACTGGTGACTCGACGTGTGTGATTCCGTAGGGTGTATAGACGGGTTACTTGCTGGCGATAATTTCGCTAAGAACAATTACTCTGTTCCTTTTCAGGTGAGCCTGAATATGAGTTGGTATTTATTGAAGATGACGGCGAGTGGGCTCAATGGGATGATGGTCATGGGGAATAGATAGATGCTGGATTTCTTTATTTCAGTTTGGAAAACTCTGTTGTTGTTATATTGATCTAAAACTTATGTTGGCAAGAAGGACAAACACCCTTTTAGTTCCGCTGTACTTTCTGGTTGTAATATTGACGACGAAGGTTTAAATTTGATGACGTTTCCGCTGATTTATCTTACGTCGTGAATGATGTACACTTGATCTGCCTTGTCGCTTCGTAGTTCTCATAGTAGACTACAGCGGGTGCACTGGTTCCGAGGACGGTATCGGGCCGGGGCGCTACAGGTGGTATCAGAGACTAGGCTTCAGATCTATCTCGGAAACTTAGGTTCATGATCTTTTAGACACCTAAGATATGATTTTCCCTTAAGTTTGATCCTTAGGTGTAAGTGCTGATTATCTAGAGCCTAAGTATGATCTGGGTTGGGTGTGTGCGAGCGCGTATATCATTTGAATTTCTATAATAATTTAAATTTTCAGACCCCATTGATCTATTGGATACAACTTTGTGATGCTTTTCTGAAGTATTACGTGCCCAAGACAGCGATCTTAGACAAGATAAGGGCGTTCGACGGGCTAAAACAGAGTCGGATGATAATGTCGGAGTATGCCGACCATGTCCATGCTTTGGGTAAGTTGCTTCTGCGATTATGCCTGATAATCGCTTAAAGATGACAAAATCCGAACGAGGTTTGGACTCAAGAATTCAGTCAGAAATTGTAAACGCATGGATGAGAACATACAAGGACATGATGGATGCATGTTTTCACGTCGAGAGTGATTTCTGCAGAGTGGCGGCAAGAAAGGCCGATGCAGGATACTCCGACAAAGGTAAGAGGGGTAAGAGAAGAGATTTGAGTTGGTGGCAGGCCAGGACGTTGGATCAAGGTTCTGAAGAGAGGCTCGGTTGAGAAAATTCATAGACCCCCACAACAGAATTAGTTGTACAGCAGGTTGAAAGAGTTTGCTTGCACTTCAATAAGGGTCATGTCGGCGAATGTAGGAAGTTGGAAAGAGCATGGTTATCGATGCGGACAGGTGGGAAACCTTATTCGAGATTGCTCAGAGATGAGAAAGAATGCTCTAGGAGAAGTTGCTCAGCAACCGAGGACGAATGTCCGCGTTAATGTCATGATGGCCAAGGATATTCGGAAGTCGCCGATGTGGTATGAGGTACAATTTTGGTGAACAAGATATTCACCAATGTACTTTTGATAGCGGCGTGAACCCCTCTTTGTGGCAAGGGATTTGTTAAGCGCCTTTGTGGTTCACCAGAATAGTTTGGAGATTCCATACTGTGTCCAAGCGTCCAAGATCAAATTACGATTTCACAATCAACATTGACTATCGATTAAAAACAAGTGACAGTTAAGAATTTTGTGATGGAAGGTATAACCTTCAAGGGAAATTGCTGTTGATTGAAGGAAGTTGAACTTATTACCAAGTGGTCTAGATCTACGAATGACACGAAAGTCAGCGTTTCTTGGGTCATAGCTAGTTATTATAGGAAGTTGTCGAGGGATTCTCGACAATAGCGATGTTTCTCAATTGCCTTACTCAAAAGAAAGTTCAAGCTTGAGTGGACGGCGGGAATGTGAGGAAAAGCTTCGCGGAGTTTAATAAGAGGTACCATAGCTCCAGTATTGGCTCAACCTACTGGTATTGATGGGTTGTGATATATAGTGAGGTGTCAAAAAAAAACAGTCTAGGTACGTAGACTGTAGCGTAAGTTATGACTTTCCATCCAAATCAAGTTTAGTTTGATACTCACTTGTAGTTGTAGTTTTGGTACAACACGAATGAGTTATCGTGCATGCTACTAGATAGCTAAACATGAGACAATGAAGATTGTGGGAACAACTAAAGGACTACGACATGATCAATTAATTACCATCCGGAAAAGTTAATAAGTGGTATATGGATTAAGCAGAGAAGCCAACCATGGCGCAACACTCATCACTTGAGAGAGAAATAGAAGAATTTGGTTTGAATATGGTTGACTCTATGGTTAAAGTTTTTCGCATTGTAGACCGTCATCTCAAGTTTCATGAATTAAGTGAAAGAATCTCAAAAGAAGAATAAGACTGTGGGTAATGTTTTTGGAAATTGAGACATAGTCAGGTTGATGGATTTTAAACCAATGAGGACGAGCGCTTATGTTAGAAAAAAAAAGGGTTGTAATACCTGATTTAGATGAGCTAAGAAAGAAATATTGCAAGGGACTCACAGCTCAAGGTTATCGATATGTTCTAGGAGCACCAAAATGTACAGGGATCCATGACAATACTATTGGTGATGTAAGACGAAGAGGCATATTGTGGAGATTTGAGAGATGTCTGGTGCGTCAGTAAGTGGTGATAAACACCAACGATCTGGTGGGAATATCGATGCTGTCGGAGTTCCCTAGTGAAAATGTGAATGTGTCACAATGGACTTTGTGGCTGGTTTACCGAGGACAATAAGGTGGGGATAACATGATCGTGGTGATTGTGGATCGGTTGACCAAGTCTACACATATTCTACCTGTCTCAAGGGAAGCATCTCTCGATAAGTTGGTAAATTTGGATATGGACAACATTGTCAGCCTGCATGGTGTTCCCATGAGCATAGCACCTAACCAAGACCAACGGTTACTTCCAAGCCCTGGACAGTATTTTAGAGAGCCGTGGGGACGGAATTTAGGTTAAGTAAAGTTATCATCTCCGAACCGATAGACAATCTAAGCGGACTATCCATACCCTAGAAGACATGTTAGAGACTGGTGTCCTAGACTTCAAAGGAAGTTGGGATGGAATGATTAAATTAATGGAGTTCTGGTATAATAGCAGGCACCACCATGCAAAGTGACGTGGTTCTTTTCAAAAGCGTTGTATAGAGGAAGTGTGGGTCCCTCGTTATTGGATGAAGTTTGGTGTGAGGACCCTCACAAAGATCTGAGTTACTTGAGAAGACGTTAGAAATGTGAAAATCATTAGATAGACTTAAGATGGCTCAAGACCACAGCAGACTTTGGACGGGTGCCAGGCGACGGCCTTGGAGTAAATGTAGGCGGAAAAGGTCTATTTAAGAGAATCACCTACAAAGGATGCTATAAGATTCGGAATCAGAGGTAAGCTGAGCCCACGTTATTGGTTGTTACGAGAAAACTTGAGAAGTTGGGAGCTTTGACATATAGGTTGGCATTAACTTCGGTATAAGAGCAAAGTTCATAACGACTTTCACGTATCACCGTTACGGAAGCACGTGACAGATCTAAGCCACGTGCTCGAAGCATAACTTTTGGAAACTCAATAGAGATGTATTATTATAAAAAAGGCACCGGTGAGATTAGTGTGGATCGAAAGGATCAAGTGTTGAGGAAGCGAGTGATTCCCACCCGGAACATGAAGCCACTTGAGAGCTCGAAGAACAAGTGCGGGAGAAATATCCTCAGCTCGTTGACTAAGGTACGTAAGTTTCGAGGACGAAACTTTTTGTAAGGGGGGTGGAATGTTACACCCCGTGACTTTTAAAGCACGATTTTCAAATACTTAGAGGTCAACTTAAAAACAACTTAGTTAATTTGTAGGTTATGAGACTTAGTCACCTAAAACATAGAAGAATAAGAAAGAAGGGTTCAAAATAGAATTAAAGGTAATTAATAGAAATTACCTAAAAGGTCCCTACTAGGAGATAGGGGGAGTTATAGGAAGTTAGTATAACTCCCCATCTCACCATAAGGGGTTTTCCACACCAAAGAGGAGAGGGAAAACCGCCTAGAGAGAAAAGGGAAGGAGAAGAGAGAAAGAAGAAGAAGAGAAAGAAAAGGAAGGAAGAAGGCCGATCTAGGTTCAATCCTTACCGAAATTCTGCAGTACGCTTGTAAGCTTATCTAGATTCCAAGGCAAGTAATCTTTCTATACGCTTTACGCAAATTTTGATACTTAGGCCCTATGTTCTTACAAAGAGAAAACATGAATCACACATTAGTATTCTTGTCTTGTCTATCTTAAATGCTTTGTATATGTAAGTCTTGTTGCTAATTGTGTAAAGTCTTGTTCTTTGGGCCATAGTTCTGAAAATAGTTGTGTGGTGCTTTGTTGTTGTCAAGCATGCCCATAAAAGTGTATATTTTGACGTGCTTATTGTCTTGCTCTACTCTTATGTTGATTGTCTACACTTAGACGTTGAGAGTAAGTGCGGGAAATTGAGAGATGAGTGAAGACATTGTGTAGTCTTGTTGTGTGGGAAAGTTGATGAGATCTTTTGAAGGTTGTGAATGATTGAAGGCTAGAGTGGATATTGTTAGGCATGGCTAGACATCAATTCATGTTAGATGTGTGTTAAGTAAGATGAATCTAGATGTTAAGATGGATCTTTAAGTGTTGAAAATGAAAGGGTTGAAGAAGGAGGATGTTGGAGAGGAAGTTACTGCAGAAAAACTGCAGTTTGGCATCGTCAGAACACTTCGAACGCCTACATTAGGCGCCTATGTCACATTAGGCGCCTAATGTAGCGTTCAATGTGTCCTGAAGCTTTCCCGTACAGAAAAACTGCAATTTAGAACCGTCAGAACACTTCGAACGCCTACATTAGGCACTTTATGTCACATTAGGCGCCTAATGTAGCGTTCAATGTGTCCTGAATCATCCCCGAACACTTCGAACACCTACATTAGGCGCTCTATGTCACATTAGGCGCCTAATGTAGAGTTCAATGTCACATTAGGCGCTTCATGTAGGCGTTCAATGTCTACGGAACATCCACGAACACTTCGAACGCCTAGTATAGGCGCTTTAAGTCACTATAGGCGCTTCATGTAGCGTTCCAACTCTACTGGAAGTCTTTTTGACCTTTTAGGTGCCCTATGTAAGTGCAGCAACTTTATACACTTTCTTTGAACATAAAATGCAAGGGTATTTGAGGTGTAAATGAGGAATAGATGGTAAGATTGACTAAGTAAGAATAAGATTGAATCCCAAGTGAATTAGTGAGACGAACGGACTTGGGAAATACAAACAGGGAGTGTTTGAGGTGCAAGACCGTATACTTGATATGTAAGATGAGTGCGTGGGATACCTTTATTATCTTGCATTGTTCATGAATTACAAAGTGTTTGGAAGTGTGCTAGAGTTGTAAACATTAAGTGTGAATGAGTAGGGTTAAGTATGAATCGAAGAGGATTCGTGATATGAAAGGGCATGAAGTGGTATGAATGAGGTGTATTTGAGTAGTAAACATTAAGTGTGAATGAGTAAAGTTAGGTATGAATCCAAAGTGAGCTAGCAATATGAAAGAGCACAAAATGGCACGAAAAGGGTGTGTTTGAGGAAGTATGAACGAGCAAGGTTAAGTGTGAACTCGAGATGATTTCGTAATACGAAGGGACATGAAATGATACGAGCAGAATGTGATAGGGGTTCATGACTTTGTACTTGATATGTAAAGTGTGTGTGCATGTTTATACGTTTGATATGATGTTACATGAGCATCCTGCATCATGACATGGGCACTTGCATTTGTTTTGAGATTTGTTTTGCGAAAGAACATGTGTTACAAGAAAATTTTTAAGTTTTCGAAAGACAAAATGGCTGCGGGTTGATCACAGGGTATAAAAGTCACGTCTGCGAAGGCAGGGTATAAAAGCGTGACCTGGGGATCAACAGCAGGGTATAAAGTATTTTATGGGGCCGTGGACCTATCAGCACGGAAAATAAAGTTATTTTATGGGGCCGTGGACCTATCAGCACGGAAAATAAAGTTATTTTATGGGGCCGTGGACCTTTCAGCACGGATATATGATATATGTAATGGGGCCGTGGACCTTTCAGCACGGATATATGATATATGTAATGGGGCCGTGGACCTTTCAGCACGGATATATGATATATGTAATGGGGCCGTGGACCTTTCAGCACGGGGTATAAAGTTATATGTTATGGGGCCGTGGACCTTTCAGCACGGGGTATAAAGTTATGTTTACTGTGGACTGATCACCCACAGGGTATAAAGTTCTGCTACGCGAAGAATATGATATGTAAAGTGATGAAATGTTTTGTGAAATGACATGCATGACATGTTTATGAAAGAAGACATATGCATGGGTGTTGTGTGTGATTTTAAAGAATGTACATGCATCATGATACACGAAGCATAAGACTTGACATGCAAGATACGTGGTTATTCTATGACTTGCTTATGTGATACGTTGCTTTAATACATGTTGGTTCTCGTATCTGTGTACATATATGTGCTTTATCTGTTTGAGGAATTCTTATTAAAATGTTATTTGCTAACCCGAGCACCTTATTTTTGGGCAATGTTCTATACACTGGTGACTCGACGTGTGTGATTCCGTAGGGTGTATAGACGGGTTACTTGCTGGCGATAATTTCGCTAAGAACAATTACTCTGTTCCTTTTCAGGTGAGCCTGAATATGAGTTGGTATTTATTGAAGATGACGGCGAGTGGGCTCAATGGGATGATGGTCATGGGGAATAGATAGATGCTGGATTTCTTTATTTCAGTTTGGAAAACTCTGCTGTTGTTATATTGATCTAAAACTTATGTTGGCAAGAAGGACAAACACCCTTTTAGTTCCGCTGTACTTTCTGGTTGTAATATTGACGACGAAGGTTTAAATTTGATGACGTTTCCGCTGATTTATCTTACGTCGTGAATGATGTACACTTGATCTGCTTTGTCGCTTCGTAGTTCTCATAGTAGACTACGGCGGGTGCACTGGTTCCGAGGACGGTATCGGGCCGGGGCGCTACACGGATTTTGTCAAACGATCGACTACAACCCAAATAGCATCATGTCCATTCTTTGTCCTTGGCAGGTCATTCACAAAGTCCATAGTGATGTGATCCCATTTCCACTCAGGGACTTGAAGAGACTGTAATAATCCGGCGGGTCTTTGATGTTCTGCTTTCACTTTCTGACAAACGAGGCATCTTTCCACGAATTTGGCAATTTGTTTCTTCATGCCATGCCACCAGAATCTTTGCTTTAAGTCTAGATACATTTTGTTGGCTCCAGAATAATAGATAGACGAGAACTATGGGCTTCCCGAAAGACTTCATTCTTTATATCATCATCATCGGGTACGCATAATCGACCCCTGAACCACAAGTTGTCATCATTTTTGACCTCGAAATCTTCAGTAGGCTTCATTCTCAACTTATCCTTAATTTTCTTCAAAGCTTCATCTTTTCCTTGACCCTCTTTAATTTTGTCGATTAATGAAGGAATCAACACCAACTTGGCAAGTACATTATCAATGAAATCAACCACTTCAAGATCAAACTCTTCCATATCACACTGCAAAGGTGGTTGACGCAGATGGCTTGTCTTCCGACTCAAGGCATCGGCAACTTTATTGGCTTTCCCTGGATGATACTAAATAGAGAGGTCGTAATCTTTCATCAACTCTAGCCATCGGCGTTGATGCATATTTAATTCCTTCTGGGTGAAAAGGTACTTAAGACTTTTGTGATCCGTGAAGATTTCACACCTTTCACTGTGCAGATAATGTCTCCATATCTTCATAGCAAAAACTATTGCTGCAAGCTCAAGATCATGTACTGGATAATTTTGCTCAAACGGCTTTAGCTCATGAGATGCACACGCAATCACTCGATCCTTCTGCATTAACACACATCCTAGGCCGTTTTTCATTACACTACAAAACTTTCACCCGAAATAGGCTGAGCCAAAACTGGGGTAGATGTCAACTTCTCCTTCAACTCGGTAAAGCTCCTTTCGCAGTCCAATGTCCATTCGAACTTTCTTCTTCTGTGTCAATCGGTTGAGAGGCATAGCAATCTGAGAGAACCATTCAACAAACTTGTGATAATAGCCAGTGAGACCAAGAAAACTCTGTACTTCCGTAATGTTCGTTGGCCTTGGCCATTCTGTGATTGCTTCAATCTTTTTGGGATCTACTGATATCCCATCTTCAGATATGACATGGCCCAGAAATGCTACATTGTGCTTCCAAAATTCACATTTACTAAATTTGGCATATAATTGCTTCTTCCGTAAGATGCCAAGGACGATCCTTAAATGTGTCGCATGAGACTCTGTCTGGTGAGCATATCAAGATATCGTCAATGAAAACCACAACAAACTATCCAATTGCCCTTGGAATACCCGATTCATAAGGTCCATGAATGTCGCGGGGGCGTTCGTAGACATCACACAGGAATTCATAATGCCCATAATGCGTCCTGAACGCGGTTTTTGAAATATTTTCGGCTTGGATATTCAATTGAAAATATCCAGAACGAAGATCAATTTTACTGAAAACTCGTGCTCCCTGTACCAAGATACCTTTAGACAGGGTTTAAAACAGTTATTATTGAAATATATTTAATTGCTCACCCGAAGCTAATCGAACAGATCGTCGATCCTAGGCAGTGGGTACTTGTTCTTTATTGTAATCTTGTTGAGCTCTCTATAATATATACACAGACGCACGCTTCCATCCTTTTTCTTTACGAATAACATTGGAGCACTCCAAGGCGAGACGCTTGGGCGTATAAGTTTCTTTTCTAAGAGCTCACGCAACTGTTCCTTCAGTTCCTTCAACTTTTAGGCGCCATTCGATAAGGAGCCTTTGATATCAGATCAGCTCCCAGAATTAGATTGATTTCAAATGAGATCTCTCGATCCGGGGGAAGGCTCGGTAATTCTTCTGGAAAGACATGGATACTCCTGAACTACCGGAACTTGAGAAAGATCAGATGGCGCCTGATCGACACTTAGTGCATAAACTAGGAATCCTTCGTTTCCTTTCTTCAATGCCTTTTGGGCACGGATTGCATTCACATAAATATTCTTGGGAAATTTCCTCAATTTCGAGCCTCCATGAAAAGTTACTTCTTCACGTGTTGGGTCCTTAATAGTAACCCGCCTTTCACTGCAATCAATGTGTGCGCAATTCTTGGAGAGCCAATCCATTCCAAGAATTATGTCGAAGTCGCTCATGTTTATTGGGATCAAATCTGCTACAACCGTTGTTCGTCGAACTCAATTCCACAGCCTTTGTACAATTGGTGAGAAACAAGTACCTAATCACCAGCTGCTTGAACTCTATATGGCGTCCCAAGATACTGGACTATGATTAATATTCTTTGCAAACTTCCTCGAGATAATGAGTGGTAGCGCCACTATCAAACAACATATTTGCAGGCACAGAAACACTGAGATAGCTTGAATTATGCAAGATGACTAAGCAACAACAAAGCAACAATATCTTGCAAAAATTTAAACATTGCATAAATCTTAAAACATACCAGTCACAACGTCACTAGCTTCATCAACAGCGGCATCAGTCATAACATGAACTCTTGCGTTTGCGCTAATGCTGGTTCCTGGTGTTGTTGCTGCTGGGCTCCTTTCTCTGGGCAGTCTTTGATCATGTGGCCGACTTTCCCACATCCAAAGCAAGTGGTCCCCTTATCTGGATAATTCTTGAGTACGTGGCCCACCTTGCCACATCCGAAACACTTTCCTTCCTGAATAAACATTCTCCCACGTGATGCTTCTGACAGTGAGGACAAGCCAGAATAGCTGGCTGCTGCTGACCTTGATTTTTCTGCTGATTCTTTTGTTGTGATCGGTGCTGGAAACGATTCTAATTCTTTCCTTTTCGTTTGGGTCTCCTCTGAAATTCTGTTTGGTTGCTTTACGAGATCCTCCACTTCCAGACACTTTCCTTCCTCTCTTTTGCCCCATCTCATCCTGACGGATGATTTGTCTCTCAATTCTGTAACAAGCATCAAGCATTGCTCCAAAGCATCAGTCCTCTTTCAAACTTTAACATCTTAGTCTCCTCTCATTCATGGTTGATGGTTGAAACCTTCCCAAAGCTATAAACTTGTTGTCATAGTCTGCAACTGTCATTCTCTGCTCTTGCTTCAACGCTTCAACGACTCAAATCATGCCTCTTCTGTAGCTTGACTGAGGGAGGTATATAAAACTTGTTAAACTCTTGCAGAAATCTCTCCCATGCTATCGGTCTCGGTAAGGATTGCAAATTGGCCCTCCACCATTCGTTTGCTTCCCCAAGTAGGAAAGGTCTTACAGCTTGGTTTTTCATCTCTTCAGGGGCACAGATTAACTCAAAGCAATTTCTACCTCATCCAACCATTTATCAGCACATCGGAATCTGATTTTCCTTCAAAGGGTGGTACATTGGCTCTTTTCAGTTTCTTGAAGTAATATTGTGCATCCCTAACAGGCTCTTGAGGCTGGGGAGGAGCATTCTTCTGCATCATCACCTGACCAATCTAAGTCACGGTCTGGCAGAACGCCTGGAAAGCATGAATATCCGGAATCATCTGAGGTAAAGGCCCCTGAGGTGGAGGATTATTCTGAGCAGGAGGTGGATTCTGATCCTGCGGTGGTGGTGGTGGAGGGACCTGAGCGGGTGGAGGAGGAACAGGCTCCTGAGGCAGTGGAGGCACCGGCTCATGTGCAGCGGGTCGGGCTCTAGGGGGTCTGCCTCGAGGTTGAGCCATCTGCACTATGGAGCGTCAAAATTTATTAATAGTTAAATAATCAGAAAATATGGCGGAATAAATTCTTAATTTAAAGGAATCTTGAATGACGAGAGAAAAAAGAGAATTTCAGATTTGAAATCTCATTGACTCGGATTCAATCATTAGGTTAGGGCCTTAATTCCAGTCTATGTCATCCTAGTCTAAGGTCAACACTCTTCTAAGATCATGACTTAGGTCTAAGGTCAAACTTAGATTTTCTAAAATCATAACTTAATTCTATATTCTTCCCGAATCTAGAGCGTGGGCTCTGATACCACTTGTAGCGCCCCGCACTGGCCTGAACGTGTACGATGCGCCCACTGTACTTCACTACGGAGAGTACCAGGCGTCAATCCATATCATGTCATAGTCCACAACGAAATAAATGGACTTTCGTGCTTACGTATCAACAGGTAACCAAAACTGAGGCAGAATAAAAACTTTTAAATAACAACATTCCGAATATTCATCACAACATCTACAACTATGTCCGCAAAATAAAATAGAAATCCAAAATTGATGTTCCATCATAAGTCCATCAAACATAACCCAACATAAGAAAGTCCTTAGGCCGTCATCCTCTGGCTTGTCTACGGATAAGGAACTCTAGGCTCGTCATCAATCTACTCTATCTTGTTTCCTGCAGGCTCTGGGAGGAAAAATAAGGGGGTGAGTGACAAAGTCACCAGCAAGTAAACCATAAACAACCAAGAATTAAATGGAAAGTATAACAATAACCAAATCCCAAGAATTTTGATTTACAACATAGCTGACCTTCAATCCATTAACCATCAAGAAATAAGATCATAACTTATGGGGCAAGAAATAATAAGATCATAACTTAGGAGACAATAAATAATAACATCATATCCTAAGTAACAGTACATCAGGCATTCGACTAGCAATTAAATGCAACTTGTATGTATATGCAAGTGTGATGCAACATGATAAAAATGAGAATTAATTTGATCTTTCTTTCTTTCCAAAACATCATCTTCGTAAAATAAGGAGTACAGAGCGTTCAGATCTATTATATCCGTATCTGAGGCGGTCATACCATTCCCTGCAGATCTATTATTTCCGGATCTAAAAACGGTCATACAATCAATCATCGTTATCAGGTTTATTCTCTCCGGGCCTGAACGGTCATAAATCATCATCATCAGGTCTATTCTCTCTGGGCCTGAACGGCCATAAATCATCATAATCAGGTCTATTCTCTCGGGACCTGAACGGTCATAATCATCGTCAGATCAATTAACCCCGAATCTGAAGCGGGTTGTGCTGGCCAGAAATTTATGGTACCAATAGGAGTCTTTCTTTCAAAAATAAAATCTTTTCTTTAAAATAGCTCTTCGTAATAAATAGAGACACTGCAATGCATGATGTAGCGCCCCGCCCGAAACCAGGGTTCCGGCTCAGTGCACCCGCCGTACTCTACTCCATAGAGTACAAAGCGTCGATACTATACATGTACATGTCGACATGAATAATGAATCGATAAGCGAAAGCAACATAACATAAACAAATCTTCATCGACATGCACTGTACTACATCATAAACTGTACAATCATCCTATACAGAATACTGATATAATATATCATACATCATAATCCGAAACTTAATGCCTTCGAAATAATCTCTCAATATGCTCTTCGTTATCAATGGTCTATCTAGCATGTCTTCAACGAGCTTGTATATTGATACCTGTTATCTGGAAAATTATAAATGAGGCAAGTATTAGCGATAGCCACCGACTTTTAATCGCTCAGCAAGTAGTCTTACCAGATACGACATGTGGATCATACATGGAGAGACGGGGTGACAAATCAGAATAACCATAAATTTTGAATATAATAAGCGCGTCTCCTTTCTAACAAGTAAAGTATCATATCATATCTGTAAACTGCTATAAACTGAAAGCAGATAAATTAGGAAGATTTCAAAGCTTACATAGCATAACAGCATCTCATTCTGCTTGATCCAATCATCATACTATATCCATACTTAACTTCTAATCCATAACTTATACCATCTTTGCATATCTTACATGTACTACATTCTCATGCTTAACACTACATTGTCCACTGTAGTGCTATCATATACTTAAAGAATTCTTAATCATAACCCTAAGGTGACATGATCATGACGTGATGCATAAAACATGACTTTTCATAAAATGACTTTTCGTAAACATGACTTTTCATAATCATAACATGATTTTCATAACTTGCATAACATGACATATTCATAACTTGCATAACATGACTTTTTCATAACATGAAGACATAACATTTACATCATTGGCTATAGCACTTTTCATAAGAATAATAACGCACGACATACCGAATGATTCCCCGTATAGTACATGTGCGACATAACATCATGAATCATATGCACATGTGCTAACAGTGACGCATTATGACTGAGATCCCGTGACACCAGACTCGGTGTTACACTCAGCCATAACGTAAACATGGGCCCCTGACACCTACCACTCCGGTCCCAATGTCAGGACAGCGCTTCAACATAACATAACATAATCATGATCATGACATAACATAACATATCGTGTCTCATCAGAATCATTCGTCTCGTGTTTATTATTCCTATGCATATGAACTTTTAAAAACATGAGATGTGACGACATAACTTTGCAAATCTTGTTTTCATGCAACGTGAGACAAACATATGAGGATACTTTTGGTTCTTCTATATTTTGTAGCCTCATCAAATACTTATTTTCCTTCTACACATCACAGCTTAAGCAAATACTATTTTCATCACCCAATATTGGCCACTCGGCCATAACACCAAAACAGCCCATTTTTCTTAATTATCATCTCACAATTGATACATCTATTCCATACATGCATATCATAATTCATAACTTAATTGCTTACAACATGAATTTTCTAATTATCTTAACATTTCATATTAAGATTTCATAACTTACATCTTATCATAATCTATTATGTTAGTATACATAACATGTAACATATCATGTACGTACATTGTAAAAGTTAGTAGTCTTATACTTACGCACACATAAATGTGAACTATTTATGTTTCTTACTTTTCATAACATAATACATAAATTACATACTTAGCCTACTTTCATATCTTAACATATTCATCATATACATATATACTTATAAAAATATGATGAAATCATCTTTGTTAATAAGGCCTAAGGGCCGAACATATATACATAATATATACATATATAAGTCATTTTGTGATATTTGTAATATCCAAAACTTATTCATTTTCATATCTTAACATATCCATCATATATACTATATATATTTGTATGAAATATATTGAAATCACTTGTTGTCAATTAAGGCCTAGTGGCCGAATGTGAATATATGTAGTATATATTTATATATAAACCATTTTATGATATATTGTATAACATCCAAAACTTATTCATTTTCATAGCTTAACATATTCATCATATATACATATATACTTGTACAAAATATTATGAAATCATTTTGTCATCAAGGCCCTAAGGCCGAATATATAAATATACTATATATACACTTATAAAATCTTTTACTATATAGTATGTAGTACACCAATACTTATTCATTTCCTCTCTCTTAAAATATATATTACACATATGCATATATACATATAGATCCGTATATGTACATACATAGATCTATACACCTATGAATGTATATATATATATAAACCGTATGTGTTATATATTATACATAAAAAAACCGAATGTGTATATATTATATATATATACATTGATACTCAAAACCAAATGTGTATGTAAATATACATTTATACATCTATACATACTTATATGTAGATCTATACACTTATACATATACATATATATATATATATCATCATACATACTAAGGAATGGCGTCATCTTCTCCAAGGAGTACTCGGTGATCGAACCTTCGCCGCCGTCGTGTCCTCTGCCGCCGCTGCCGCTGTCTCGTCTACCACTATCATCACTCCAAAGACCATCTCTAAACACAAAGGCCATCCTCTTCTCTCTTTTACGGATGCTGAGATCGACTCTCTGGCCGCTCCCTTCCGGTTTACGCTAGTGGGTACCTTTTGGTTTGGACGGCCACCTTTGAAGATCATACGTGATGTCTTTGATCGCATTGGCTTCAAATCCGATGTCAAGATCACGCTTTTAGATCAAACACACATATTGCTGAATTTCCTCCATGAACCCGACTACATCCGTTGCTTTTATCGGAGATCCTGGACGATCGCAGGCTGCTCAATGCGTTAACGAAATGGACCATCGACTTTGATCCTACTGCAGATGCACCGATTGTCCCAATTTGGATTTCGCTGCCAGGATTGCCACTGCACTACCAACAAAAGGCATCACTTTTTGAAATAGCACGTACAGTCGGCCATCCGATCAAACTTGATGTTGCTACTGCTACTGGACGGCCTTCGCCCTTCGGTGGCGCGAATATGCGTAGAGGCTGATATATCCAAGGAGTTACCCAAGAAAATTTATCTAGAAGGGAAACAAAAGATTCATCAACAGCAGATTATTTATGAAGATCTACCCTCTTTTTGTATGGAATGTCGAAGGCTAGGTCATGCAACGTCAACTTGCGGCCAGAATTCTCAGGATATGCCACCGCCCCGCATCAATTCATCAAAACCTAAAAAACGCTGGACTCCAAAGAAAGGACCGAAAGATTCCACCTTGGACTCGGTCCCTGTAACCTTGTTGCGTAACCCACAGAGCATAACCCGCAGCCTTCATCCCAGCCTAATGCTGCATCTCCAGAACTCGAACCCATGAATTGCCAGCAGAAGGCCAGGCTCAATCCACCTCCGCAGATAGGCCAGGTGGAGGAAGGGTTCCATCTTCATAGACTTTTTGATGAGCCACCCCATGTAGAGCAAGTTAACTTGGATGAACCAGATGCTTATCAAGTTTCAGACTCAGATGCGGATAACATACCCATGACTTTGCATACTGATGAATCCTCACGTGCGCAATTTCTGCAACAAATGCGAGAATCATTAGATACGATCAAAGCCCGTTTATCCATTAGACGACAGATTTCTTCTTCTACGGACGCCCCACTACATGAAACTGAAGAATCATCATTGGACGGATTCATGCCAGTCGCCCCAAGGCGCCGACGTCGCCGTAAACATGAACTGCCACCCGACCCTACCTCCTTCTACTGTTACAACAAGAGTGCTACACGTATGGGACCATCCACCTCACTGTCGCAATGAATGCCATCACGTGGAATGTACGAGGGATACGTACTTCCTTACAAACAAAAAACAACACATACAGCGCTTACGTACATTGACACATCAATCAAGCGTATCTCTTCTGGTCATTATCGAACCAAAGCAACGATCATCAAAGCTTACCTTCTATCGGTTGAAATTGGGTTTTCTCAATGCTTTAGAAACATGTCAAGGTAATATCTGGATTTTTGGAATGCTTCGCTATTGAGATTTATAGATGTGCAACATGGCATCCAAACATCCCATCTGTCTCTTAACTACATACCCTTGCATCAAACCTTTGTGTGGTCGGTTGTATATGGTAAGCATTCCATTGCTGCAAGACAACCGCTATGGGAGTCTCTCAATAATTTTTCACAACATAACACGCTGCCGTGGATTGTTTGTGGGGATTTTAATACATTTCTCTCGCTTGATGAACATGAGGGTCGCTCCACACCACCCCTGCGCAATTTACAAGATTTCAGTCACTGTGTTGCTGATTTGCCTTTTACTCTGGATCCCCTTTTACTTGGTCGCGCGGAACTGGTCAAGGTAGAGTTCGACGTCGATTAGATAGGCACTTGTGTAATGTAGCATTCACTGAATTATTTGCCAATATCTCCATCAACCATCTATCTCGAGCCACCTCTGATCACTCTCCCATGTTGCTTAAATGCTATACTACTGTTGAAAGAGTTAATGTCCCATTTCGGTTCATCAATGCATGGGTAAATCATTCGGACTTTAAGTCATATGTGCAGCAACATTGGACTCAATATCCCAATGATAGGTGGCATGCGTGGCTTATACATGAAGCTTACTAGATTGAAAAAAGATCTTCAACTTTGGAATAAAAATGTTTATGGAAACATCTTCAACAATGTTGTGGACGCTGAGGCTGTGTATCGACGGCTTGAAGTTGTTTTTGATCGGGATCCTTCGCCGACAACCGTGCATCTCTATCCTTGGCTCAAGCCAAACTGATTCAGGCCACCCAAGCTCAAACATCCTACTGGGCTCAGAAATCAAGAATAAAGTGGGTATCTGAAGGAGAGGCAAACACCGCATACTTTCATGCTATTGTTAAGGATAAGCATCGTCGCCAACGTATAGCCAATCTTCGCAACTCTAGAGGCGAACTTCTGCAGGACAATGCATCATTAGGAACTGAAGCAGTCGCATATTATCACAAACTATTTGAGCATGAAGAAGTTACTGGGATTGCTGAATTTATAGCTCATATCCCCTCACTTGTAACAACAGAAGATAACGACATGCTGCTACATTTTCCATCTGCGGATGAAGTAAAGGAAGCCGTGTGGACCTTAAGTCCAATCAGTGCAGCAGGTCCGGATGGTTATAATGGTCAATTCTTTCGTACATGTTGGGATATATTGCAACTTGATGTCACTCTTGCCGTTCAGGAATTCTTTCTGGGGTGCCTCCACCGACATCCATGTTATCATCCATCATCACACTGATTCCTAAGAAGCCTCATCCACTTACATATGCGGACTTTCGGCCTATTTGTTTATCCAACTTTATAAGCAAGGTAACCACACGCATCCTAGCCTCTCGCTTCAATGTCTTACTTCCTCGACTCATTTCTTCGGAACAGATAGGATTCTTGAAAGGCCATGACATTAGTGAACATGTTAACATGGCCAACGAGATGGTGCATTTACTAGACAAAAAAGTTCGTCATGGTCAAGTTATGATCAAACTAGATATGGCTAAAGCTTTTGACCGTGTAAACTGGTCGTATCTCGAAGCCATTATGCTCAAGTTTGGGTTTGCATCTCGTCTTCTACGCATTATACTTAACAACATGCGGCTATCTAAATTATCCATCTCAGTTAATGGTACAACACATGGTTTCTTCTCACCCCACGAGGAGTTAAGCAAAGGTTTCACTCGGGGGCTACATAGACTGTTCATGTCTCATCAGCTTAGAGGCTTTGCATCTGGAAGAGTCTTGCCAGTGTCTCATTTAGCTTATGCGGATGATCTTCTAATTTTTCTTAATGCTTCAACCCACAACTTGGGCCGTTTTCAAAAATTTGTACAAGAATATCAATGCGCTTCAGGACAACTTGTCAACTACACGAAGAGTCAGTTTGTATGCAGCTCTTATCTCACAAGTCGGCAGCAAAATAACATCGCACAAGTTTTAGCCATGCAACCATCCTCTCTCCCAATCAAATACCTGGGCTCTTATCTTTATCGTGGAGTCAACCGAGCTTCCTACTGTACCTCGCTCTTGCAGCACTTTGATACTAAGTGTAACGGGCTGGTCAAGCCGTCTATTATTCTCCTGGCAGTAGACTTATTTTGCTCAAATCGGTTTTAACAGCGATCCCCCTACATATTCTTGCTGCATCCCGCTTACCCAAGAGCATCATCCATGCAATCAATAGGAAAATATCCCTTTTTTTGTGGGCCGGACAACACCAATGGACTGACTTGAAAATAATGCTATCCAGAAGCAGAAGGCGGTTGGGGCATCCGTAGCTAATGCACATACAACAAGCATACGATTGTAAACTTTGGTGGAGTTATCATATAAGTGATTCGCTATGGGCAACATACATGCGGGCTCGTTATGGTTCTAGAACGGATTATTTGGCTCGAATATACGACTCTCCTGGCTGGAAAAGAATATGTTCCACACATACTCTATGCATGCAATTCACGACGGGCCACCCTTCCCCTTCTTGGAGCTCCAGCCCCACTGGAAAAGTCACACCTAAAATTTGCATATGAGGATGTGAGACCCCATCACACACAGTTATTCTCTCACAAATTTATTTGGTGGAATGGCATTCAAAAGACAATCTGTTTGTTATGTGGAAGCTGTTTCATTCGGCCCTTCCTATGGAAGATAATGTGAAGACGTTCTCTTGTGTATGCCCCACAATCTGCCCGTTCTGCAAAAATGCCTCGGCCACTATTTCACATATCTTTCTGCTTTGTCCGCATGTTCAGCCTGTCTGGTCGCAGCTTTCTGTACTCCTTGATGGTCCAGCGACCCATGCATCGAATATACAACATCACCTTCTTCAATGGTGGCTTCTCTCCTCTGCTTCATCCTTAAAAGGTAACTTTAAAGTTGTTGGTCCAATCATGCTTTGTTGGGCAATTTGGCGCATATACACAAACCATATATTTGGTGAGTCGGATTTGTCGGTCACACACATGCTACACTTAACTAAGCACGCTTGTTTTGATTGGGCTGCTTCGCGATCTGGTACGGCCATAGCCCAATTCATACCCTCACTGATCAGCAATGGGTTTTCTCCTCGTCTTCGACCAAAAAAAGCATTAGTATTGAAATGGATATGTCCTCCAACTGGGAAGTTAAAATTAAATGTAGATGCCTCGGCTGGAAGCTCACATGCAGCGGCAGGAGCCATCCTTCGCGATGCCAATGGTAAGATGATTGCAGGTCTCTCATTTCGCCTACCCGTCGTGCCTCCTATCCAAGCAGAGCTACAAGCAATTGTTTATAGTCTACTATACTTTGGCTTGTTACATCGGAACATCATAATTGAGACGGACTGTCAGCAATTAACACGCTCCGTGGACCACATAATCACTACCCTTCCAGAACACAACAGGCTTTCACAGCTCCTACGCATAACAGGCAGTACGCTGCATTATATCCCAAGGGAGATCGACATGGTGGCACACTATCTCTGTCTTCATGCTCGATTTCAGCCGCTCACTTGCCTGTTCACCACGGCTTCACAATTGCCCGCAAATGGCCCGTGCTTTTTATCATACTGATGGCCTATTCCATGCGCTTCGAACGTGACACACACAAATCGTTACAAATATTGGTTGCCTGCATATATATTATGCAGGCAACGCGGGGTACCTCTTCTTTCTCTCAATGCATCTACATGCTATATTTATTTTTGCTGTTGCCTGTAGTCTCTGTACTATGGGCAACATCGGTACGAATTCAGCGTCACAATTTACTACTGTCGTATATACAATGTGTTGATACTAATGCACCGTTATCTTTGTTTTGCCGAGGGACGATCACATACAAGCGGGCTGATTCACTATTAATGGCATGCACATTCCGCGGCAAGCTATATTACTGGATTATCAAGACTGCGGTTCTCAAAGGCTACTCTAACCAAGTATCAAAATTATTGAAGCCCATCCACAACTTCATCATACAGGACATATGGAGGATTTATAAATATTTGAATGTACAAGCCTGCAATCCTTCCAATCAAATAAATATGTACGCTTTTTTCCTTCGCCAAGGTTTTATCCACAAGGGTGGTTTTACTTGGCAAGGTTTTAATGCGGCATATCATATTTGATTGGAGATTGCACATACTAGCAGCTTTATACTTTTGGTTTCGTATGACATACTTTGATGTAACAAGGTATTCTCCACCATAACGGAGCTTTAACATTAATAAAAGTTTCTCTTTAAAAAAAAAATATCATCATACATACTTATAATATGTATATATGTATGCGTGCTTATATATAGTGTATATATATGTATTTAGTGTGCGTGTGTATATAGTGTATATATGTATATACTTATTATTCAAATATAGATCTATACTTTCTTGAGAAGAGAATCTTGAACATACTACATGATGATCCAACTTTGATATGAACATAAATACTTAATATTGTAAAACCATGTAGGATCTAGGAAGAATACTTGCCTTGATTTACTTTCTTACTCTTAGATGGTGATTCCTTCACTTGATTTGAAGAACACATTTCTCCTCCTTCTCCTTGGTGTATACGGTTATGATGCCCAAAAAGGAGAGTTAGTGTACATCTTATGAAGATAAAGAAAATAGAAGAATTTAGCCTAAGTTCATGGAGTTTCTTACCTTGATTTCCTTCTATTCCAAACATTACACCTCTTGGATCCTTTCTTGAATGATGGGAATTTGTCTAACCTTAGTGTAGGAATGGTTATTGGTGTAGATATGAAGAAAAGCATTCTTCTTGCTCCACTTGAATGTATTGACCGAAAGTTCTAGGAAGGAAATGGGTTTGAGTGTTTTTCTTGTAGCAAGGAGATGAATAATTGGTGTATAAATTAAAGAAGTATCAAATGTGCTTTCTTGCACATCCATGACCGAAAATTAGAACAAAATAAGGTGGAAGAATTCATTTGTGAAGTGGTTTGCTTTGTTTAATAAAAGTAGAAGAATATTGTAAAGTAAAGGAATGATGGGGTGTAATAAATTAAAGAAAAGTAAAATTGTCTCCTTTCTTGAGGTGCTTAACCGAAAATTTCAAAGGGGAAAGGGGAAAAGAATAGTTGTTTTTGTTGGCATGTGAAGGAGTGGGAGAAAGTTGAGTAGTGGGTGTGAAATGATGTAGCAAAAGTTGAAATGGTTTGCCATGTATGAAAAGTGAATCATTCTTCCCACTTGTGTGATGGGGTGGGCGGCCATGTGGGGAAAATGGGGAGAGGGTTTTGTCTTTTGTTGCCATGTAGGATAAAGTGAAAGAAAATATGATACTAATGTGTATTGTAGTTATCGTATCGGGTATTTTTATTCGTTTTGATTTATCTCTATCGACTTATGTTGCTACCGACTAATTTATTTAAATACCTTGTATGTCCTATACGGTCATTGTCTAGTCCCAACCAGTCTCGTTATATCCGTTAACTTACCTTAATGTTATTTTTATGTGTGTTTTTAACCCCGATATTTAATGTCGATGTCTTTATTAATTCTAAATAGAAATTTAAAATTCCACTGAAATTTCATCAACATCGCATTTGCGCTCTATTTTCATCATTTCCACTATCCCGGAATCTCGGGTCGTAACATTCTTCCCCCCTTATAAAAAGTTTCGTCCTCGAAACTTAGGGTTGTATCAATTTTACAGTTAAGTTCTAACATTATTTCTTAATCATCTATGATTCAACTTAGTATTTTCTGACTTATGAAATTTTTTTTTTTTAAATTGATTGTTTCCATGTATCTCTTATTAATCCACCTAGTCATTCTAAAACCTCATATCCCTACGCATTACAATAACCTTTATACTTACCAGCTTCGGTCTCTAATTCTTATCCGATTAAACCTTATATCATATCACTTCCTACTTATTCATGCCTACGGTATTGAACTTACTCCATCATTGTCTAAGATTGTTTCCTTACATCTATGATCATCTCTTAAACTCTAAGATCACTTCTTAAGTTCATGATGTTGTTTACTTATGTGCCCGCGGTAGATCTGAAGTTTTTTTTTGTGCATATCCTAATCAAAATAGTCTAATTATTACAACTCTATATTACTTACTTAATTTTAAAGACACAGGATCATTCCGGACATTTTCGCTAAACCATTCTAAGGGAACTATTCTAAGGTTATTACTCTCATTCTAAAATCTTCTTCTTAGACTATAAAATCTTAACTTAGGTTCTACTATCATAACCTAATACATGTCGTTGTTTATCTCATGTGTCCGCAGTGGATCTAGAGCCACTGCTCTGATACCAACTGTAGCGCCCCGCCCGAAACCAGGGTTCCGGCTCAGTGCACCCGCCGTCGTACTCTACTCCATAGAGTACAAAGCGTCGATACTATACATGTACATGTCGACATGAATAATGAATCGATAAGCGAAAGCAACATAACATAAACAAATCTTCATCGACATGCACTGTACTACATCATAAACTGTACAATCATCCTATACAGAATACTGATATAATATATCATACATCATAATCCGAAACTTAATGCCTTCGAAATAATCTCTCAGTATGCTCTTCGTAATCAATGGTCTATCTAGCATGTCTTCAACGAGCTTGTATATTGATACCTGTTATCTGGAAAATTATAAATGAGGCAAGTATGAGCGATAGCCACCGACTTTTAATCGCTCAGCAAGTAGTCTTACCAGATACGACATGTGGATCATACATGGAGAGACGGGGTGACAAATCATAATAACCATAAATTTTGAATATAATAAGCGCGTCTCCTTTCTAACAAGTAAAGTATCATATCATATCTGTAAACTGCTATAAACTGAAAGCAGATAAATTAGGAAGATTTCGAAGCATGCATAGCATAACAGCATCTCATTCTGCTTGATCCAATCATCATACTATATCCATACTTAACTTCTAATCCATAACTTATACCATCTTTGCATATCTTACATGTACTACATTCTCATGCTTAACACTACATTGTCCACTGTAGTGCTATCATATACTTAAAGAATTCTTAATCATAACCCTAAGGTGACATGATCATGACGTGATGCATAAAACATGACTTTTCATAAAATGACTTTTCGTAAACATGACTTTTCATAATCATAACATGATTTTCATAACTTGCATAACATGACATATTCATAACTTGCATAACATGACTTTTTCATAACATGAAGACATAACATTTACATCATTGGCTATAGCACTTTTCATAAGAATAATAACGCGCGACATACCGAATGATTCCCTGTATAGTACATGTGCGACATAACATCATGAATCATATGCACATGTGCTAACAGTGACGCATTATGACTGAGATCCCGTGTCCCAGACCCGGTGTTACACTCAGCCATAACGTAAACATGGGCCCCTGACACCTACCACTCCGGTCCCGATGTCAGGACAGCGCTTCAACATAACATAACATAATCATGATCATGACATAACATAACATATCGTGTCTCATCGGAATCATTCGTCTCGTGTTTATTATTCCTATGCATATGAACTTTTAAAAACATGAGATGTGACAACATAACTTTGCAAATCTTGTTTTCATGCAACGTGAGACAAACATATGAGGATACTTTTGGTTCTTCTACATTTTGTAGCCTCATCAAATACTTATTTTCCTTCTACACATCACAGCTTAAGCAAATACTATTTTCATCACCCAATATTGGCCACTCGGCCATAACACCAAAACAGCCCATTTTTCTTAATTATCATCTCACAATAATTTGATACATCTATTCCATACATGCATATCATAATTCATAACTTAATTGCTTACAACATGAATTTTCTAATTATCTTAACATTTCATATTAAGATTTCATAACTTACATCTTATCATAATCTATTATGTTAGTATACATAACATGTAACATATCATGTACGTACATTGTAAAAGTTAGTAGTCTTATACTTACGCACACATAAATGTGAACTATTTATGTTTCTTACTTTTCATAACATAATACATGAATTACATACTTAACCTACTTTCATATCTTAACATATTCATCATATATACATATATACTTATAAAAATATGATGAAATCATCTTTGTTAATAAGGCCTAAGGGCCGAACATATATATACATAATATATACATATATAAGTCATTTTGTGATATATTATGTAATATCCAAAACTTATTCATTTTCATATCTTAACATATTCATCATATATACATATATATATTTGTATGAAATATATTGAAATCAATTGTTGTCAATTAAGGCCTAGTGGCCGAATGTGAATATATGTAGTATATATTTATATATAAACCATTTTATGATATATTGTATAACATCCAAAACTTATTCATTTTCATAGCTTAACATATTCATCATATATACATATATATACTTGTACAAAATATTATGAAATCATTTTGTCATCAAGGCCCTAAGGCCGAATATATAAATATACTATATATACACTTATAAAATCTTTTTACTATATAGTATGTAGTACACCAATACTTATTCATTTCCTCTCTTTAAAATATATATTACACATATGCATATATACATATAGATCCGTATATGTACATACATAGATCTATACACCTATGCGTGTATATATATATATATAAACCGTATGTGTATATATATTATACATAAAAAACCGAATGTGTATATATATATATATACATTGATACTCAAAACCAAATGTGTATATAAATATATATTTATACATCTATACATACTTATATGTAGATCTATACACTTATACATATATATATATATCATCATACATACTTATAATATGTATATATGTATGCGTGCTTATATATAGTGTATATATATGTATTTAGTGTGCGTGTGTATATAGTGTATATATGTATATACTTATTATTCAAATATAGATCTATACTTTCTTGAGAAGAGAATCTTGAACATACTACATGATGATCCAACTTTGATATGAACATAAATACTTAATATTGTAAAACCATGTAGGATCTAGGAAGAATACTTGCCTTGATTTACTTTCTTACCCTTAGATGGTGATTCCTTCACTTGGATTTGAAGAACACATTTCTCCTCCTTCTCCTTGGTGTATACGGTTATGATGCCCAAAAAGGAGAGTTAGTGTACATCTTATGAAGATAAAGAAAATAGAAGAATTTAGCCTAAGTTCATGGAGTTTCTTACCTTGATTTCCTTCTATTCCAAACATTACACCTCTTGGATCCTTTCTTGAATGATGGGAATTTGTCTAACCTTAGTATAGGAATGGTTATTGGTGTAGATATGAAGAAAAGCATTCTTCTTGCTCCACTTGAATGTATTGACCGAAAGTTCTAGGAAGGAAATGGGTTTGAGTGTTTTTCTTGTAGCAAGGAGATGAATAATTGGTGTATAAATTAAAGAAGTATCAAATGTGCTTTCTTGCACATCCATGACCGAAAAGTAGAACAAAATAAGGTGGAAGAATTCATTTGTGAAGTGGTTTGCTTTGTTTAATAAAAGTAAAAGAATATTGTAAAGTAAAGGAATGATGGGGTGTAATAAATTAAAGAAAAGTAAAATTGTCTCCTTTCTTGAGATGCTTAACCGAAAATTTCAAAGGGGAAAGGGGAAAAGAATAGTTGTTTTTGTTGGCATGTGAAGGAGTGGGAGAAAGTTGAGTAGTGGGTGTGAAATGATGTAGCAAAAGTTGAAATGGTTTGCCATGTATGAAAAGTGAATCATTATTCCCACTTGTGTGATGGGGTGGGCGGCCATGTGGGGAAAATGGGGAGAGGGTTTTGTCTTTTGTTGCCATGTAGGATAAAGTGAAAGAAAATATGATACTAATGTGTATTGTAGTTATCGTATCGGATATTTTTATTCGTTTTGATTTATCTCTATCGACTTATGTTGCTACCGACTAATTTATTTAAATACCTTGTATGTCCTATACGGTCATTGTCTAGTCCCAACCAGTCTCGTTATATCCGTTAACTTACCTTAATGTTATTTTTATGTGTGTTTTTAACCCCGATATTTAATGTCGATGTCTTTATTAATTCTAAATAGAAATTTAAAATTCCACTGAAATTTCATCAACATCGCATTTGCGTTCTATTTTCATCATTTCCACTAGCCCAGAATCTCGGGTCGTAACACATGATGTGCAATATGCAACTCATTACTAAATGCATCACATAACACATATATGATCTTGTTCTTTAAGCTGGAAAATATTTCAGCACTAACTCCCTGTTCATGCAGCTTCAAACATAACCAATCAGGCCTATTTTCATAAACTTGTGCCACACATATGCATAATGGAGTCTTATATAGATGCCATAAGAATTTCGTAACATTTTGAGGTAGTTAAAACACTCAAATCATTAAAGTACTAAAGGGGCACTACTGAATCCAGCAGGGCAGTACCCACCTTTACCTTAATTCCAAGGCCATAAAATCTTATTTTATTTGGGCCATCACTTGGAAAACATAGTAAACACACTAAGGAATAATACTCATATGCCCAAACGGCACTTACAAGCCCAGATTAACAATATTAAGGTCTCACAACCAATGCCATTAATCTGTTCTGTTTTCCAGTTTCGTAACACAAATTTCAACTCAGTTGTTAAGCCTCAAAACAGTGGTTCCAAGCTAATTTATTTACATGTACTTGCTCATCTATGTCTTAGGTAACTACCATAAAAATTTCAAGGCAATCCAATATGTTTAAGATGGTCACTTAATTATTTTTCTAAAGCTAGGTACATGTAGAATCTGTAATGATCAGTTCTCACTAAAAATTACATTTAGGTCAAACCACATCTCCTTTTACCAAACTTCCACCTCTCAAATTTACTACACACGTCAAGTTACCATCATACCGAAAATCAGCTCATTTGAACACTCCTAAGGTTCGTTCTCAGACAAAATAATTTGCTATTCAAAACTGTCCAGTTCCAGTAATTCCAGCATTTCACACTTTTTATTGTTCAAGCATTTTCCAACCAACTTCATTCCTTAAAATAACTTACTAACCATTAAATACACAATCTAACATGATCATTCAAGGTTTCATAACATTCTCTAGGCTACACATGAATCATGCCAAAACAGCCTTGCAAAGTTACACATAGCACATGCCATTTTCATGTCTTTCATGCTTCACAAAGTCTATTCTAACAAGAATTAGTGTTCTATCCTACTAGCCCTTAAAAACCGTCCCCCCCCATGGTGAGAGGAATGTCTCATACCATGTTTAACTTAGGCATGCAACACATCCAGAGAGGAGATTACCCACATGCAAGCACTTTTCCCTTATGAACAACGAATTCCTCATGCTTGAACTTAGAATCTTCAACTAAGATTCATAACTTAGAAAGCTAGTCATTCAAGCATACACTTCACACATAAGTCAATGTTGCTTAGAGTGTATTTGCCTCTTGAGCTTAGATGTTTCTCTAGCTTGTGTCTTGGTTGAAATTGAGTGTAGTTTCCTCCAAGTTTCCCCCCTACGACATACGGTTTTAGTGAGGGGTTGGAGTAATTGTTTAACTACTATTTAAAGACATAATGGAGCTAATTTAAGGTTAGATTTGCTTACCAAATTGAAGCTTGAATGGAGGTTGAAATGAATTCAAACCACCAAGATGTTAGCACCACTTAGGAAGTTGAAGAAACTTCACCTAGTGACCATGGAGTGTCACGGTTTTAGCAAGGAAAAAGGGGTATCAATGTAAGCGTCATCCTTTGAAATATGGATTCACTTAGTAAGTTTAGCATGCAACTTACCTAGATGAATCTTGGAGCTTGAATATGAAGATATCCTTGAGTTTTCTAGCTCCTACCAATCCGTATGAAATGATGAGGAGGATGAAATTGCTTAAGTGTTCAATGGTCTTTAGTGCTTTGCTTGGGCAACCTTTGAAAGTGTGAAGAGTTGAAGATGAAGAAGAGGCTTCTAATTAAATTGAAGAAGACTCCATGCTAGAAGAAGAGGGGAGGGGGCGGCAGTCAAGTGGTCAAGGAGGCAAGAATCTCATGTGTGCATGGAAAGGGAAGAACCTTGGTGTTTTGTGTCTTGACCACTTTTTTTGTCCCCCATGCTTAATTTTATATATTATTTTATTGTTGTCTTCAAAATCAAATAATCATGTGAAGACTTAAGGAGTCTTCTAGAACCCTTCTCATGGTGGCTGAAATTCCTTAAGGGTTGGGAGGGCAAAATGGTCATTTCACATGCTTCATCATACATACTTGTATAATTATATCAATTTGTTATAATATTTACTTTAAGGAAATTTAATTAAAGAAGCAATAATAAAACTTAATAAAATGTACTTGAAAGATCCAACCTTTCATTAATTCACTTTGTACGAGTCTCAAGTACAATACCATTTTTGTTGGGTACAACATATTCAGCTCTAATGGATGATTGAGAGGCGCCCCATGTGCTTTAAAACTTTGAATTTGAAATCTCCAAAATTTGGCTTGAATTGGGGTGATTTTTGTGTGCCAACATGGAATGATTTAGTGGTTGAATTTAACATGTGAGCCACGAAATTTTTGGATATTTTTTAGGTATATAGGTTGGCCATCTTTTTATGGCAAGTACATGACATGTCAGTGAAGTTTCGATAGTCTCCCGATACGACAATTTTCGATTTATAACCTTGTAATGTGTCGTTATAATTTTGTCATCACCATGACTTATATCATATGATATAAGACCTGAATATACTCATAAATATGAGATGTATATAGTGGTGTGACATTTACGTACGTTTGTAATATATGTAATGTGTCGGTAGTACGTTGGAATATATGTGTATTGTGGCTTTTTAATAAAAATATGAATATATATATATATATAGTATATGAATGGCGTGTATGTTAAATAAGTGAGGAGACTTTCCATTTTCAATTTTCTGCCATCAAGCTTTGTTCAAATATGTCTCCATTTAATGAACTAGTTAGTTCATTAATAGTGGCACCTGAAAATAGTTCAAAGACAACAAACGTTTGCAATATGATGTAAGCTTTAACGCTTCATGGCTTGTTAGTACGGCAACAATATATATAAAGCATATGAGGCATGTATATCACAAAAACGTGTCAAGTAGTAATTTTGTCATGCATTTCGTAAACTCGTACTATTTAAATCATACATTTGTAAATCATTCAACATTTTTTCTCAACATTTAGGCCACGTATGAACCTCGTCATCTTAAGCCTGTCGTCACCCATTATCTCAGGAATGTAGCGAGCCAGAGTAGTGAATTGCCGAAAATACTTGGACACTGAAACATCTGCTTCCTGTCTCAGTGTGTCAAATTCCTTTATTCTCTCTATGATCAGTGCCGGGGAAAGATAAAATCTCGTATGATCAGTGACGGGGAAAGATGAAATCTGTAAAATTCCTCCAAAAACTGCGCCCAAGTTACTAGTCGGGGCAGTGGCTAGATATAAATACTCCACCACTGACTGGCTCTACCTACGAGGAATGGATGAACATGTTGAGAAATATGTTTAGATAATTTTCAAAGTCATGATTTTAAGTGGTAAATGCATAAAAATGTCACACATGGTGTTATATGTGATTAAAAGTTAAAAAAATTGAAAAAGTTAACATCGATCTCTCGTGTTGTTGCACTTATATCGATCGATGTACTTCGATCCCTCACATCGATCGATATATGTAAGGCAGTTAAAGTTCAAGACATTACCGTGAGACATCGATCTCTAAACCTGACACACATCAATCGATCGATGTACATCGAACCCTCACTTCGATCGATCGATGTAGGTCAGAGAAAAATTCTGAGACTCACTGTGAGACATCAATCTCTGAAGCTGAGGCACTTCGATCTATTGATGTCTAGGGTTTTTAGAAATGTTTTTCTAAAATGTGTTAAAGTGATTGTTTTCATCTGTACATGATTTATTCATGTTCATTATGTGAATATTATGTGTTTTTGGTGTTTATAGCTACTTTGTGACTAATGTGCCTTGGAAGTTTCTACAACTTACCAAAAAAGGGCAAAATTGGTATTTTGAGTTTTGTAGGAATATGGTATGGTGGAAATACTTCAAGGACATATTCTTATCTTTTTCATCATGACAAAGGTGTTATAATATTCATTTCTGACCATCGGGGTCATTTCTGGTGTTTTCTCTCACTAGGGGCATTTTGGTCATTTTACCCCTGAGGCTGTTTTTGAATTTTCACTCAAGGAATCTCTTGAGTATATTCTTATCTTCATTATGGATTTGATTTTTGATTATTTTGAAGATTATATGGTGGCTTTATATTATTTCTCTCGCATGATGATTTTATTGACTATAGCAGGATATGTGACGAGTTGTGCTGTCACATTCGATTTCTTTCTTGAAGACTCACTTCTATATATTATTGGAGTATATTTATCATCATTTTACAGAAACTTTAATGATGTTAAAGGTATGGAAATGATCACAATATACACGAAGAAATTATGGGAATTTTGGAGTTACATGTTGACATAATCTTGTCAACTATTATTTGTGGATTTCTTCTTCAAAGATCCGAGATGATATACATATATATGAGGCTAAGAACGTGTATATAAATTTTCCAAAGATATGAGGTTATGACAAGTGGACCAACTAAAAAGAAGCTAGTTGGCAAAAATTGCCAACTAGAAAATGTTTGAATTTGTAGCTAACGGTTACAAGCTAATTTCAGCAGCTTTGTTGGTCCAAATGGAGCCTTCACATGCCCTATTCTTGTGCAAGGATTTGAGGGTATCTTGGTGGCATTATCCCTTAGCATTATCTTCATTTTTCAAGCAAAATTCCAAGTAGTTTTTGTGATAAAATTCAGCCAACATGTGTGTTCAAGGTGGACCAATGTTGTCTCATTTTGCCAAGTGTACAAGGTCAACCAATGATGTGAAGACAAATTGGACTTGATGATGAAGATGGTGACACATGTGCGTTCTTATATACAAGGCTAATTCACACTATAAATAGGAGGCAATGATGAAGAATTTGAAACACACTTGAATCTCAATTGAAAGCATTTGCTGATTTGTCTAGCTATCATCTTCCTGTTGTTGTTCTTGTTTCATTCTTTGTAGCAAAAGTGTTCTTGTTGTATTTGTTGAGTTACAAGCCTCTTGAGCTTCATTTGTAAGATTGATTAGCCTATTCTGTAAGGCTACATCAATAGGTGGTAGAGGTGTTGCAACTAAGTGTTGCATAGAAGGTGTTCAATCAAGTCTTGAATAGGGTTGGTGTATAACCAAAGGATCAAGCTTGGTTATTATTTTAAGTTGTTTCGTACCATAGTGAAATCCAAGAAAATGTGTTCCTTGGGACTGGAGTAGGTCACATTGACCAAATCAGGATAAATCCTCGGTGTTCTTGTCTTGTTTCTACCTTTCTGTTTTCTGCCCGTTTTTCACTGTAGTTTTCACACAACTTCTCACCTTTTGAAACAAATAGCTAAAAACTTTCAAAATTTTTGATTTTTGGTGGAGTTATACTTCATACCGTTAGCTTGCATTTGCAACAAGAATCACTTGACTTGAGCAAGGGAAAGTTAGTCTTTCAGTCTTTGCAAGATAACTGCTCCAATCTGGCTGCAATCTGACCAGTTTTGAGAAAACTTGAATTCTGTATTAATCAAGATCTTTTCAAGGTCAGGGCCTTTTGTAAACATAAACTCGACATCCTAAGGAGTGTTTTGACATAAATTTCAAATTTTTTGGTTAAGTATTCAAAGAGAAATACGTTTTTCAATTTCAGCAACATTCTGTCCAATCTGTTCAGATTGACCATCTGAATCTTTTTATTTGTTTGAAGGGTCAAAGGATCATATTTTTGTTTTATTTTTGGACAAAGTCTTGCTAATACATTGAAGTTAAGTTCTGGAAATTTTCATAATTTTTGGAGTTGTGTACAAGGAATTTTGAATTTTTCCAAAACGGGTTCTGAATCTGAGGTAGTCTCAGATTCTGTTTTCAAAGGGGTTTTTAATTAAGGGTAGTAGTGTAATTTCCGCTAACCACTATTCACCCCCCTCTAGTGGTGTTTATTGCAGGTGCACGGTGCAACAATTGGTATCAGAGAAAGGTCGACACTACTCAAAGCAGCAAGATTCAACACCGTACAAACAACAAAAGGCTAAGAAACAATATTTCAACGTATCCTGCTAGTCTCAAAACAAAGGTACTTACAATGGCAATAGTTTCTCACAAAGGTGAGTTGGAAAGTATGTCCACATAACGTCCTCCTCGTTTTGATGGTAATGATTTTGTTCATTGGAAACTAAGAATGATGCTATTCTTAATGGCTATAGACATCGATATATGGTCTATAGTTGAAGATGGGTTGTACATTCTAATGAAAGTTGTATAAGTTAGTGGAGTCACACAAGAGGTTGAAAAATATAAAAGTGAATGGCCATCGGAAGATAAAAAGAAAATGTCCACGAAAGCTAAAGCTATGCAATTACTTTTGAGTGGACTTACGACTTCTGAAGCAGGATATGTTTCAAATTGCACAAGTACACACGACATTTGGAAATCACTTGTATTAAAGCATGAAGGTACAAGAGGTGTAAAAGAATCAAAAATAAACATGCTTATAACTGAGATTGAATCTTTCAAAAATGCTGCCAAATGAATCCCTAACATCTATGAATTTGAGGATTACTAACATTTTAATGCCCTTGAAGCTTTAGGCAAATCATTCAAGAACAGTGAAAAGGTTCAAAAGGTGATGCGAAGCCTTCCTACTGAATGGGATCCAAAGGTCACGGCAATTGAAGAAAAGAAATCGATCACAAAAGTGGACGAATTGATAGGCTCACTAAGAGTATACGAGGTAAAACTAAACCAACGGAAGTCCAGTCATCTAAATCATCCGGTAAGTCAATAGCTTTCAAATCAACTGAATCACATACAAATAATGATGATAATAATAGTGATACTGAATTAGACGATGACTTGATATTGATAGCTAGAAAACTTAGAAAGTTTTTTAAACGTCCTAATAAGAATAGACAACGATCTCTTCTTCTTCTTCTCAACCTAGGAAAAATAACGCTAACAAATGGTATAATAAAGAGTTAAAGTGTTATGAATGCGGTTAAAAAGGACACATCTCTTATGGTTGTCTGACAAAGAAAAACACCAACAACAATAATAATAGTAACAATAAACAAGAAAAGGAGATGCAAAAAATCAAAGGAAAAGGAGACCAAGCCAAGGAAAGGCAAACGAGCAATGAAGGTGAGCACATGGAGCGACTCATCTGACTCAGAATCCGACACTGAGGAAGCTCAAGTCTGCTTCATATCCAACAAGGTAAGTCCTTATTCTGATGATGATTCTGATACTGACATGACATTTGACGAAATGTATGAACAATTTTTAAGAATACATGTTCACTATAAGAGGCTATTTAAAGAAAAGAAGAAACTAATTGAAGAAAACGACAAGTTAAAGACGTCCTACTTGGAGTTTTCTGATCAATTAGAATCTTTTAAACAAGAGTCTACTAATACTCTTGATTTTTTAGATATTAAAATTGAATCATATAGGAAAAATGAACATACACTAAAAACTGAAAATAGCATGTTGAAATCTAAGGTAGAAAGTTGTGAAAATGAAATAGTACAACTTAAATCTTCCAAACTTACATTAGAAAAAATGTTAGAACATTTTAAATCTGGTGCAAATATGTTAGATACACTTATATCATCACAAAAATATGGAAATGATAAAACTGGGTTAGGATATAAAGAAGTAAATGACAAAGTAGATAAAAAGACTAAATTTGTCTCATCTAGTACAAAAATGCCATATAATACAACGGAATCAAGTTTGCCTGCTGCATCTTCTTCTACTCCTTCTTCTGTTTATTCTAAGGCAAAAATACAACACACACCCACAAATGTACACACGTGTAAACGTATAACTAGGCAAAACTTTGCATATAGACAAACTAGAAATTATGCCTACATGTATACAAATGGAACTAGACATAATAAAATGCATCCAACTTATTATGAACCTAAGTATAGGCAGCACTCATATAAGTCTTATAGAAATGCATATGAACAGACTTACATAGCGCCATTCAAGAAACAAAATCGCATGCCTTATACACTATCAAATTCGGCCACCCTATAATAGTTATCAACCAAGGCACAACATGTATAACAATGCATGTTCGTGGAATGTATATGCTAATTCACCTTATTTTTCTAATTATTACTATGCTAAAAATGTGCCAAAAAGGTACATCCAAGTTTGGATACCCAAAGGGTATATAAACAAGGATAGTGCCCCTAACATTCAAGGACCCAAATAAAGGGTACCTAGAACTTTGTCTCCATTGTAGGAAAATCGCAAGGAATGCAAGAAGGAGGCAAAGTCAAAGAATCTAAAAACTAAATGGTTTTTAGATAGTGGATGTTCACGGCATATGACGGGCAACCCCAAACTATTCACCGAGTTGGAACATATAAAGAATGGAGGAAAGGTAATATTCGGTGACAACAACAAAGAACAAGTTGTTGGAAAAGGAACAATTGGGGACCGTAACACATTTCAAAAATGAAATGTGTTGTTAGTAAGTAATCTTTCTTATAATTTATTAAGTATTTCTCAACTTATAGATTGTGGATATAATGTTTCTTTTCTTCCCAATTCTTGTGATATAATAAATTAAAAAGAGGAAATTGTATTAAAAGAAAATAGAGATGGTAACATTTATACTCTTACCTTAGATAACATGTTAGATGCTAAGGTTAAGTGTTTAATATCACATGAGTTAGATGTGAATTTATGGCACAGAAGCTTAGGCCATATAGGAATTTCAACCATCAAGAAATTATCTAATAAGAATTTAATTAGAGGATTGCCTAAGTTAGACTTAGGTAATTTTCAAATGTGTGAAACATGTTTTAAAGGAAAACACATTGAAGAAACATTAAAACCGAAACATGAAGTGAGTACTAGTCATGTACTAGAATTGCTTCACTTAGACTTATTTAGTCCAAGTAGGACAAGAAGTCTAGGTGGACACTACTATGTGTGTGTCATAGTAGATGATTACTCACGATACACATGGACATTGTTCTTAACACACAAAGACGATGCTCCATTTGCAATCGAAACTCTCATTAAGCAACTCGAAAACATTTATGAAGAAAATGTTAAACGAATTAGAAGTGATAGAGGTGGCGAATTTAAAAACAAAAATATAATCAAGTTTTGTGAAATATATGGAATTAAGCACGAATTCTCACCACCTAGAACACCACAACTCAATGAAGTTGTTGAACGTAAAAATAGAACAATTCAAGAAGTTGCTAGAACAATGTTATGTGAAATCAAAGTACCTAAATATTTATAGGCTGAAGCTGTTAGTTGTGTATGCTATATTTTAAATAGGCTTTCTATTAGAAAGAAATTGAATAAAACACCTTATGAATTATTAAATAATAGACAACCTAAAGTAGATTATCTTAAGGTTTTTGGTTGTAAATGTTTTGTTTTGAACACTAAGGATAATCTAGACAAGTTTGAAGAAAAGTCTATTGAATGTATATTTGTTGGTTATTCAACTAATTCAAGAGCATATAGGTGTTATAATACTGCATCTAGAAAAACAATTGAATCCATACATGTGAAATTCAATGAAAATGCATGCTTTGAAGTTAGTGATAAAAATTAACATAAACAAGAAACTAATGCTGAAAATATGTTTGATGATGATGTATTACTTGAGCCTGTACTTGATAATCTAGAACCAACTCCCCCTGAACAAGACATGCATGAACCCTTAGATGAAATAAATGAAGAGACTTTGCAATCGGAAGATAATACAACTAATGATCCAATTACATATGACAATGTTCATACAAATGAAACAATTGAACAAGATGAAGGAGAACCTAGTCAACCTAGAAATTGGTGGCATCCTAAAGAATTAATCATTGGGGATCCAAGTGTTGGGGTTAGAACACGTAGAAACATAAGTCAACCTAAAGGACATAGCTTAATCTCACACTTATAACCTAAGAATGTCAAAGAAGCCTTAGGTGATATATCATGCATAGATGTCATGCATGAGGAATTGAATCAATTCGCCAGGAACAACGTGTGGGACTTAGTAGCTAAACCCAAAAACAAGTCGATAATAGGAACGAAATGGGTATTTAGGAATAAAATGGATGAACAAGGAAACATCACATGAAATAAGGCTAGACTAGTCGCACAAGGTTATAATCAACAAGAAGGAATAAATTATGAAGAAACCTTTGCACATGTTGCATGACTAGAAGCAATTAGATTGTTACTTGCGATTGCAAGCCTAAGCAACCTCAAACTCTTCCAAATGGATGTCAAGAGTGCATTCTTGAATGGATACATCCAGGAAGAGGTGTTTGTCAAACAACCCCCTGGATTCGAAGATCCAAAGAATCATAATCATGTTTACAAGTTTAAGAAAGCTCTATATGGTTTGACACAAGCTCCAAGAGCTTGGTATGATATATTTGCAAACTTTCTTATTGCAAATAATTATCAAAGGGGGACCATAGATAACACATTATTCCTAAGAAGAAAAAATAATGACTTGTTACTAGTTCAAATCTATGTAGATGATATAATCTTTGGTTCAACCAACCCTACCTTAGTAAAAGACTTTGAAGAGTGTATGAAGTCAGAATTTGAAATGTCAATGGTAGGAGAGTTGAATTACTTATTAGGACTTCAAATCAAACAAACCCCTCAAGGAATTCACATTAGCCAACTTAAGTATGTCAATGATATGGTTAAGAAGTTTGGCTTTGAAGAGTTGAAACCAACACCTACACCCATGAGTGTTAGCACCAAATTAGATAAGGATGAAAATGGTAAACCTTTTGATGACACAATATATAGGTCTATGATTGGATCATTGTTATACTTAACCGCATCAAGACCTGATATCATGTTTAGTGTGTGTATGTGTGCTAGGTTTCAATCTTGCCCTAAAGTTGCTAGGTTTCAATCTTGCCCTAAAGTCTCACATTACAATGCGGTGAAAAAGATCTTTAGATATCTTAAACACACACCTCACTTAGGACTTTGGTATGATAGCAACGCTAAGTTGGAATTATACGCATCTAGTGATGCTGATTATAGTGGTTGCAAATTAGATAGAAAATCCACTAGATGTACGTGTCAATTCATAGGAACTAACTTGACCTCTTGGTTTTTTAAAAAGCAAGCTAGTGTAGCTCTTTCTACCATAGAAGCCGAGTATATATCCTTGAGTTTATGCACTACCCAAATACTTTGGCTTAAACAACAACTTAGTGACTTTGGCATTAAAATGAATAAGATTCCAATTTTCCGTGATAGCACAAGTGCGATCAATCTTTCACGGAATCCAGTACTTCATTCTAAGGCCAAACACATTGAGGTGCGATACCACTTCCTTCGAGATCATGTTCAAAATGAGAATATAGTAATAAAACATATAAGAACTGATCATCGAATAGCTGACATCTTCACCAAATCCCTTAATCAAGCCAATTTTGAAAACTTACGAGCCAAGTTAGGTATGATGACTTACGATACCATCACATAGTTCTATCTTTTGCATGATTTGAAAAATAAAGGGGGAGATAGAATAAGAACATGATTTTAGTTGGTAAGTCATGATTTGGTTGAATAATATGGTAAGTCATGATTTGATTGAATAATATGCTAAGATTCAATTGGTATACGTTTTGGAGCATAGGTTCAGGGGGAGAGTATAATTTGAGGGAGAGCACATGAATACATGAGTATAGATAGTTTGAAAACAATTGGTAATTGGTTTGTAAAACAGTTGGTACAGATTTGGTGAAACGATTGGTGAGGTTTTCAAACACAATTCAATTAGTTTAAAACTGGTAGATTTATGATAAACAATTGGTAGTTGTTGTAGAAATATGAGGGTTTGAGTGATTTCAAAATAAAGAAATTTGAATATATATATATATATATTAACGTGGATATATATATATATACACAAGTGTACATGTATGCATGATAACTTGCCTTATTTAGCCTATATATTATGTTGCCGTACTAACGAGCCATGAAGCTATAAAGCTTACATCATATGGCGAACATTTGTTGAGTTTATACTATTTTCAGGTGCCACAATTAATGAACTAAAGTAGTTCATTAAGTGAAGTACTTAGTTTAATAAACTAAGTAGTTCATTAAAGGAAGATGCATTTGGAAAAGACATGAAGGCAACATAGCTATGGAAGGAAAGTTCTCTCCTCCTCCACACATCAATGTCACACGTTTTTAATACATATATATATACTATATTTTCAGATTTTTTTTAAAAGGCACATACACATTTATTCCAACGTACTATCGACACGTTATATATCTTACGAACGTACGTTTACGTCACACCACTATACTTAACTCATATTTATGAGTATATTCAGATCTTATATCATATGATATAAGATATGGTGATGACAAATTAAATACGACACGATAAAAGGTTCTAAACCGAAATTTGTCGTATCGGGCGATACCGAAACTTTGCCAACGTGTCACGTACTTGCCATAAATAAATGGCCAGCCCATATACATCAAAATTTATCAAAAATTTCGTGCACATGGCTGTATATTGAGACAAAAATACTTTCCATGTTGGCACACACAAATCATCCCACATTTAGGCCAAAATGTGAAGATTCCAATTTTATTTTTGTCACATGTTTATGGTACCACTTTAAATCAGCCAAGTGCTGAAAATTAAAGTATATATTATATATATTATGTATAACATAATATATATAGCATGTGCAAAAGTTGGAATTTAAATTAGAGAAAAATCGGGTAATCGATAAATATCGAAAATTCGGTTTTCTACGCAATTGACATGGAACGTTTTTCTTGAACATGATGTGGCACGCATCTAGACACTTTTCACATATAATATACATCTTAAAGTGTTCTAGAAAATTAAACTAAGGGCTGATTGGAATATTACATGTGTGTAATATTAAATGTGCACTATTTTTCAAAGTTAGCAAAAATAAATTTCAGCACATGCACAAACATATTCAAACGTCACTACAGCTGATGTGGAGCACATGTGGAGCCTTGTTGGCATGTTGATTGGTCAAGAATCAATCATACAATGTTGATGAATCAAAGAGAGAAGCTACAAAAGGTAAGTTTTCAACATACACCTCTCTTATGTCACATGCTGAAAATTTCAGCATGTCACACACCTTAATGGCCGAATTCTTAAGGCTTAAGGAATATATTTTGTTAATTTTGCATTAAGGAATAAATCAAATGAGTTATGGAAATGATTTGAATTGTCTTAAGTGTGATATTCTTTATATCACACATGCTGAAATTTTTCAGCATGTGTGAAAATGGTGTGGCCGAATTTCATCCCCTTTTGGTGTCCAAATTCATTCTCAAACTTGTAGCAAGACTTACCATGTATTATTGATTCATTTTAATGAGAAAAATCAAAGTAAATTGGGGATTATCTTGGATAAAAATGCATGATGCACATGCTGAAATTTCAGCATGGCAAGGAGTGTTATGGCCGAATTTTTCAAGGGTGGAAGGAAGAATTTTTTGTCTCACAATTTATGAGAATATCTCAATTTATGGAATGTATTATGTGATGATTATTTGGCACATGTTTAAAGTGTTTATTTCAGATTTTCCATGTCATCAAATGATGACAACATTGAGCCAATCAAAAGGTGCCAAGTAAGCAATGACTAAATGATGGTCCAATGGAATGATGCCAAGCAAGCAAAACTTTGTCACCATGATGTCTCACATCCTCTCAAGCACTTAAAAGGAAATTTTCAAGAGGGGAGAAGCATGCATAGGGGACGGCTGGACCTATAAGGAAGGAAGAGAAGAACAAACAAATACAACACCAAGAATCATATTCAAAAGTGATCAAAGTGCAAAAGCCTTCTTCTCCTACACTTTCTTTCTTTCTTCTTCTTGTAAAAAGCCTATTGTACTTTAATTCTTTCATCCTTGAATAGGCTTCATAGAAACCACCATTCATTCATCATTGTACAAGATTGATCAAGGTGTGATCAATCTTCATTCTAGCGAGGTGGTGGTGTTCGTGCAAATTGTACTCATAATACAAGGTTTGTAAAGGGTTGGAGTTAAGGTGTAACTCTATCAACCCTGCGGTAAGGTGTACTGCGTGTGTGAAATTAGTGTGAACCAAGGAAGGTGTTCCTTGAAGACTGGAGTAGGTTGTTTATAACCGAACCAGTATAAAATTCTTGGTGCAATTTACTTTCTGCATTTACGTTTCAGTTTCTGCGCTGTTTACTCATATTGTTCACGTTCGCAAAAATAGTAAACGTTTTCTAAAAATTATAAAAATTTCCAGAAACATACATAAAAGTTCTAGGGTTAATTTGGCACAAGTTTCAACCCTTTTGGACAAGTATAAGTCATCCAAACATCAAAAGTTCTGAGACTAGTGCAGTCTGATTTTCAGACTTGCAAAGGTTGAGACTTTGGGTGTATTTGACCTACTTCCCAAAAGAATTTTCAAAAACTGTTTCAACCCATTTCAATATAGTGTGTGAGGAGTTATTGGTCAAATTTTCAGATCATTTGGACATTCACACAAATAGGAATTAATTTTTCAAAACCATCTACCGTTTCTGGCAGAATTGCACAATCTGAGTGCCAACGGTTTTTGAAGGGGTTAAAGGTTGAATTTTGATTTGAAATTTTTAGGGGACCCTCACAACATCTGAGGCTAAGTTCTCTCAAAATTTCATAATTTTTGGAGACCTCTAACCTAGTTTTTAAATCGTTTTAAAACTGGTACTGGAAACAGAATCTGTTTTCAGAACTTGAATTGTTCAAGTTTAAAGAAATTTTAAAAAGCACACTTTCCGCACCATCTATTCAACCCCCCCTTCTAGTGGTGCCTTGCAGATCCTACAAGTGGTATCAGAGCGCAGGAATACTCACGACAAGGAATCCAACGATTCAGTGAGATGGCATCCACAAATCTCAAAACCGAACAAGAAGGTATGTCAAGCCAAAGGCCTCCACTCTTTGACGGTGAGTCTTTCATTCAATGGAAACTTAGGATGAAATTATTTCTTATGGCTATAGACATAGACCTTTGGTCAATAATTGAAGATGGTCCATATGTCCCGTCTAAATTGTCCATTGTAGATGGAGTCACACTAGAAGTAATTAAAACAAGACAAGACTATACTAGTGAAGACAAAAAGAAACTGAGTATGAATGCTAAGGCCATGCAATTACTCTTAAATGGCTTAAGTAAGAGTGAGTCTAGTTATGTGTCCAATTGTTCGAGTGCACAAGAAATGTGGAGAATCTTAGAAATGAAACACGAAGGCACGAGTCAAGTCAAAGAGTCTAAAATTAATATGCTTATGTCTACTCTTGAGTCTTTCAAGTTGTTGCCTAATGAGTCAATTGTTGATATGGATCTTCGTTTGACTAACATCTATAACTCTCTTGAGTCTCTTGGTAAGGCCTTTACAACGCAGGAAAAAGTACAGAAAGTCCTACGGAGCCTTCCTTCAGAATGGGATCCTAAAGTGACTGCCATAGAAGAAAGCAAGGAGACTAAGTCGATAAAAATGGAAGAACTCATTGGTTCACTAAAAGTGTATGAAAACAAACTCATTATTCGGAAATCGGAATCAACCAAACAAGGTAAGACAATTGCTTTTAAATCAAATGAATACGTCTCCCCTCCCTCCGATCACATAGATGATAGTGATTCCGAATCGGATAATGATGACTTAATTCTATTGGCAAAAGGACTAAGAAGATTCATGAGAAAATCATTTAGAAATAAAAACAAGGGCACTACATCTAAGAGAAATAAAAACAAGTCAAATGATAAGGACATTAAATGTTATGAATGCGGCAAACTCGGACACTTATCATATGACTGCCCAAACAAAGAAAAGCAAACAAATAAGTACCCTGACAAGGAGCGGAACAAAAATAGACCCGTCTCAGATCCTAAACAAAGGAAACGTGCACTGAAGGCCTCCACATGGAGTGACTCATCAGACTCTGAAACTGAGACCGAAGAGGAGACCGCTCAAGTTTGCTTCGCTTCAAAGGCGTCTAATGAGGTATCATCTGACTCTGACTCTGACTCTGAACCTTCTTACGATGATTTATTTAGTCAATATCTTGAGTTACATAAATTTACTAAGACTCTCGCAAAAGAAAAGAAACGTTTAATTGAAGACAAGAAACTGTTAGAATCTTCTAACGAGAATCTTGTCGCTCAATTAAGCGATTCAAAGAAAGAGTCTTCATGTGTCATCACTGCATTAAAAACCGAGATCTCATCATTAACTTCTCAAAATAGTGAAATGAAATCCGAGATTTCAAATTTGAAATCAAGGAATACAGATTTAGAGAAAATGATGAAACAATTCGATACAGGGTCAAACATGCTGCATCGCATCATATTATCACAAAAGCATGACAATGACAAAACTGGATTGGGGTACGTTGATACTAACGAAGTATCAACCAAACCAACCAAGTTTGTTGTGTCTAAAAAGGTAGACACCCCTAAGCATCAAGTGGCGTCTAAGATGACGCAAAAAGCGCCCCCTTCCACACGCCCCACTCCCTCATATCATGTGAAATATAATGTTGTACCATATAGATATGAGAAGAAGAGATCAATGCATACACGGAATACATATCATCCACGCACCACGCACACACACACAAGGACATATCACAAACGTCCTTCATACACTGAGTATAGGGGAGTCCTTGGGCAAAGACCCAAAGTACATGCACCACATGTATACTATATTGCACCTTCATCTACATTCTTGCCATTTGATAGACCGAGAAGGATCACCCAAGTATGGGTACCGAAAGGTACCTTTACCAAAAGGTGATTAACTAACTCGAAAGGACCCAAAATTAAAAGGGTACCTAAATCACCTTTTTACATTGCAGGGAGACCACTCATCAAAAGACACATCAATAAAGTGGTTCCTTGACAGTGGTTGCTCGAGGCACATGACAGGTGACCCGAGCCTATTCTCCAAATTGAAGAAGGTCACAAAAGGCGGATCCGTCACCTTTGGAGAAAACAATGAAGGCAAGATCATTGGTAAAGGTACGATTGGAAATCCGGATACACTTCAAATCTCCAACGTGTTTTTGGTAAGCAACTTATCTTACAATCTTCTTAGTATTTCGCAATTTGTTGACAATGGTTTCAATGTGTGTTTTACTCACCCTTACTGTAATATAATAAATAAAAATGGAAAAACTGTTTTAAAAGGAAAACGTGAAGGAAATATATTCACACTATCTATGGATGATGTAGTCGATGCCAAAGTTAAATGCTTTATGTCAAATGAACCCAATGTGAATTTGTGGCATAGACGTTTAGGACACATAGGTATTTCTACACTAGAAAAATTGCAACAAAAGAACCTAGTACGGGGATTGCCTAAGCTTGATTTAGACAACTTTCAGTTGTGTGAATCTTGTATAAAAGGCAAACAAACACGTGAGTCACTTAAGCCTAAAAATGAGATAAGCACGACTAGAATACTAGAACTATTGCATATCGATTTGTTTGGCCCTAGTCGTACTACAAGCCTTGGTGGGCGTCACTATGCATGTGTACTTGTTGATGACTTTTCTCGTTATACTTGGACTTTATTTCTTGCACATAAGGATGATAGCGCCGTAGAGATCGCTAAATTAATTAAACAACTTGAAAATCAATACGGCGTAAATGTGAAAAGAATAAGAAGCGATAGAGGCGGTGAGTTTAAAAATAAAGAGATGATTTCATTTTGTGAAGAAAAAGGAATTAAGCATGAGTTTTCGCCACCTAGAACTCCACAATTAAATGGAGTAGTAGAAAGAAAGAATCGAACACTACAAGAAATCGCTAGAACCATGCTTTGCGAAAATAAATTGCCTAGGTTTTTGTGGGCGGAAGCCGTAAATTGTGCATGCTATATTGTAAATCGCCTATCTATAAGAAAGAAAATAAACAAGACGCCTTACGAAATTTTGAATGATCGTATGCCTAAGATAGATTATTTTCGTGTGTTTGGATGCAAATGTTTTGTCTTGAATACAAAAGATAACTTAGATAAATTTGAATCCAAATCGATTGAGTGCATTTTTATTGGGTATTCCATTAATTCAAAAGCATATAGATGTTATGATCCTCTCACTAGACAAATCATAGAATCTATTCATGTTAAATTCAATGAATTTGGAGAAGTTGATAAAGAAAAGGAATATGATGATGATTTTGAATTGAAACCCGCTTTAGATGAAGAAAATGATTCTTTTAATATGCATGAGATGAATGAAACACTAGAAATGCATGATCATATAGAAATGCATGATAACTTAGAAAATAATCAACCAAGATGGCATAGAGATCACCCACATGATCTCATCATAGGCGACATCACTCACGGTGTGCGACCACGTAGAAGAATCACTTCGGATGAAATAAATGAATTTCATGCTATGATTTCTGAAATTGAGCCTAAGAATGTGCATGATGCTTTGAGTGATTCATCTTGGATTGATGCTATGCATGACGAACTTAATCAATTTGTTAGAAATGATGTATGGGATTTAGTGCCACGACCACAAGATAAGACAATAATAGGCACAAAGTGGGTGTTTAGGAACAAAATGAATGAAGAAGGAAAAGTCGTTAGAAATAAAGCAAGACTCGTAGCTCAAGGATATAATCAAGAAGAAGGAATAGACTACGATGAAACATTTGCACCCGTAGCACGTTTAGAAGCTATACGACTTTTACTTGCTATTGCTTGCATGAAAGATTTTAAATTGTATCAAATGGACGTCAAAAGTGCTTTTCTAAACGGATTTATACAAGAAGAAGTATACGTGAAGCAACCACCCGGTTTTGAAGATTTGAAACATCCTGATCACGTGTACAAATTAAAGAAGGCACTATATGGACTAAAGCAAGCGCCTAGAGCATGGTATGATCGTTTTGCTACTTTTCTTTTAGAGAATAATTTTAAACGTGGTACTATAGATAGTACACTATTTTTGAAACAAGAAAAATCAGATTTACTTATTATTCAAATTTACGTAGATGATATTATCTTTGGTTCTACCTCACATAGACTTGTTAAGGATTTTGAAAATTGTATGAAAGCTGAATTTGAAATGTCTATGGTTGGTGAACTTAATTATTTTCTTGGCTTGCAGATTAAGCAAACGAGTAAAGGAATTCATATAAGCCAAGCTAAGTACGTAAACGACATGATCAAGAAATTCAATTTTGAAAATTTGAAACCATCCCCCACGCCAATGAGTGTTACTACTAAATTAGACAAAGATGAACATGGTAAAGACGTTGATAATGGATTATATCGATCTATGATAGGTTCTTTACTATATTTAACTGCTAGTAGGCCTGACATCATGTTTAGCGTATGCATGTGTGCTCGTTTTCAAAGTCAACCTAAGGTGTCACACTTAAATGCGGTAAAAAGAATATTTCGCTATATTAAGCACACGCCCACCTTAGGTATTTGGTACGATAAGGATTCTACATTCGACTTACATGCTTACACTGATGCAGATTATGGTGGCTGCAAAATAGATAGAAAAAGCACGAGCGGAACTTGCCAATTTATAGGAAATTCCCTTATTTCATGGTTTTCCAAAAAGCAAGCAAGTGTTGCTTTGTCCACTACTGAGGCTGAGTATATGGCTCTTAGCCTTTGTTGCACACAGTTGTTGTGGATAAAACAACAACTTTCGGACTTTGGAATTACCGTAGATAAAATTCCTATATATTGTGATAGTATGAGTGCCATAAATTTGTCTAAGAACCCCGTATTACACTCTAAGGCTAAGCATATAGAAGTTCGCTATCATTTTCTTCGTGATCACGTTAACAATGGTAATATTGTCATAGATCACGTACGCACAGAATCACAAGTAGCGGATATATTTACTAAGGCCTTAAATCAAGCCACATTTGAATCTCTCCGTTCTAAATTAGGCATGCTTCCTGTTGATGTGATTTAATGCGATATCATTTGATTTACTTTCCTTTTTGACAGGAATCTTTTGATTATCTTTCCAAAATAAAGGGGGAGAGAGAAGCATGATTTAAGGGGGAGAGAGAGAGATTTAAGGGGGAGAGAGATCACTGATTGATCCTAATTGCATGAATCAAGGGGGAGGCGGATTTGAAATTCGAAATTCAAATTTCAAATCTGTGCATAATTCAAGGGGGAGAGTTGACACTTAAATCATGTACACTAGTTATTTTGAAAATCATCAAAAGGGGGAGATTGTAGAAATATGAGGGTTTGAGTGATTTCAAAATAAAGAAATTTGAATATATATATATATATTAACGTGGATATATATATATATACACAAGTGTACATGTATGCATGATAACTTGCCTTATTTAGCCTATATATTATGTTGCCGTACTAACGAGCCATGAAGCTATAAAGCTTACATCATATGGCGAACATTTGTTGAGTTTATACTATTTTCAGGTGCCACAATTAATGAACTAAAGTAGTTCATTAAGTGAAGTACTTAGTTTAATAAACTAAGTAGTTCATTAAAGGAAGATGCATTTGGAAAAGACATGAAGGCAACATAGCTATGGAAGGAAAGTTCTCTCCTCCTCCACACATCAATGTCACACGTTTTTAATACATATATATACTATATTTTCAGATTTTTTTTAAAAGGCACATACACATTTATTCCAACGTACTATCGACACGTTATATATCTTACGAACGTACGTTTACGTCACACCACTATACTTAACTCATATTTATGAGTATATTCAGATCTTATATCATATGATATAAGATATGGTGATGACAAATTAAATACGACACGATAAAAGGTTCTAAACCGAAATTTGTCGTATCGGGCGATACCGAAACTTCGCCAACGTGTCACGTACTTGCCATAAATAAATGGCCAGCCCATATACATCAAAATTTATCAAAAATTTCGTGCACATGGCTGTATATTGAGACAAAAATACTTTCCATGTTGGCACACACAAATCATCCCACATTTAGGCCAAAATGTGAAGATTCCAATTTTATTTTTGTCACATGTTTATGGTACCACTTTAAATCAGCCAAGTGCTGAAAATTAAAGTATATATTATATATATTATGTATAACATAATATATATAGCATGTGCAAAAGTTGGAATTTAAATTAGAGAAAAATCGGGTAATCGATAAATATCGAAAATTCGGTTTTCTACGCAATTGACATGGAACGTTTTTCTTGAACATGATGTGGCACGCATCTAGACACTTTTTACATATAATATACATCTTAAAGTGTTCTAGAAAATTAAACTAAGGGCTGATTGGAATATTACATGTGTGTAATATTAAATGTGCACTATTTTTCAAAGTTAGCAAAAATAAATTTCAGCACATGCACAAACATATTCAAACGTCACTACAGCTGATGTGGAGCACATGTGGAGCCTTGTTGGGATGTTGATTGGTCAAGAATCAATCATACAATGTTGATGAATCAAAGAGAGAAGCTACAAAAGGTAAGTTTTCAACATACACCTCTCTTATGTCACATGCTGAAAATTTCAGCATGTCACACACCTTAATGGCCGAATTCTTAAGGCTTAAGGAATATATTTTGTTAATTTTGCATTAAGGAATAAATCAAATGAGTTATGGAAATGATTTGAATTGTCTTAAGTGTGATATTCTTTATATCACACATGCTGAAATTTTTCAGCATGTGTGAAAATGGTGTGGCCGAATTTCATCCCCTTTTGGTGTCCAAATTCATTCTCAAACTTGTAGCAAGACTTACCATGTATTATTGATTCATTTTAATGAGAAAAATCAAAGTAAATTGGGGATTATCTTGGATAAAAATGCATGATGCACATGCTGAAATTTCAGCATGGCAAGGAGTGTTATGGCCGAATTTTTCAAGGGTGGAAGGAAGAATTTTTTGTCTCACAATTTATGAGAATATCTCAATTTATGGAATGTATTATGTGATGATTATTTGGCACATGTTTAAAGTGTTTATTTCAGATTTTCCATGTCATCAAATGATGACAACATTGAGCCAATCAAAAGGTGCCAAGTAAGCAATGACTAAATGATGGTCCAATGGAATGATGCCAAGCAAGCAAAACTTTGTCACCATGATGTCTCACATCCTCTCAAGCACTTAAAAGGAAATTTTCAAGAGGGGAGAAGCATGCATAGGGGACGGCTGGACCTATAAGGAAGGAAGAGAAGAACAAACAAATACAACACCAAGAATCATATTCAAAAGTGATCAAAGTGCAAAAGCCTTCTTCTCCTACACTTTCTTTCTTTCTTCTTCTTGTAAAAAGCCTATTGTACTTTAATTCTTTCATCCTTGAATAGGCTTCATAGAAACCACCATTCATTCATCATTGTACAAGATTGATCAAGGTGTGATCAATCTTCATTCTAGCGAGGTGGTGGTGTTCGTGCAAATTGTACTCATAATACAAGGTTTGTAAAGGGTTGGAGTTAAGGTGTAACTCTATCAACCCTGCGGTAAGGTGTACTGCGTGTGTGAAATTAGTGTGAACCAAGGAAGGTGTTCCTTGAAGACTGGAGTAGGTTGTTTATAACCGAACCAGTATAAAATTCTTGGTGCAATTTACTTTCTGCATTTACGTTTCAGTTTCTGCGCTGTTTACTCATATTGTTCACGTTCGCAAAAATAGTAAACGTTTTCTAAAAATTATAAAAATTTCCAGAAACATACATAAAAGTTCTAGGGTTAATTTGGCACAAGTTTCAACCCTTTTGGACAAGTATAAGTCATCCAAACATCAAAAGTTCTGAGACTAGTGCAGTCTGATTTTCAGACTTGCAAAGGTTGAGACTTTGGGTGTATTTGACCTACTTCCCAAAAGAATTTTCAAAAACTGTTTCACCCATTTCA